>CM066225.1:17460710-18060710 GCA_033675125.1 Athetis lepigone
TTTTCTTAACAAATTTATGTAGCACATATTTTTTTTAGTTAATCAATAATTAATTGCACTGAAACTAACTGAAATAAACGCTAAAGTGACTCACACAATACTTCTACGTGAAGAAATAAACAAAAATGTCAAAAAATGAGAATTGAACGTTTTTTCCTTAAAAGTGAAATCTGTAAACATTTTCAAAAATGACAAAAAAAAAGGAGTTTTAGTATCGGGTATTGCCGCCACAGGCTTTAATTAAAGCCTGTACACGATTTTCCATGCTTTGGATAACGTTATCAATGAGTTCTTGGGACAAATTGTTCCACTCTACCTCTAAGGCCCTGCGCAGACGGCACACTTTTTGTGCGATCGAGTCTGCGGCGCACAAAAAGTTTGAACTAAAAGAACTAAGACTTTTTGCGCGTCGTGTGCGTTACTGCATATAATTGCATAGGTTCTATTTTCACAGACTAAAAAGTGCGTCACGGATAGTCTGTCGTCTGCGCAGGGCCTAACGCTAATTTAAGTTCCTCCACATTATTAGGGGCTGGATTTCTTTGTCGAACCTTTCTTCCCAGGTAGTCCCAGACATGTTCTATCGGGTTCATATCCGCTGATCGCGCTGGCCAGTTCATCTGAGTGATGCCTACTTCATTAAGGTAGTCACTCACTATACGCGCAGTGTGAGGGCGTGCGTTATCATGCATGAAAATGAAATTTTCGCCTATGAATGGGGCAAAAGGCATGACATGGGGTTCTAAGATTTCTGTATTGTACCGCTGTGCAGTTAGCGATCCATTACTGATGATCACTAGCTCCGTGCGGGCTCCCAAACATATGCCACCCCATACCATAACTGACCCTCCACCATACGACACAGTTCCAGTGAAATTTGCTTGGTGATAACGTTCCCCTCGATGTCTCCACATTCTTTCCCTCCCATCCACGAAATTTACACAAAATCGGCTTTCGTAACTGAACAAAACACAGCCCCACTCATAAGTCCAATCTTGGTGCTCTCGAGCGAATGCTAATCTTGATACACGATGAGCTACCTCGAGTTTTGGGGCCTTTGCTGCACGTAGAGTTTAAGCCAACTTCATTCAACCGTCTTCTAACAGCCCTTTCACTCACGTTGACGTTACGGACTTCTGCTAAACGATTTCGGGTCTGGACAGCTGTTTGAGGACGATTTCGTAAAGTCTGCATGACCAAGAAACGGTCATCCAAGGCGCTAGTTGCTCGATTTCTGCCCTGTCCTCGTCTGCGCACGAACGATCCAGTCTCCCTATAACGTCGGACGACGCGATGAATCACCGATGTCGATACAGCCAGTGCGCGACTGACTGAGCGATAGGTGTGCCCTTCCTCGATCATGGTTACAGCCCTAGCCACAGAAGTTGCTGGTAAATCACTAATTTTGTATCAGAACAATGTGCACTGTTCAAATGTAAACAGTTAAATGACCCACAGTCCCTATTCGCAGCATCCACTAAAGTTCTTATCAGAATGAGTACAAAACGTTAAGTGAGCAAATTCTTAAACAACCATAAATTCTTGTCAAAACACTTAAAATTAAAGTTAGGGGTACTGAAAACAATCTGTTATGAAGTTATTAACACTTAAACAAAAACTACTTATAAAAATACTCGACAATGTTAGAAAAAATCAACCTTTTTTTTGTGTTCCTCTAATTATGCCGGTGAGTGTAAATCCCAAAATCAGACATTATAGACTGGACCTCAATGTAATAGTATGACTAGATACTTCACGCGGCTTGGTTCGATACAAAGTTGCCCTATAGCCAACGGGAACATACATCATACAGGACGAAAAATCATCCTACCTACCGTAATGGTAGATCAACAAATTATTATTTGTGTGCGTTTCAGATCAACTCGTTCAGCCATAAAAGTGTGAAACAGTAGACTAGCAAGAATACATCTATCTTCACAAATTTACGAGTTTATACTCTAAGATACAGTAAAATTTTGAATCGGCCCATTTTATAACCTTAAAAATGAGTGCATTTACTTCTACATATCGCCTTTCTAGGCATAAAGGACTAAGCTACAAGCTCCACAACAGAGCAATTAACCCATTTACAGTACCCATAAAACAACATACTTACAACCAAAGAAAAGAACAATAGGAAAAACGAACAAACAGCATATGGACTTGGTTTTTCACAAAAAGATCGGAAACTGAAAAACTGAACCATGTGGGTAATACACCAACACCTTGTGGTTAGTATTTTATCAAGATGTTGACATTATTCCCACATACTTCAATTAATTTCCTTAGAAAACTGTGATGCTACTTTGGAACTGTCAAACTCGAAGAGGAATAGACAAAGGGAAGAAAATATGGAAAATTCCAAATTCAAAAGACTGTCAAGTACCTCAGCATGGAAATAAAAGGTGTAACTATCAGCCAATCACAGGGACTCACGTGTCGCCGTTTGCGTATCCAGCCTCCTCCCCCAGTCCCGTAGAGTTATGACGCGAAACGACTCGAGCCGGGGCGAACAAACTTGCTAACAGACAAATAGTTTGCTCAATCCGCTCGGGTTGTCTCGCAGCCATGTTGTGACGTCACTGGCACTCGCCGAGGACTGCGCACGCGCCGGCCGCCGCACAACAACTGCTTGAAAACGTAATAGTGTATGCACAAGTGTTTTCTGAAACAATTCTAAAGGAGTTTTCTACTATTACTTTTGTAATGTTGTGGGGTTAAGTACGAGTTAGACGTTTTTGAAATTACTGTTTCCATTGACATAGTACCTGAGGTTTTTGCATAAAGGCGGCATCGCAAAGCGGCTGTTCTGAAAGCTAACGTTCCGAAGGTCGGTGGTCTCAAAAGCCTGGTGTAACCCAGAAACACCCTTACATATTGAAAATTCGCTTATGCTGCCGACATCGTCTGCATGAGTTTAGTCGTAAAAGAGTCACAAAGAGACAGCAAAGTTATTTTCTAGAAACTCTTTAGGTCTCTCTGTAAAAAAATCAACATTCGCATCATCTTAATTTTTTTTAACATAACAAATGATTCAGATGATGCGTCAAACTTCCAGAAACATTTTTTTTCTCATTTACTTAAGGGCACTGCGATTGACAATCTTTCGCTACAATTAAATTCTTGGTGAAAAATGTTTTTTTTTTGACAATTTAATTTAAATATTTTAAAACAATATAATCTAAGCTAGGATATGTCTACCGGCTTATCTTTCACTCCCCAACATAAACCTCTTCCCTTATCACCTTCATAATCTGTAACCTGAAAGCTACTATCACTGATAACTGTCTACGAGCGCAGTTGCTACGAATTCAATCTGTGCTACGAAGTTTTCGCGTAGCGTGTAGCATTTGGGCAATGTTGCGGTCACTTTATATCATTGTTTTTATAATGAGGATCGACATAGATATAATTATGTTAAGTTATTATTGTTGTTATTTTTTATTATAAGCCTGTGTTGTCCCCCTGCACGGCAAAGGCGTCCCTTTCTTTTGTTCAATCGTCTCTATTCTGGGCTAGTGTAGGCCAATCCTGCCTCCAAGCAGCTAGCTCGTTACTCCATCTTCGCCTGGATTTCTAGGACCCCAATTGTGGTTGATTCAGTCCATGTTTCGTTCGGCACACTGCAGACGTGGTCAGTCTAGTCCCACTTAAGCTTAATTACCGCTTTATGAGTGACATCGGCGATTCGTGTCTTGGAGCGCAGCACTGTTTCTAATGCGGTCTGTTAATTTGACTCCAGAAAATACTGCGCTTCATTGCTCAATTGTATTTGCTATGTTATGTTATGATTTTATGTCAAGACTTGTGTTTATCTATTATTAAATAAATAATACAATGGCTTTAGCTGTTCTCCGTCTCTATTTAAAATTTATCGTCGTAGTTTGGTAGTGGCGCATCAGTGCTTAGTTTGAAACTCATGCAACCTTCATTTATTTTAGGATTAGTCTTTCAAAGCAGTAATAATTCACAAACAAATCTGGTAAACAGAGTAAATGCTAGCTTTTGACTTTAACTTTGTCGATTTTCTCTCGGTTGTCGTCTCGACCTATGACTGTCGTTTCAGTTAGTCAAAAGGTACGAAGTAAGATCGACCACAAAATACGCATCTCCAATAACTTTTGAATATCATATTTTTAATATATATTTTTTATTCCTCTACATCAGATTGGAAATTTTTAATAAAGCCTATACAACAGGTAGGACACATGCGGTTTGTTTTAAGTTATTTTATTAAGTTTCTTCTCCATGGGAACATATTGTTTTAAAACTACAGATTTGCTTCTTGACAATTCAAACTTATTTGAATGAAGAGCACGCCACCGTCTGTGTTGACTGACTTTCTTAACCAACCCACGGGCAAAAACTAGCTCCTTTTATCATTCTCGCAGGCTCTAGCTACTGTACCTAGTCATTCCACCATAACCCCATCTATTTACATTTGCCTACGACAGTGACGACGCTACAGGTAGCCGGCGACCCACATAGCGCGCGATCGAGCGCTTTATCGAATGTTGATAAAACTTTAACGGCCGAGCCCTAGCGGATAAGCCTGCACCGTGAAATCGACGCCCGCGCACCTAATTACTATACACGATATTTGTGTCAAGTGTGATTGCGTTTCTTTATAGGTTTTCTAGGAGGTTTTCTGATTTTAAGTGTATCCTGTGATTTTTTGTGGTTTTTGCGATTGTAGAATGGTAAGAAAGTAATATGTAAAGGTTTCCTCCGAAGGTAATGTTATTTATTTGTTAACCGACTTTTAAATTAATAGCAGCATCAGTAGACCATTAGAGCTTGTGGCATGATGCCTGACCCCCCTCCCCCCCAACAGGGCCAACGCCTGCCGGGAATGCGGAATGTTTATAATAGTTACCATGACCCCGGAACATAAAGAGCAACCGAAAGAATAGGCGGGCGATTCAGTCAGTAAATGTCTGACACGCCCTCCCGCCGCGCCCAGGACGGGAGAAGTCATTTAATGATTTCCCAGTCCCCTAAAAAACAAATACCTGACCCCTGTTTTTAGCGTGGGGGTCATCCTTATTGACTAACCCTCTTTTGGGAAAGAAAAAGGCTTTTACTCTTTCCGACTAAAACCACC
This sequence comes from Athetis lepigone, assembly GCA_033675125.1. Classification (NCBI taxonomy): domain Eukaryota; kingdom Metazoa; phylum Arthropoda; class Insecta; order Lepidoptera; family Noctuidae; genus Athetis; species Athetis lepigone. The sequence continues at coordinate 17,465,815 of CM066225.1, forward strand.
ACGGTGTTTCTTGATCGACCAATGAGGGGAGGCACTTTGAACTTGTTATTTTGTTTATCTCATGTGTTTTGCACCAAATAAATGTTTTTACGTTTCTAGGGGATTTTTTCGTGTATTCACTGCGTCCCCGCCAGCGATGTGCGAGTCTTGTCAACGTCGGCGGCCTAAGCGTCACCGAATCCTCGAGTATGACTCGCCGTTCAAAAGTGCTTGCATTTGGTCGGGTGGTATGCCTGTCCCCCTGTCATTTTTTATCATTACACCCTGAAATCTAAATGGTTTTTTTTTTTGGTGAGTGTGAAATCATCCAATCATCCAATGACTGCTCCCGTCCTGGGTGCGGCGGGAGGGCATGTCAGACTCTTACTGACTAAAACCCACTCATGTTCCTTCGATTGCCCTTTATGTTCCAGGGTCACGGTAACTATATAAACATTCCGCAACCCCAAATCTAAATGGTCACGTGCGGTTTAAACCTTGGAATACACGTGATTCGGCCACAAAAGAAAGACAATAGCAGCGAGACAGCCGGCTGTCGGTTGGTCGTTGAAAGGTTTAATAGTAATTTCATCCTGAAGGCAAGTTGTGGAATGAACTCCATGCTGAGATTTTCCTAAGGCAGAAGTTTTCAAACATTTTAAGTTTGGGGCTCAATTTTAGGGGTAGATTTTTTACTCCTTAGGTCAGCGGTCAGCAACCTTTTAGCAGGCAAGGGAGTACATATTGAAAAATTAAGATATTGAAGGCAAGCCGCACTTGTATAGTAATTTTAAATTACTATAATATTTATCTTAGTGGTGTTGTGTAGGTGTGTATAAACCATATTAAACCTTCAAACACACGTGATTCAAGACACAATAGAAAGACAATATCAGCCTGACAGCCGGCTGTCGGTTGGTCGACGAAAGGTTAATACGTATGTTCGGTACGAACACTTATTATTTGCTATGTAAGCAATACCTAACATACGCGATGCGGTAATTAGGCCATTGACGGCTGCCGTATTGCACTTTTATTATAATTATTAGTAACAAGCTAACAATTAACTTCAGTGCATATTTCGCCGGGACAGCGTGCGGTCATTAACATTCAACATTAACATTTATCATTCATCTAGGATAACATTTTAACAGTTAAGAACAGTTTGTGGAACGTGAAATATAGTCCGTGTGTTACCGTATACTTTCTATCATATACAAGCATCCCCAAGCTCAGACACCAACAACGTATGATATTCAGTTCACAATTCATCATACCTTAGTTCTTTTTATCCTCTGCTAAGTAGAATTCCAATTCGTAACCAGGTAAAGATTAAGTACTTATATTTTCATTGAAAATACTGTAGGTTAGGTACCTAAGTTAGTAGATAAGCGGTCGGGGCAATGTACCTAGCTGCTTACCTCACTTTATATGTATTTAGACAGCTTGTATTATACCTACTTTAATCCAAATAACTAATAATTATTGGACCAGACGTTTTTGAGTGGTAATGTATGTTATTTAGTGGTCTCTGGTCAGGCAATTATTATAGGTCGGAATTAGGTATAGTTATTTATTACTTGTATCGAAATGTTATATTAATATGAATCTTGCGGGTCCAATACAACAATGCGTTCAGGGCGTTGATGGGGCTGCCACGCTACTATAGTGCATCAGGGATGTTTGCGGTAGCCCAGGTAGATGGCTTCCATGCTATACTGCGCAAAAGAATTGGCTCCCTGATGCGGCGCGTGCGGAGCACTCCCAACCGCCTCCTGAGGGTAGTGGCAGAACGACTAGACGCCGACTGTCCCTTTATGAGGCACTGGACGAGGATTCACATTACCTGTGGAACTTCGTCGGGTGCTAGGTTTTAGTTGTTATTGTTGTTTTTAATTAGTTTTTATTTTGTACTAACATAGTTTATGAGTCTGATTGTTACTAACCTAGGACCAACTAAACTCTGAAATAAATGTTTTTTATAAAGTAGAGTATCATATACTTAAACTAAAAGCATTCTCTCTTATGAGAATCATCTCGTACGCCTTTCCCCTCTATACAATATTGTATTGGTCAAGATATGCGACCGCGGGGGACAGCTAGACTATTATATCTGATGGCTCTGCATACTGATCAATTTTGCTAACGATACACAATCTGCTCAAATGCTTGTTCAGTGTGTATTTACAGCAGCGCCGTCGCCTACACTAAATCAATAGCAATTTGCAGTAAAGAAGATTGCACGGACAGTTCTGTTAGGCGCTTTCAGTGAACTATTCCGAATTTACACATAGAAGCAACAAGAATAATGTAAGAAAGATTTAGTAAAATGTGATTCATGTCTTGAAACAAGCAACTAGCTCCTTTTTTCTATTTATTTATTTTTCTATTTATTTCTAATATTTCTATTCTCCATTTTTCTGACTGTTGGTTAGTCTAATATTTCATAAGTGCCTGTAAATGCTATAAGTGACATCCATACTAATATTATAAATGGGAAAGTGTGTCTGTCTGTCTGTCTGTCTGTTTGTCTTTTTTCACGGCAAAACGGAGCGATGAATTGGCGTGATTTTTTGAGTAGAAATAGTTGAAGGGATGGAGAGTAACATAGGCTACTTTTTGTCTCTTTCTAACGCGAGCGAAGCCGCACATAACTGGTTTGATTTGATTTGAAAATAATTGGGGGGTGTAAGTGGCCCTACCATCACCTCCAGGGTCAAAGCCAACCTCACCCGCACGTGGTACGCTCCGCTGATTCACTGACGAGGCTCTGACGGACTAGGCCTCATCATAAAGAAACCTTCGCAGTCTTTTTGCATATATTTGTGTTATATATACATTTCTTCGATTGAAATACTGTAAAATAAACATTTCCGTGCCAGAATTGTGGTGTATTTTCCACAAGTGCCGAGTGTTTTAGAAAAAAGAAGTAGATTCATTATTAGTGACTTATGTTTAACTAGCTTTATTCTGCGGTTTCTTCTGTCCATTTTCTATCAAATTTTTCCCTTTTTTACCCCGTTGAGGGAGTGAAATTAATTTGTAAGTATAAATAAAAATTATTCGCTTAATGTGTTGTTTAGATCAAAACTCAAGAACTGCAAGATATCTAATTATAAATGACATAATTATGCATAGTAGTCTGATTATTATAGCTCAGCCATAACATAATTATGCATAGTAATGACATAATTATGCATAGTAGTCTGATTATTATAGCTCAGCCAGCACAGGCTCTGCCTAGCTTGGGATCATATGACAGTGTGTGTGTTGTTCCATGATACTTATTTATTGTAAACCTATTTATAAGTTTTGGTGCCGATTCTCTTGTGCACAAACTAACGTAAATTTAAGTTAAGTGCATCTTTCTCTTTCCGTTTAATTAAGAAAAGGACAGAAGATCAAATATTAGTTAAGTCCTGTCAAATTTAGACACTCCATAGATAATTTAGACGCAATTAAAAAACATGGCGTCTAGTTATACGTCAATTTTCATCAGGCGCTGTCTAATTTGAAAGGATTAAACTAAAATGTATCTTCTGTCCTTTTCTTTAAGAAATGGAAATAGAAAGATGCACTTAACTTAAATTTACGTTAGTTTGTGCTTATGAGAATCGGCACCAATATTTGTTTTCCTATGTTTTGTTGTAGTTTTCCTGATTCTGATCTCGAAAGTACGTATTAAGTACATCAGCCTAAAGCTGATATTTTAGTTCAGTTTGTTGAACAAGGAAATCAGCACCAGTGGCGTCCAGTGGCATTAGTAATGCTTAGTCAAGTACTTTTCCGCGCCGTTAGCTGAAAGCCATGCAGCGTTCGACAATTCGTTCCTTTGATCCGACATCGTAAATTCTTTACTATTTTTCATGACATCATAGTTACTAATCAAGTGATTTTATTTCAGGTTCGTAACCAGTTACGAATGAAGATTTTTATTTCCTTTTCAGTAACTCAAAAATATATAATTTTCAAAGAATACGTTTGGTGTGAATAATTCCTAAGTTGGTACTAATAAATTCAACGTGAAATATTAGTCAGTGCTGTGATTAATCAGGGCGTGGGACCTCCGCTCACCGGATGACCACTGACTGATGTCCTTTGTTCTAAAAATAATATGTTAATCGTATTGTAATGCCTACTTTACTATTAGAAGCATGGTGTTAATGGGGACAGGATAAACGACAGTTTATTATGTGTGTATTTGTCGTTTAAATTAATAATGGTTAAATATATTATTCAATCATTATTTTGTATACGTCAAAGTATTGTGCTGGTATATTTGCCGCAGATAGATTGTAAAATTTACTAATATAATGATATAATAACGTTGCGTTATTTACGCATTAATTAAATTGATTAAATAAATATAACACTTTTACATGTCATTTGTTTATTATAAGCGTACCTGCGATTTGACCGGTGTTTTCTAGTCGAGTTCTCTGAGAATAACCAACCGAAAAGAAGTCGAAAACGAACAAAAAATAAAAATAAAGTTTTTAGGTCGTCAATAAAACTAACTAAAAACATTGTTTTTTATATTTTTAGTTTAAGAATGTTCGGTAATCAAATGTATGTAAATAACCTAGGTAAGTATGTCTTATATTTTTTAGATAGAAAGACATGTTCAGATTATTTTGAGTTAGTTACATAAACCGTTGGGTTTAGATGTCATGTAAATAAAACAAGTCAAGTCAAACGTCTCATCCACGCTTTTCTTTCAAGTCTGTTGAACAAACATCGGCTTGAGCATCGACGGAGCTCCTCTGTGGGGCAGATCCTATTTCTGTCTGGCAGGTTTAAAGGAACATAACAAAAGGAATAACGAACCTAACCTGTCCGTCTCGGAGTGCTTCAAAATTCCAGGCTCTTGGACTCATTGGAGGTTAAGGTACGCGCCCATTGGCCCGCGCCGCACGCAACGAATGCGAAGGTTTACAATAATTATTGTTTTTCGAAAAATTTTGTTATCCGATTCTTATTGAGTTTGATTAAGAGTTATTGCCATTTGGTTCCAAACCCGCCTTCAAAAACTATAAGCAGACCAACTTTCGAAAAAAAAGGTTATTTTTTAGAAAGTTGGTGGCAATGTTAAACATCGAACAAAAACAATACGGATGCCGCCGACTTCTCCTGGGTAAGACAAACTATAATATAAATATTATAAATACCAGCCTATTACTATCCTATTGCAGGGCAAAGACCTCTTCTTATTTCGGAAAACCATGAAATATTAACGTTTTAATAAATCTAATGGGGAAAAATCAATAATAATTTGAAATAAAATTGATGGTTTTCCTTTAACTTAATTAACCATGTTTGTTATAGAAATTTGGTCCTTAAGAATGATTCAAAAGTTTGATGTCATATAAATACAATGTGTTACTTTTCAGGATTTAAGCTGGTTATATACCCGAGAGTGACAAGCGAATTTTTGAAAAACTTTAAATGCAGTTTTGTTTCTTTTTACAAAATAGTTGAATGTAGAAAGAAGTAAAATAATGCCATTACGCAATAAACAAAATGGCGGCGGAAATTTCACTACTACCCCAAAAAGAAAAACGAACGAGCATAGATAATAACTATTTTTTAAAATTGTTGGAAATTTATCCAAGAGATGATGATGAGAGAGATGTCGTGATGGCCCAGTGGATAAGGCGCCCGCCTCTCGTGTAAGAGGTTGTGGGTTCGAATCCGGGCAAGTACCAATGTGACTTTTCCAATTCATATGTACTTTCTAAAGTTTATCTTCGACATCACTGACATCCCGTGCCTCGGAAAGCACGTAAAGCCGTTGGTCCCGGTTGTCATTCGTAGAACTTTGACAGTCGTTACTGGTTAGCCAGATACTCTGACCAGACTAACCAAGAGGTATCGTGTCGCCCAGTTACTGGGTTGTGGAGGTCAGATAGGCAGTCGCTCCACGTAAAACACCGGTATCCAGCTGAATCCGGTTAGGCTGGCAGCCGACCCCAACACGGTTGGGAAAAGGCTAGGGAGATGATGATGATGATGATGTTGGAAATTTAACCAAGAACTTAAATAACCAAACTTGTTCATACAAAAGTAGTCTAACTATACTAGCTATAATGAAATGGGATACCCCGACAGCCGGCTGTCGGTGTATCCCATTTCATTATAGTCCTTATTTTTATTACTTACAGACTAATTTTTAATGGGTCCTGAAAGAAACCCCTTGACACCCATGTCAAGTGGTTTCTTTCAGGACCCATTAAAATTTTCCACCTTGTATAATTAACTGACTAGCGGGTTCGTAGAACTTTCGCAGTCGTTGCGGGTAGTCAGAGGCTAGACAGTTTGACTAGTCTAACCAAGGGGTATCGTGTCGCCCAGTAACTGGGTTGTAGAGGTCTTATAGGCAGTTAGGCAATCGTTTTACGTAAAACAATGGTATTCAGCTAAATCCGGTTAGGCTAATACTGACCCCAACATAACTACGTAAAAAAGGCTAGGTAGATGATAATGAGATGGGAATGAAAATTAAGGAAGATGAATATTGCTAACGGGAGTGGAGTGATGGTCCAGTGGATAAGGCGCGTCTCGTGTAAGAGGTTGTGGGTTCGAATCCGGGCAAGTACCAACGTGACTTTTTCAATTCATATGTACTTTCTAAAGTTTATCTTGGACTTACTGACCACCCTTGCCTCGGAAAGCACGTAAATAAAGCCGTTAGTCCCGGTTGTCATTCGAAAGTCAAACCAAAAGGTTTCGTGTGCCCAGTTTCTGAGTTGTGGAGGTCTGATAGGCAGTCGCTTCACGTAAAACACTGGTATCCAGCTCAAACTACTCAGTTAGGCTGGAAGCCGACCCCAACATAGTTGGGAAAAGGCTAGGGAGATGATGATAACATGAGGATGAAAATTGGGGAAGATGAACATTGCTTGAGGGTTTCTTTTATACTGCAGGTGAGCACTGCTAATAATGTTGGACCTCCAAGAGGATTTAAAATAAGAACAGAATAGGATAGAAAGATGTTAAATTGTTATATTTTTCTTGATGAAAGAGATGAAAGTTTGTATGAATATTCGCCTCTTTCAAAGCATGCGAGCCAAGCCCTTAGTCTCTGTTACATTAGTAATAAAGTTCAATATTGTAAGGTCAATGACCATAATAATACCTATAGGTAGAATTAAAGATGATCTAGCCAACCTTACAAACAACTTACGTATAAAAATACTTGGAAAATATCACGGTGACGCACTCATGAACGGTTTTTAATAAAACATCTCATTCTCCTACAAACATTTAATTACATATACTTTTATCTACACAACGCTATATTCAGACGGTTATCTGATAACAAAGTTGAACGATGCACAATAAACGTGTTCCCGTTTCTAAGGAACAGAGGCCCAAGCCAGCGCGGCAACAAAAAGGTCTTTTATTTGACTTTCACCTTTATTGTTGCCTTCTGCTGTTAAAAAACGGACTTTATTGTAATAAATAGATGTTTTAAAAGACACTGCAGTTAACAATAGCAGTTTTAACGCACAGTTTATGATGCTAACTGAAGTATTACCCTATAAAGGTCAGTCGGGAGTTCCGACGCACTGACCACGGCACCGGCACACAGAGCGCACGTTATCACGGTACACCTCTCTACACAAAAATCTCGAACGGGAATACCGGATACCAAAGCAGTGCTAAGAAAATAAAACCGTCTCTTTCCAACACACAGAAAATAAGCGCGTTGCAGCTCTCTATCTCTCTCGCCAACCGCGAAGCGATATCGCGCTATGCTTATAGTTAGAAATATGTAACTGAATAGTTCACTTTTGTGTAGTTTTGCCAAGTTGATGTCGTTCGAAATTAGAATCGCTGCGTGTTCGCCGCGAGTGATGTGTGAAGTGAATTGATACTCATTTGTACGTGGTGTTTTGGTGTTTTTTTTTATTGTGCAAGTGTAAAATGCGTTCGGCCGTGCGATGGCGCGGAAACGCATATTTTAGATTCCAATAATGGACGAAAGTTAATGATTTGATAACCCACGGATCGTTGTGCTGTGTTGATAAATAACAGTGATTTTTATTGTGAAAATGTTCAACGGGAGATTTTCTCTTTTTAACGTAAGTCTTATACCTACCTATTTTAATTTTTTAATACATTTCTTGTAGGGTATAATAAAAATATTTTTTCCGACACACTTTATACTAATTGAGACACAGTTCAACGAGATAATGAAAATATAAATAAGCTTTATCAAATATTATTCCTTGTAACTGACAAACAAAGAGCTGGCAGGGAGCCAGAATAACACTTTAATTTTATCATTCGTTATTGCCAGTGATCTGTGGAATTAAACATTAAAATAATAACATAATTTAGATTTTGGTATGTAAACAAATTACGACATTTGTTAATGTTTAAATTTTTATTCATGTTATAATTAAATAATAACATTTTCTTATGTTTAAAATAACACCAACAAAAACTTCTTGTCCAGAGAAGAAACAAACATTAATCACCACGCTTACTTAAGGAGTATTGGTGATTTTAGAGTAATATCGACCAGTAAAAGTCCGGCACACCTTCTGGTCTTGTCCAGACGAGGGACAGCAGTACACGAGCATTCCCCCACTTTAAAAAAAGGTTCCAATGATATTTGACCTAAGTCAGTATCAATATCTTCTAATATGGTCTAGTAATTCAATATCATCATTAGGTATGCTAGCAAGGTGTTAAATACCAATTGATATTACAGTTTAATTGTAAGTAATTTTCTGTAAACTATAGTCATCAGGTCACTTGGAATATAAAATTTATGTTCGATGCGAAAATAAAAAGAAATCGCCAAGGAAAAACAGTTGTCTATCACAATCTAACAAACATTCTCGGAACTTAAGATTGAGTATAAATGAATACTGTATCTGTTTTCCTGTGCAGTTTTCTAGGAAACTACATCTTATTTTAAAATTTAATTGTGAAGCAGATACCTACTTGGATAAAGAAAACAAAATCTAATAAACCTAACAAAGTTACACTCTGTTCGATTGAAGGTAATTCGTAGCGTAACAAAACAAAATTCTTACCACATATAAATCGGAACTACGTCTTCCAAAAAAAAAACCAAACCATGTAGGTTTTTGATTTAACTAAAGCTTTTGACACAATGCAACATATGACTTCGTATGTGCTTAAAGCTACGCTATTTTCTCTTGGTAATATAGCACTAACATAGAAAGTATCGAAAGTTCCACCACCTAAGTGACTTTTACTACTAACTGCTCTTATAGCGTTCCCCAAGGTCCACACATGGGTCCTCCCTTATTTTGTTTTTATAGAGGTGCTTACTAGAAGGTAACTATAATTACTAAGCTTCTGCTGTCAGTTTGTCCATCAGCGGGTTGTTTCATGAATAAAATAACCATAAAAGACAGACAGTTAAAACACAATGTGTATTTCTATTGTTCCCTACAAAAGACGTAACTTTTTCGGCGTTTTTTGCTTGACCTGAATACTGTGTGATTGTCGCAGAATGAATCCCTTCATTCTACTCACATTTGACCGATTTTCTTGTTTATTTAAACAAACAGTGTCGTTCTTTATACCAGTCATCTTTTCAATAGCTAGAATATATTGTTTTATAAATACATACCTACATTATTACACTTAATAATACAAATGCACATTCTACTCGAGCTGAGTAGTAAAGTCGCCATTTCAGATCAGTTTAAAGACCCCTGGTGGTATGTAATAACAGATATATTACTTGTTGTTGTTATCAGTGAATGGCACAATGTGGAATTCATTGTTATTGATCCTCTATGGGCATATCAGGTAGCGCTTACCTCGCTATTTACAGTATTTATTATATCTGTCTTCATTGCTAATTACGATGTAATAGTGATAGATATGTATCATATTATATTATTATTTCTAGTAATGCCGAGGATAAGTCATTTTGTATTTATTGCACTTACTTAGACCATTAATTTGCTGACAGCGTAGATGTCTGTGGAGAAGAACAAGCAAGAAACTCCACTTAGTTAATATTCTTCTTCTTTCATTCCTTATTTTAGGTCGTTTCAATTTCCGGCGCCACTGCAATGACGTTCGGTTATTTGGTAATAATAATATTATGATTTTAAACAATATTTCCCATTTCAGCCACTTTATTTTAAGCCAATATTTACCTTTTTACCACTTGTAACTTCTGTTAATTTGTCGTCATCCTTATTGAAAAAGTAGACATCGATTCGCAAACCCAATCTAAACGATGAATGCCAAGAATGCAGCCAGTTCAAATAGAGGCATTTTGTCAAATTAAGACCGAGATTGGGTTGCGAATTACATTGATTATTGAATTCCGATAAAATTGCCCTACTAGAAATTAAATAAAACTGTTTACTATGCAAGTTGGATATAAGAATCGCTTTTACACGTCAACTATGAGAAGCCACGCCAAAACAAACTCATGGCTCATCTAGGAGGATCTATCTATAGCGGTTACCGTAAACACCTTTATTTTATCTTTGTTATTATGAGTTCTAAGAATATATAACAATACACTTGGAACATACTCAAAACAAAAGGTGGGTGATATATGATACATAACATAGTGTCGTGTCGGCTAGATTGTAGGTCGAGGCATTCGAATTTCAAGGTCTAGCCTTTAAGAAATATGCCTAGACTTATGATACTTTATTGTTATACGAAACTATTTATTTAGAAAATTGGTGAAAGGTTAAAAACAGCTAAACCCATAATTTTGGACCAGGGACTCCAAAATTATGGGTTTAGCTGTTTTAACCTCTAGTCAATAGTCGCTATTGTTAATAGGCGACAAAGAATGGCAAGAAAAACTACACAAATGTGGATAAACTAGCAAAAAAGTGAGTGCAAATGTAATAGAATACAAACATGCCTAATAAAAGAAAATTGCGTCAGATTACAACGAAAGAGAAAGCATGCATTGACGTATTCTTTTCAAAAATATCTGATAAGAAAACATTGCCCTATGGCCTTTAGCCTTTATTACCATTTAGCTCATAGTTTCTTAACCTTATTTTGCTCACCGCCCACTTTGAGACGTGATTGACTTTAGTACGTGATTAGCGTGTATTTTTTTGCCTTTTTAGACAATATTTTTTTATCTTTGCGCCATCTCAATGCCCCCTAATTTTTAACCATAACCGACTTCAAAAAAAAGTAGGTTCTCTGTTCGACCTGTATGTATGTATGTATGTATGTATGTTTGTCCGCGATTATCTCGCGTTTGGCTGAACCGATTTTGATGCGGTTTTCAGCAAAGTGTTTGTTACATTCTGGGGAAGGTTTTAGTATATAACACTAATGGATATCCCGTGACGTTGCCCGCATAGATCGCGTTTTGTGCTTTCTTGGATTGTAGATTTTCAAAGACGATTGTGTTTGACCGCGATTATCTCGCGTTTAGCTATACCGATTTCGATGCGGTTTTCAGAAAAGTCTTTGTAACATTCTGTGGAAGGTTTTAGTATATATCACTAATGGATATCCTGTGACGTTGCGCGCATAGTGCCGTTTTCATTTTATAAGATTATAAGTTTGTTTTGAGAGCTACCCTAAAACGTAGTCAGACACTGAGACTCTAACAAAAAAAGTAAAAATAAAAAGCTTTTAAAAAAAAAAGATAACCGACTTCAAAAACTAAAAGCTCAAAAATAACTATTTAGGAAGTCGGTGGCTTCTCTTCTGCCGGTCGATTTGTGTTGCCACCGACTTCCGAAATAGTTATTTTTGAGCTTTTAGTTTTTGAAGTCGGTTATCTTTTTTTTTAAAAAGCTTTTTATTTTCTCTGGGTCTTTTACTGCCCCCGAAAGTCTCAACGCCCACAAGGGGGCGTTATCGCCCACGTTGAGAACCTATGATTTAGCTGAATAAGAAGTTACATTAAAAATTTTCACTCTAGCTGTGTAAACCGTAGCGTGATTTTTTTATAGCCTTTCTCGATAAACACGCTACCCTACTACTAGTGAAGAGTAAGTATCCACTAAGAAAGGATTTTGTCAAAGACCCCTAAAGGGATAAAATAGTGGATGGGAGTTCGACATCGGCGAAAGCATGCCTATTAGTATTTTAACCTTTCAACTGCGTCCCTCGAATCACGTGTATTTAAAGGTTTAAATAAATACACAAGCAAGATCACAAAAACTTACACCATTCCCCGCAATAACCACCAAATGAATCATTACCAGCAATGAGAAAATTCCACTTATTCATCGCTATAACAAGTCACCACGTCTCTCGTATGGGTCTCGTCGGGAACAAGTAACAAGGTCGGTCTAAGAACATATCCGGCGGCTAACTGGCCTCCTCCGTCTTCACTAATAAGATAATGTTCCTCTGAGTGCAGTTAACCCAGAATAATTTTGACTCTAGAAACAGGTGGACTGACAGCCCATTTGTAATTTAATGGGTGATTTACATTTTCGTGTAGAATTGAGAATGTGGGTTGAAAAGTATCTATGTTTGCGTTGTGTTGTGTTAGCTTGGATTTTCTTTAATGGTATTTCTGCTATTTAGTTAACATTTATGAGGGCACACAAGGGTATAAGTGTATGATAAAAAGGTAAATGTTTGTGCTTATCACTGGTACTGATTTAATTACAAAAATTGCAATTAATAGAGGTTTTAAAAGACTGCTAGCTGCTCCCCGCTATTACATCTGCGTTTTTTGGTGACTACTCTGCTCCTGTTGACCATGGTTTGATGTTAATAGCTTATCTAACATCACACCACACATCTTGATAAATGAGCTATCGAACTCAAAAACATTTTTTCAAATCGAACCTGTGATTCCTGACATTAGGTTCAACTAAACAAACTCATCAGCTTTATCATATTAGTATAGATAATGTTTTTTTGGTACACCTGATTCCCTCACAAGCGAAGCGGCATCGGCAGGCCGAAGCTAGTAATTAATATTGTCAAAAAACAAAGCTCTCTATCAATTCGTTTGCTCTTTGCGTTCATTAGCTAATTGATTTGGCTCTGGACTCATAATGATAAGTACAAGGAAGAACAATTAATATTTACAGTACTTACTAGTAAATTATTTAATTAGTCAAATCAAAGTTATTTGTGGCGCGAACCAAAAACCGAGCAGATTATTATTATCTTTGGCTACAGATTCATATTGTCATAATATCGTTAAATATATAAGTAAGTATTATTAACCTGCTTAGGATAACGTATTATTATTTATTCAAAATACATTTATGTTACACATTAATTATTGTCATTATTTTAACTCTTTATGAATATTACGATTTACGATTATAAAATACTACCATTTGCCCACGGCTTTGCTCGCGTGGATGTCGTAATCACCACAAAATAGAGACTTCCACTGTTCTGGGGTAATCACCATCATTGTACCATTTTAGGCTAGAATTTCCAATTCATCTGTACTTTCTAAAGTTATTCTTTTTCAATTCATATGTACTTTCTAAAGTTTATCTTGGATTGGACATCACTGACATCCCGTGCCTCGGAAAGCACGTTAAGCCGTTGGTCCCGGTGGTCATTCATAGAACTTTGACAGTCGTTACATTCAGAAGCCAGAAAGTCTGACCAGTCTAATCAAAGGGTATCGTGTCGCCCAGTTACTGGGTTGTGAGGGTCTGATAGGCAGTCGCTTCACGTAAAACACTGTAATCTAGCTGAATCCAGTCAGGCTGCAAGCCGACCCCAACGTAGTTGGGAAAAGGCTAGGGAGATGATGAGGCTAGAATTTCCAAAAACCCCTCTTAGTCTTTACAAAGAACACAACATGCAGGTTTCCTGTATCTAGGACTTGCGGTTTGGGTACTGCATTGATAAAGTTAGTCAAGCAGGCAGCCAGGCCAGTGTACCAATTTAATTATTATAGAAGATTAAATTCAGATATTGACCCTATATCTGGAAAATACAAAATCAGATAAAAGAATATTAATAAAATGGTAACAAAAGCCCGTAATAACGAAGTTTGTGTTTCAAATGCTAATTTTTAGGGAATCAAAAATGTTGCCAGGTTTCACAATGCATAATGCATTTCGCCCAAACTTGCAACAACTTGCCTGATGCCTTATTCATGTTGTGTTTCATTTCCGAATCGTTGTTTCTTATTCCACGAATAAAAATCTCATTTTGGAAAACCCAAAATGTTGCTTTTTTTACCCAGTTGTTCCTTGTTGGATTTTGAATTTTGGCACAGAATAGCATAATAGGGTATTACACTGTATAAGAGAAATAATCTAAAAATATATTATTGAGATAGCTTATGCAAAAAGCAGCCGAACAGTGTTAGTTTTAGTTCATAAAACTAGAAAATATTTTTTTTAATTCAATTCAAAGTTTTCAGTTTTTTTTATCTGTTCTTGAACACACCGAAATACAGACCACAGACAGTGACAGCTGTCGACTGTCAACAGTATCAACTAGACGTCACTATTTGTTTTATTTATAACCTCCTAATACGATCTTTATTATAAAAATATACTTTTTCATGGAAGTTATTGTGAAAGATATTTTAGATGGCTAAAGCACATAGGTACTTACATCAAAGTGATATTTACTAAAGTACAAACGGGTTTTTATGGTGTAATAGTTGGAATACTCTTCCCACAACTTTTAACTAAGTTTTTCTTAAATTTGAATCAGTTAACACTAGAATTCACAATTATTCCGGTGTTTTCACACTTGTGTTCTTGCATTCCGGAACGCACACCAACGGTAAGTCGAACAGTAAGGCTAGCCGCACACACACAATAATATTGACAATAAAGTACGTATTGTCAATAATATTGTGTGTGTGCGGCCTGTATTGCGGTATTGGATAGATAGAATCTAGATTATTGACAATCTTGTATTGACAATATTATTGTGTGTGTGCGGCTAGCCTAACTAATTTTTTAGATAAAAACAATAATAATGATGTAAAATATGACAGCGCATTTGTTTATTTACACGACGTGAGGACGTCATATCGCCAAAGCAAAACCACGCCCACGGCGTTTTCCGTTTTTGGTAATTTCCGCGCGAAACTTGAAAATACAATTTTTAAAAGCGTTTTTAGGGTACTTAGCGTTTAAATAAAAATTTAGGATTTTTTTTACTGGTTTCTTAGTACTGTAGGAGTTATTTGAACAACTTTAAAAAAAAGAGTGTAATACCCTATTATAGTCTACATTACATACATTTGGGCTGCATTATCCAGTTTGATTTCAATCTACTCACTTCAAAATCTTTACCTTTCCTTGGATCTATAAGAGCATCTGCTGTGGTTATTTTCTCTCTTCTTCATTGTATTCTACAAATATTATAAAAATATCTACTCATTGCCTTTGTCGCTACAGGTCATTTTAGGATTTTCAATGTAATTCATATTATAATCATAACTTTATGATTAGCAATGGTGGCTTCTTTTTAGCCTCGCTGCACGTTTACTTACAACTAAACGTGTATTCATTAAAAGAAAGTCCTACGATGTTAGATGCGAAATGTCAATATTTGGGTGTTATTTATCTATAATATGTATATCAGTTGTCTGATTACCATAACACAAGCTCTGCTTAGCTTGGGTTCAGATGGCCGTGTGTAAAATGTCCTAGGATATTTATTTATTTACGTCATGTTTTGAGTTAGCAATTTTCTCAAATGGTTTGTCAATCTCCTGTTTAATGAACACAAACGGTTTAATATATAAGTCTACAAAAACGTTTCTCTTTTTTGATGTAAATTATATCAAACATAAACTTAAAGAACTAGCTAAGAACTAAAATGGTTACTTTGGAACCGATTTCACAAAAGCATGAGTAGGATGTATTTACAACTAGGCAATATAAGTTTGAGGATAATTAAATAAAATAACTACAAGCAACGCTGAATGAATAGCGTAGCGTTGTCCGGTAACAGTGGGACGGTGACGTCATTTTCACTATAATCTGTCTAAATATAACCCGGGATGAGCTGTGACACAGAGTTGACTGAATATATTGTTTTGTAGGTAATAATAATAGGTACAAGCCTATTAGGGACTACACACTTAAATACGGTTTCAAACATTTATTAAGCTCTATTCATATTTTCTATGGACTTACCATAGAAAACAACAATCCATACTAATATTATAAATGCGATAGTAACTCTGTCTGTCTGTCTGTCTCTTCTTCACGCCGAAACTACTTAACCGAATCGAATGAAATTTGGTTTAGATATAGTCTGGGACCCGAGAAAGGACATAGGATAGTTTTTATCCCGGAATAACCCCGGAAACGGGAACTATTAATCCAAGCGCACGAAGTCGGGGGCAAAAGCTAGTTTTGTATAAAAGTATAAAAGCTGAGCAATCGTTGAAGCTGATTGGATGCGTAAGCGTCTTCATACGAAGTGGACATAAGTTGAAGATGAATAAATGTTTGAAGTCCTCAGACCTCTTCTCACACAGAGAAGATACCTACGACACTGATCATCATGCGTGCTCAATGCGGATTGGCGATTTCGAACTAAATTAAATATTTCATTAAAAGTGTAGGTTCGTCACAAAATTCTTCTTTACCGTTGTGGGTTTAAAACTTATCCATGTGACTTTTTCAATCCTTTAATACTTTTCGAAGTTTATTTATACTAATTTTATTTTATTTATTTAGAGACAAAAAACAGTTACACGTTACAATTAATAGTACAAAAGAGAAAATTTGGTTCATTTATTAAACGTATAACCCACACTATTGTCCACGGATAGAAATAAAAATACTTAAAAGAGCGAAAAAGAAACGGACGGCCACATATCTAAATTATGAATTAAGAGAGAGAGAGAGAGAAAAAAGAGAGATTAAGTGTTGTTATGAAGAGTTGTCGGAAAGCAAATCTATTGCCATTTTTTAAAATTTTGCAGGAGAAAACGCAAAAACATCTGTGTCAGTAAAGTGTGTGTTATAAGTTACGACAAGGCGGCGGCGGCGGTGAGGTGCTAATATTATAAAGCTGAAGAGTTTGTTCGGTTGAACGCGCTAATCTTAAGAACTACTGGTCCGATTTGAAGAAATAATGTTGCGTTGGATAACCGAATCATCGGGAAAGGCTGTATAAAATTACACTATAACCTACGGTAGCAGAGCAGTAACCAGAAACAGGTGTAAAACCACGATGGACAATTAGTCTTGGATATCACAGACATCAGTGAAGAAAAACATAGTAAACAGTTTTAAATTCAAACGGTAAGGAGACATTTTTTTTTGGTCCCACTATTAAACGGTTACGTTTATTAATAATTTTACGCATGAAACAAGTCATCACCTTATTATAACTAACCCACTAAAAATTATATAGATATCTAACGGGAATAATGAAATAATAGTAAAAAACTATTACGGAAAAATGCTTGTTTAGGAGCGTTTTTACATTTATTTCAACGTGAATTTAAATATATTATGTGAAACGAAACGTACCTAATTAACATTCCGTTGTAGATGCTCTGTGGTACAGTTTCAATCAGTTTGACACTGACAGACTACATTATTAAGCTAAGTTCATACGACCGCGCGAAACCGCTCTGTACCACTAACCGCGCGGTACAAGACCAAAGTACGTTCTACGTTCGTTGAAAAGCATTCTTGCATCCTATTTTAAGTGAAAGACTTTCATTTAAAATAGGATGCAAGAAAGCTTTTTTATTGTCTTTGTCATTTTCTGCGACGACTCAGCCTTCGGTATAAAATCCATAAGCAAATTGCCCCCTCCTCAAGCAACATTGACATCCGCGGGGTTATTACCTATGAAACAGCAATGAGCAATATTTGCGCAGTGATCGCGCGATCACCGCGCGATCGTCAAAAAAAATCGTATTATGTATGAACCGATTGCTAATCGCTCGCTGATTGTTCTAATGCGCTTATTGCTACGATGACGATAAAGTAGCAATCGCTGGAACTAATTAAATATCACCTTTAACAAAAAAAACTTAACTTTGCTCTTAAAAACCATACTAAATACGAAACCACCAAACGAAAAATGCATATTTTAGTTAACTGATTGCTCCACAGAGGCAGCACTATCGCTAGTTTGCTATTTGACGTGACGTATTTTGAATTGACGTTTGAGCAGCAAAATTTTGCTAAATTATCGCGATCGCTCGGCTATTGCAAGATACGTAATCCCAGTGCCGGACTGGTATGCACATCATCATGCGAACGCCTCAGACCCTGTCCAGGAGGGCGAATTCGCCGCGATTCTCTCGCGCGTAACACGCGCGAGTGTTGCGTCCAGAGTCTACGCGTATAGAGCGTACGTACGCGCGAGTCGTATTTCCTTCTCTTTCTCTTTTATACGTGCACTCGCTCTGAAATTCGCGCGAAATCTGGACGCAACAAGGCGGCCCTAGTATCTCGACTCGCGCGCATTACGCGCGAGTCACGCGCGAGTTTATTAGTCGCGCGATGCTTGTGGACGCGATGTATTGGTGCCTAGTATCTTGCCTACCCGCGAGTGAATTCGCGCGAGTTGAATCGCGGCGAATTCGCCTTCCTGGACAGGGCCCCAACCACGCGGCGACGCGCGGCTTTTCGCGGTCATGTAAACTTAGCCTAATAGTTTCCAACAGTTTTCTAAATAGTCAGATAAGTGCTTCTTCTGTTCTTTTCGTATTTTTATTCAATAGATGTTAGAAAAATGGCTTCTGGAGATACAGTGCATAATAAATATATAAAGCTGTTGTAACAATTGTACAGCTCGATTTCAACGAAATGTGCAACAACTTTACTTATAAAAGCATTGGCGTCCACAGTAAAAGAATAATCGAAAAAAAATCACACCAAAGCCAGGTTTTTATGTCATTTACACCTATATTATACCTATATTATTAACTCGCATCTCAACAAATATGTACATTTGCACGACGCTCAGTTCGGGTTCCGGCCTGGGTTGTCAACAGAAACAGCCATATTTAGTTTAAAACACACTGTCAAGTATTATACGGATAGACATACCCCCGTGTATGCTTGTTTCCTGGACCTGAATAAGGCCTTTGATCTAGTGGCATATGACGTCCTATGGCAGAAATTAGCAAGGACTGGGGTGCCCTCGGAGTTAGCATCACTTCTGAGATATTGGTATTTAAACCAGGAGAACCGTGTGAAGTGGGCGGGTGAACTCTCGGATGCGAGCGGGTTGGAGTGTGGGGTGAGGCAGGGAGGTTTGAGCTCACCCTTGCTCTTCAACCTGTACATAAACGCTCTGATTGAGGAGCTCAGCGGCATGAATGTCGGCTGCTATGTTGATGGTGTCTGTTGTAACAATTTCAGTTATGCGGACGATATGGTGCTGCTGGCCCCCTCAATTGGAGCTCTCCGAAGGTTGCTCGCAGTTTGTGAGTCGTTTGTGGCTTCACACGGTCTCATGTATAATGTGAAAAAGTCGGTCTACATGGTCTTTAAATCGGGTCCCAAGAGTCCACCTGTACAACCACTTCTTCTGAATGGTGAGACCTTAAATAGAGTGTACCAGTTTAAGTATCTTGGACATTGGCTGACTGACGATGTAAAAGACGATGTTGATATGGAGCGGGAACGCAGAGCATTGTCAGTTCGGGCGAACATGTTGGCGCGCAGATTCTCCCGTTGTACAGACGCAGTCAAAATTACTTTATTTAAGGCGTATTGTACCTCACTGTACACGGGGAGTTTGTGGGTTGACTATACTCAGAGAGCTTACAATGCTCTGCGGGTCCAATTTAATAATGCGTTCAGGGCTCTGTTGCGGCTTCCACGTTTCTGTAGCGCTTCTGGAATGTTTGCTGATGCACACACAGATGACTTCGCTGCTATCTGGCGCAAAAAGACCGCATCTTTCATCAGTCGGCTGCGTGGAAGTCGCCACAGCATCTTGAGTGCTATAGCTAATAGGCACGATTCTCCTCTCATGTGGAAATTAGTACAGAGGACCAAGTCCCTGCTTACTATTGTTTACTAATTAAATTAAATTAACTTTGTATGGATCGCAGTTATCTGAATAAATAAGATTATTATTATTATTATTATTGAAAGTGCACTATTCTAACATAAAATACCTATTCACTCATTAAATAATCGCTTGTGAGATTTTAGGTCATTATGAGAGTCATGTTTTGACTGTCGTATTTTCCAGTATTCCGGTTACGTAGAGTTTTGCTAATATTGCCACTGTAATCTAGAGATTATAAGGAATAAACTAACGTGCATTTCATTAATAAATGCCACAATTTGTGGTGGGCCTAATCCCCGAACAAAAAAAATTGTCTCCTTTGATGAATACAAAATGGATGAAGTGGAATAATACCACAGAGGGAAAATTTCGTTTTGTCACAGTTTGAAGGGCAATTTCCATTTATTTCTAAGATCGAATTGTCATCCCGAACTTTCTGCCGGGGTTGCGGAATGTTTATAATAGTTACCGTGACCCCGGAACATGTTGCGGAATGTTTATATGTTGCGGAATGTTTATATGTTGCGGAATGTTTATAATAGTTACCGTGACCCTGGAACATAAAGGGCAATCGAAGGAACATGAGTGGGTTTTAGTCAGTAAGAGTCTGACACGCCCTCCCGCCGCACCCAGGACGGGAGCAGTCATTGGATGATTTCCCACTCACCAAAAAAAAAAAAAAAGCCCGGAACATAAAGGGCAACCGAAGGAACATGAGTGGATTTTAGTCAGTAAAAGTCTGACACGCCCTATAGCCGCACCCAGGACGGGAGCAGCCATTTGCGGATTTCCCACTCACCTAAAAAAAAACCCGAACTTTCTCGAGAGAGTTTGCATTATGCAGTTTTTATCAGGAGTCAAAAGTATAATTTTGTTGGTGAGGAGATGAAATATCTGAAGTAAGGATGAATAAGGATAATGATTCTCATCGTAATCAAAATGCAAAATAGGAAAATGTTTAATTTCATTTAGAACATTTACAGGCATTTATAAATTGTTAAAGAAAGAAGATTTTATTACTTCGGAAGAGTAGTGCCTGTGAATAGTGTGTCCAGTCAAACCAAAAATCTCTTCAGCTTTAATATTAGTACAGATTCCAAGAAATAATTAAGTTTGACCCATCCATCAATACTTTTAAACCTTTTGATGTGTGACCTGCTGATGTCATAAACGGATATCGCTGCCCATGTCAATCAGAGCAGCAACTGATACTAGACCTTATCTAGCTCATTAATAAGTTCTAAACGAATAATTAGTAATTAAGTTAATAATGTAGCACATGCAATAATCTAATTAGTAAAGACCGGAGTTCAAAATGAATAATTTCGATCTAGCTTTTGTCGTTATTTGCGTCAATAAGTATAGGTTATCGAAGAGGATTAGAGGATTTTAAGTTAACTTTGTAGTTTGTTCCTTGAAGTTCAAGCTTTGTCATCAAAATCGGTTCAGTGGCTTAGCAGTGTAAGTGTGACAGTCATACAGAGGCTAAGTTACTTTTGCACTAATAATATTAGTAGACTATTTCAAAGCTTAATTCTGGCAAAATGAGTCAAAACTATAGGCTCTTAATACAATAAAAGGAAAAAAAAATTTCGTAACTAGTGTGAGAAGTCGGCCAGAAGGTACTTAAGCCTTAAATTTTTCAAGTAGCATTAGGTTTTTTTTGATCTATTATTTACTATTGATTACTTTCTTGTGCAAAAAACATAGTTATTTTAGTGTATGGTGACTATACGTGAGGACTTGTTATTGCCTTTGTAGTGATTTAGTTTTCTTTCTGTATTGGTTTTATTAGCTGTAAGTCTTCCAAGTAATAAATAAATAAATTATGGCAGTCTATATCAATATATTAAATTAGTTTAGTTCAAATCTAAGACAAATGCTAATCTAGAATTCATTTAAAATTGCATAACGTGCCGTCTTACTGCTGCGCAAAGGCCTCTTCTCTATTTAAAATCATTGCAATCACATACTGCAAAAAGAAGAAAAACTGCCGTAGGTAGCTTGTTTAGTCTCAGGATTTAATGTAACTCATAGAACATGTTTCATTATCAGCGCAGTTCCGCATTATTGCTGCAGATAAGAGCACCAGCAGCCAGCGCACGCCGCGCACGAACGCATCATACCCTATTTCACTATGAATAACATTACCTCTATATTTAAATTAGTTTTGACTTCATTCTGGGTAACTGGTCTTCACAAGATCTTCATCATTAATGGGAGGAACACTTAGTTCTATTCGCGTTTCGCTGAACGATTTTGTTTACGCTTATACAGTTTTACTTCTAGCCGTATATAAGTTTATCTTGGATATCACTGACTTCCCTGTGTTAAAAAAAAAACTATAATGCCTTTGGTCCCCGTTTGTTTAAAGGTCATAGCTCATTACAGCCACCCGGCAGCCACTCCGCACCGACTCGCCTTATAACCGAGGCGATCCGGTGCCGATGCCGCTACGGAGTTGATATAGTGAGCGCATGCCCATAGAAGTCCATATAAAGAATACTAGCCGCAGGAGGCGAGGCGGTGCGGAGTGGCTGCCGGGTGGCTCTAGCGTCAGTCACATTATTCTACTTTGCAAATTATGATAGATATACTTTAAATGAGCTGTCGAAACCCGATTCTAGTCTTCACTATTTCAGTGTTCGATATTGACACTATAAGAACAGTTTTTGGCCTACTTATGTGGGGCTGTTTTTCTGTTTTCTTGCTCCTTGTAGTCTTATCCTTCATAATATTCTACAATTATTTTCTCATCTACTATATAAAAAAAAAATAAGTCGGGTTTTCCTTCCTGACGCTATAACTCCAGAACGCACGAACCGATTTCCACGGTTTTGCATTCGTTGGAAAGGTCTCGGGCTCCGTGAGGTTTATAGCAAAGAAATTTTAGGAAAAATCCACGCCGACGAAGTCGCGGGCAAAAGGTAGTTTTTATTAATATAATTTGTTATGAAATGGTACATTAACATTATTTTAAACATTTCACATCTTTTTAAACCAATGAATTAATATTAGTCCCTGTCTTTCTTGTTCTATAATATTTGCAACATTCAGAGTACTAAATAGCTAGCCAACTAGCATGTTACACAAACATTGCACACGCGTCTGTTACGAACACCCATTTATTTAGAAAATACGAAACCTGTTCACTTTCTAAGCGTTCAAGAAAATGTTTGCTGCTCGTAAGCGATGAAAATTTACACAACGATCTCTTAAGCTGATGGTTTCTTTTCGTTGAGGCTGTAATATTGATATTTTGATAATTATTTGTATTTGTTATGAGATCCACCCTTTCTTGGTCGATATTCCTCGAATTCCGCACGCAGCGTTTTTCGAAATCCTTTATTATGCGCACCGCAAATGAATGGAATTCTATGCAGTCTGTGTTCCCAAAAGCATATAACCCGGATGTATTCAAGAGACGAGTGCATAGGCATCTTTTGGGTGAGCTCGCTCCATCGTAGGCCCCGCCTATGCCCTCGGGCTAGTCTGGGACCAAGAGCAAGCCCATAAGTTATAAAAAAAAAGATTTACCTTTAATTAATGACTAGTTGTCACCTGCGGTTTCTATGACTATAAAAATAAAAAATAAAGTTTTTCTTCACAAATATTCACTCTCCAAGTTTTACGTCTTTAGGACCAGCACAGTTTGGGCTGTGCGTTGATAAATCAATAATCAGTCAGTTTACCATTTTATACATATAAGATTTAACGAATTTGACTGTAATTTTGCTGTATTTACACCTATAAGTGTTAGAAATCTCTGTCGAAGGTATCTTATAACGAAGACAATTAAATAAGGGGATCCCTTCTTTTCGCATAATATTCTTTGTCCTAATATACTTCGGCATAACGATTTTGGCACAATTTGTTTTGGCATAATAATACTTCGGCATAATTTTTTTAGGCATACATTTTATGTTGGCATAATCACGTTAAAGACTAATTTAATTTGTTTTGGCATAAATTTGATTCGCATAACGTTAGTAGGCCTAATGACTATTAGCATAACGTTAGTAGGCCTAAAGACTATTTAGCATAACGTTAGTAGTCCTAATGACTATTAGCATAATAATGTTTAGGCATACAATTAATATAAATAACAAAAACAATTTTCATGCAAATGATATATAAATATAAAATAATATACATGACATTATGTAAAGCAAACCAATTTGCTGTAGTTTCCAATTTTTTATATGCTGTGCAACAAAAATTTGTGACAGAACCGAATTGCTACAAAACCGACTCCACGTAGTCTTGTTTGTCCTACCCCGAGAGTGTTATTTAAAATCGCGTAGGCGCGTAGGGGCGAGGCGGCCCGCGGGCTGAGGAGCAGGCGGCTGGGAGCGAGCCGCCGCGGCTGAGGCTGGCCGGCAAAGCCGGCCAACAAGCCGAAGCTGCGGTGGTGAGCGAAAGCCGTCTGCGACAATTAGCACGCGTGGAGCCGCCGGAGGCCCGCAGCGCCGAAGCCGTCACAGAAACCCTGCCTGCTGCATGTTGCATGCTTGCTTGAATGCTGCATACTTGCTTGCATGCTGCATGTTTGCTTGCATGCTGCATGTTTGCTTGCATGCTGCATGCTTGCTTGCATGCTGCATGCTTGCTTGCATGCTGCATGCTTGCTTGCATGCTGCATGCTTGCTTGCATGCTGCATACTGCATGTTTGCTTGCATGCGGGTAAAGTGTCTTATATTCTAGGTGTTAATAAATTTTCCATTGTTATACCTATAAAAATATGTTTTAATATTTTTATGCGAAATTTATGCTTTAAATTTTATGCTTTAGGACATTATGCTTACAAACGTTATGCTTTATAACTTTATGCTTAAAAAAGTTATGTTTTAGAACTTTATGCTTAATAAGTTTATGCTTTAGAATATTATGCCTAATCATTATTATGGTTAGAGACATTATGCTTAAAAAAGTTATGCATGAGCAGTTATGCGTAATTATGTTATGCGAAAATATAATTATGCCAAACAACATTATGCGAAGTTATATTAGGTCTAAAAATGTTATGCAAATGGATAGGGAACCTTAAATAAGTACTATTCATTAATCAAAATGCTTGCTCAAGCCAGATCGGCGATTTCACACTTTTAAATCCAGATTTCCTCACGGTTTTCTTAATCGATATCTACAATGTCCAAAGTAAACTTAGAAAGTTAATATGAATAACTAGCTTCTGCCCGCGGCTCCGCTCGCGTTAAAAAGAGACAAAAAGTAGCCTGTGTTACTCTCCATCCCTACAACTATCTCCAATTAAAAAATTACGTCAATTCGTCGCTCCGTTTTGCCGTGCAAGAAAGACAAACATGCAGACAGACAGACCGACACACTTTCCTATTTATAATATTAGAATGGATAGTAAAATATTTCACTGGATTCAGCTCAATATACAAAATATTGAGAGTATAGAGGCGTATATCCGGTGCTAATTAAAACGGTGCCGCGCCACAATTTCACGAGCAAACTCAATTAACGCCACAATACGCCGCATAATGGACATAGGCCGACTAATGTTGAATAATTAACTACGAGTGATTAAAACAACACGTATGTGCTGTATCTGTACTTAACTACTGTATTTAATTTGTAAAGGTGTATAGTTTATGTGAATGCATTGATCAAGAACTTACGGTTAAGTTGTTATGCCCTCCGTGTTTGGTGTCCTCCGCGATTTCATTTGCGAATTTAGTTTCAGATCCATTGCCGTAAGTCTTAGCGTGATATTACACATGTAGCTAATTACTATATCAGGCTAAGGTTATTATATACAAACATTAGAACCTTCTGGTTAAAACAAACAAACAAGGAAGGTTTGTCTCATATTTAATTAAAATGGGTAACTTACAGACTGACTGTCCTAGAGACATTAAATTTGGAGGGAGTGTTCATTGGGAAGAGTAGATATTCACTAACAAAAGATTTTTCAAAATTCGACAAAAGGGTAAAATAAAAGAGGAAAATTCGACATGCACGCTGGCGAAGCCGCAAGCGAAGCAATTGAAATCAATACTAATATTATAAATGGGAAAGAATGTCTGTCTGTCTACCTGTATGTTTGTCTTTCTTTCACGGCAAAACGGAGCGACGATTTGACGTGATTTTTAAAGTGGAGATAGTTGAAGGGATGGAGAGTAACATAGGCTACTTTTTGTCTCTTTCTAACGCGAGCGAAGCCGCGGGCAAAAGCTAGTATGTTAATATTTAAACGCAGTATAGAGTATTTATTTAAATAGAATTAATTAGAACTGAGTGAAGAGGAGAATTGATCGTTATCTCCTTGATCAATCAATAAATCATCAGTTTCTTTGTCCCAATTAACACACCAAACACTGTACATTCAGATTTGTCACCATTAATTTACTTACAAGAAAATCTAGTAGGTAATTAATTGCTGCCATCAAACAAATCTTGCCACATTGTAGCCACGCGTGCGCAAGAGACATCAAACCAATTAAATGGGGTCTGCACTCGGGTCGCGAGCATACATCACACAGACTGACATAATTTAATCGCTACGATTCAGTTATGCTATTAGTTGACATAATAATTTACTTATAACGTTACTTATCGGGATTTCAATGGATACTAATCGCAATTCTGGGAAATATACAATGTCCCGTGCCTGTCTTTTACATATATCAGCTTGAGCGACATAAATCTAAACCCTTTTGCTGCATAAAGAAATCTTCATGAATAAATACCCTCCTTCTGGGCAAAATGGAGGGTTTCGGACTTACCGACTAAAACCCCATGGTTCCTCCTGCCAACATGAAGCATTAACTTAAAAAAAAACATGTTCCGCGCCCCTGACTGGCCAGTAACAAAAACAAGTAAAAACAACAGTTTTAATTGCAAATTTTAGGCTAAGAAATACCTTGGGACTATGTACAGAACAGGGTTAGACCATTTGGAATGAAGGTCAAGATCTTAGTTATTTAGACCACATCATCAAAATCTACATTGGTGAAGTGAAATGAAATTGTTCAATAAGCAAGTATGATCTTAAAATCAGAGTACTTAATAGTTTTTTAGTAAACCTTCAAAAAGTTTTTTAATATTATAAAGAGCTGGTCTATTTGAACCGATGCGCGGGCGCATGACCCGTTAATTAAAAGAGGTCGCGCGTGCCGCTAACGCAATATACTTACCAGTAACGATATAATTTGTATAGAGTTGATTAGGTTCAACTTTAAGCTTGCCGTGATGGGCTTGCGTTTCGTTCTGAGTTTCATCCGCTCCGGTTGAAATAGGATTTTCATGATAAATGTTTAGACGACACGTTTTAAACAAATTTTATATAATCGGAATAAAAAGGATTTTCATTTTGTTACAAAAAAGGTTAATCAATTTTGTGTGTTCAAAATCATTTAGACCATACAAAATTATTTAAAAAAACTTTATTTTGTATGGTACATTTGTAGTTGCTATAGTAGAGCTTGTTTAAGTAGAAATTACGCGGCTTCCTACAGCATTTTACGTACACAAATAAATACTAGGTGAATTTTTAGTCCTGCACCACTCGCTAAAGCTACCCATGAAAACAAACAACTTTTATTATGGAACCAACTCTGAAATCGCGAAAAAAATATCAGCTGTTCCTAACAAAAGTTCAATGCCCTCCGACCGTAATATATGAAACAGCTGATATTTTTTTCGAGATTTCAGAGTTGGTTGTTTGTTTTCAAGTTGTTTGTTTTCATGGGTAGAATAATCTCCTAGCGGGTAGTGCAGGACCAAATATTCACCTTGTATAACGTATTGACATACAGAGTAAGTGGGAAAAGCTTCACGTTAGCCCGCGAAAAACAAAATTTTCGTACGTTTTTTTGCATTTTGCCGGTCATTGTCAGGCTGTACATTGAACAAAATTAATTCGCGGCTATAATAGGCATTTTGTTACAGAATTAATCATTAATATCGTCAATACAAGCCTCACAGTGCATACAACTCGATTAAATGACTTTTTCATGAAATAGACAAGCAATCGAGTTATATGCACTTTGAGGGCAGTTTTAATGATTTAAATGATTATAACTAAAAACCGATTACAGTCGCGAATCATACTAAATCAACACACATCCAAAGATAAAGCTGCAAATTGCAAAAACACGTAAAAAAATTGAATTTCGCGGGCTACCTTGAGTTTCCACCTTAACCGAGCTATAATGGCTAGTCTATTGACAAACAGACTGATAGACAATCAGACTAAAATTAATGTTTTTGTCACTTTGGTCCGTGCACCATTAAATATTAAAAACTTTTTTCAAAAAAATAATAACCGCCTTCAAAAACTAAAAACCCAAAAATAACTACAATTTCGGAAGTCTGTGGCGGCACAAATTAATTGGCAGAAGAGAAGCCACCGACTTCCGAAATTTTAATTATTTTTGGGTTTTTAGTTTTTGAAGGCGGTTATTATTTTTTTGAAAAAAGTTTTTATTTATTACTTTTTAGGGTCGACTCTGACGTGTTCTACAACCGATGCCGAAGTACAAAATATAGTTTATAAAACGAAAATAGAAACTTGAAGAAAAAGCACACATCGTCAATGAATATTTCGTATTTTTTTTTGTTCTTGGTGAATTTTTCGAGAAGCACTGAACCGATCGCCACAAAATTTATATAGGACCACCCCTGAATCATTAATTATCAAACAAAAAAAGCAGCATCAAAATCCGTTAATAACGTTAATAACGTTATCCCATGAATATAACGGCATGATTTTGACGAATTTTGAGTAATTTTGGAATATTTGCTTTTCGAATGTCTAATTAGAATTAATTTTGGCATTTCATTATATCAGGTCATTCAACTTTGGACATTGATAAATTGGAATTACTTTTGGTACGATCATCATCATATCATCTTACATCTTTTTCCAAAGAAATAATGACGATTGCATTTAAAAACAAAAAAAAACTTAAGAAGCAGGATTTGACGGCTACTATGCTGTTTACAAGATAGCCCTTCGTTAGAGGTGTTCAAGAGGAAGATTAGGGAACATTTCCTGTCTGTTGATTGATGTATATGTATTTTTATATTATATTATATGTATTTATTTATTTATATATTGATATATTTTATTTATAGTATATATATTCATTTCATAATTTCATTTTAAGATAAAAATGTATTGTTTTTGCACACACGCATATCCTCTATTGCAATCTCTTTTATAGAATTAAGGTTTGCTGGAAGATAACTCAGCTTTGGGTTAAGCTCGCCATTGTACATAATTCATATATTTCTGCTGTTTATTTTTGCTGTTTATCACTGTTTTGCATTACCACTAAACATATGAATTGAGAATGTCCTCTTTACAAGTATGTCTTTTAAAAAAATTGATTCTTAAGTCCGTAACTGCCAGCTTAGATGATACATTTGTACACACAAGGAAAACGGAAACCGTTCAATTTGAGTTTAATAATGTTTGTTCCTACTTCACACGCCTATGCAAAAATCTATATTTATGTTTAACTTACTTTTGCCCGCGACATTGCCCGCTGGATTTGTCGGAATTAAAAATAGCCTGCTAAGTGTTAGGTATGTCTTTCTCTGACAACCAATCTATTTCTGTATTGGTTCATCAAAATTGGAGTGACATTTTCAATAATAAGTAAAACACTGATACAGTAAGCACAGACATTAATTTCAGCTTTAATAATTTATGTATCTTAGTTTTAGCACAGATAGTTATGGTTTTAGCGGCTTTTCGTCCGCTTCGGTCGAAACAGGAATATTTTTTTATTAATATTTTTGAGGAGTAAATTCGTATTTAAAATAAAAAATTATAGTCTCTAAATTAGTCTTACTTAAAAAAGGATCGTTACTGTTGCCAAAATGCCACTTTTGTAAACGTTGTAATTTGAATACATTTCATATTTATTAATAGCTTTTCGCATGCCTTTTTCATGTCAACAGTGAGTTATCATGGCATATAACGAATGAAATACAGATCAAAAAGTAAGCCACATCCTCCTTTACTAAACATCTATTTCAGAGACTGTGAAAGTGTAAAACAAACAGACACAGCGTTTCTTTCGCATTTATAAAGATGGCCAAGTATACTACGTTTAATTATTATAATGAGGTCTTTAGGGCGAGGTAAGGTGACCCTAAACACCGCATTCACGATCCGTTGCGTCAACGTAACTTTAGTGGAACCGCGGTAGTAGTAAGGCAAGAAAAGGCCTGTGCACACGAGGGACAATGGCGGAGAAAATGTCCGCGGTGCGATCTTATTATTACTGTTATTAGGTTGCTTTTGGTGAAGATAAACACGTCATGAACGGGCGCTGTCAGTTGAGATTGGTCATCTCGTAACTGCAATGACTTAAATCTTCGAACACACGTGATTCAAGACACAATAGAAAGACAATAGCAGCCCGACAGCCGGCTGTCACTTGGTCGTTGAAAGGTTGATTTCTTGAAATTTATTTATGTGATATTGCTTCTTATCTTCATCGTTTTCACATATAGAAGCAAGACGATGAATGTAACCAACATCTTGTAAAACTCAATGTTTTGAAAAGAGTGGCCATTGGAGTTTCTTGCTTGTCTCTACAGAGATCAAACCTTTTACGACCAAGCAACTTTCAAGCAAAATTCAACTTTCTTTCTGACTAACCGACCGAATGTTACAATTCATATAAGTGCCTGTAAACATGATCTAAGTGAAGTAAATGCTTTGATTTTGATTACGTCCGCTTGCAGTCTGCCAAGCGACCAAGTGCAACCTTATTGTAGAATTAATAAATTCGCACCGCAGACATTTAGTCCGCCGCTGTCCCTCGTCTACGCAGGCCTTAACAGCGGCGTTCTGACAACTCGACATTTGTGTCACGTAATCTATGCAATGTAATGAATTTGTCAATTAGAATAGTCAACAATGGGAGCAGTGTTTGCGATTTGATTAAGTATGTCTTTAAATTTAATTAGGGCGTTTACGCTGTTTGGTATATCAAATATCTGTAAATTATGGAATTGACTTTAAATGATTTAATCTGGGATTCATATTTTTTTTTTTTAAAGAATTTATTAACTCAAATTAAACTTAATTTTACATACAATTTGAACTCGCCAAAGTTTGCAGTTTGATGGCGAGAAGCGCTCGTGTTTTATACAAAAACAATATTATAGTTAAGCCTAAACACAAATACATTAAACGTAAACCACAACTTAGTCACTATTTTTATACAGCTCATTAGTAAATAATGAGCCCCGTCTTGTTTTGGGATTCATTATTTGCCAATGAGCCAGGTAATAACTAATCTTCCTTTTGTAACAATAAATTTTCCCAATTTTGATTTTAACACACCTTTACTTAAATTAGGATTTTCCCTTAAAAATCTATTTTATTAAATACATTTGGCACCAAATATTTAGAAGTCCTTTTTCCATAGTAATTTGTTATTTTCGGTTGAACTAATCGTTTCTCTCTCACACTCCTTGTATTGTACTTATTATTAACAGTTACTTTGTAGTTATCACTATAGTAGTGTTCTAAACCTATCAAGTAATTAATTTTAACATCTATTGGCAAGATCTTACAAATTGAAAATAATTGTTCATATTCTTTCTTACATTGTCTCTTAATCTGTTTGTTTACTAGGAACTTGATCAGTCTTATTTGTATATTCTTAATGTCTTGCAAATATGTTTTAAAAGTTCTACCATACACTAAAAGTCCGTAACTGATAAGTGAGTCTGCCAGTGCGTAATAAACCACTAATAACGTGCGTTTACTGACTACTCTGTTTAACTGATAAAACTTTCCTAATACTGATCTCAATCTATTACAGATATCAGCCACATGTGTTTTCCAATTAAAATTCGTATCTATACTAAGACCCAAATATTTAAATGTGCTAACATACTCCAATTTCTCACAGCTACAGTTAACCTTTACATTGTGCAAGCATTCGTACGTGTGACCTATTATATCCAAATTCTCCCTGTGTACAGCTTTGGCTCGTAAGTTGTATGGCGAGTGTATATGCATGCATTTTGTTTTAGACACATTCAATATTATTCCGTTATCATGTGCCCACTTGGTGATGCTTTCAAAGTCCTCTTGTATACTATGTCATATACTACTGAATTTCGGTAGAATATTTGGTGGCTCTTTTTGTTTCATTTTACCCCTGCTATAAGGTGAGCTAGTTACTGAACAATTAATAAATCTGAATAGTTAATAGAGATTGGAGAATAGTTTCAGCGACTTTTTGGAGTTTTCTAAAATATCGGGAAAATCTGTAAGGTAAGTAGTACTAATTTTGACTACTAGACACCTCCCTGAGGTCTCTCTAAAGTTGGGTTGCGGAATGTTTATAATAGTTACCGTGACCCTGGAACATAAAGGGCAACCGAAGGAATATGAGTGGGTTTTAGTCACTAAAAGTCTGACACGTTCTCCCGCCGCACCCAGGACGGGAGCAGTCATTTGATGATTTCCCACTCACAAAAAAAAAGGTCTCCCTAAAGTTGCACTCTATCTTCGGCTACACCCATCTCATCCAGTTGCCTTTCGCAGAAAATTGTTCCATCTGGACGGGGGCGTCTTACTAGACGTGAGTAGAGACGTTGATCCCTAAGTTTGTTTCTTCTTAAACAGGTTTTTAAATGCTGAATTTAGATAGTTTAAAACAAATACTTGCAAATCAAACAATTTATGTCGTGCCATTGTAGTTATTTCAACATTAATTCTTCGAACACACGTGATTTGAGACACAATAGAAAGACAATAGCAGCGCGACAGCCGGCTGTCAGTTGGTCGTTGAAAGGTTAAAACCGAATAACAAACTCTATCAGGCAATTGTTTTTCTAATGCTGCATTCTTTTTATAATAAACTAGCTTTTGCCCGCGGCTTCGCTCGCGTTAGAAAGAGACGAAAAGTAGCCTATGTTACTCTCCATCCCTTCAACTATCTACACTTAAAAAATGGGTGGTATTTAAACGCAAATCAAAAAATATCCTTTTTTTAGGCAATAAGATTCCGAATTCCCATCAAAATTACTGATTGCACAGCAAAATATTCAACTCAAAATATCACTAAACACACTACAATTTATTTTCGCAGCGTACAGCGACTTTTCCTAAAGCAAAAGCTTTTTAATTAATGCATAGCTAATAATCTTAATGCACATTATACATGTTAACTCTTTTTCTTTTAAATATAGCTTCTATTTTTATATTATTTACAGTAGTTTTTCTAAATAAAACAGCATTTTATTAGTCACAATCATCTTATTATTTATTAATTACCACATAATGAGATCAGCAAAAAAAATATAAAATTTGATACAAAATTGTAATTTATTCAATTATTAAAGCGGGTCTTGCTTTCGCGGGGCGTCCACGTTTCCTTTTTTGCCCAATAGGCACATTTTTAGCTTCTGCAGGTGGCGCCACGAACTTAAAATTCCACAATAAATCACTTAAAATCATGGAGATATAGGTAGGGTCTAGTACCAAATAAATGTTTTTGTATGTACTATAATAGGTTTTTCCTAATAAGTATTTAAGCAAAGTAATTGAAATAGATCACCAATTTATTCTAAAACAGAGCAAAGAAACTAAAATGTTTGCTTGGCAAAAGAGGATACCTGGCGCTCGGCGGCCGCTGCCGCGGCACGCTCGCTGCGCTCGCTCGCCTTCGCGCGTTATGTGGTCACAGAGTCACAGTTCTAACCTAACCTAACCAACCATTTCTATCTCTATCTTACTCGCTCGCGCGACGCAGTGACGAAAAAGCGCGCCAAGCCGCGTACCTTTTTCAGTTAATTTGTTCTGCTTTTAAAAATAATGCAATGTGGCAGGATTTTTTTATTATAATAATTATAAAATTAGCTGAGCATGGCTTCTTGAAAATGAAGACAAATATGATAAACAGGTTTAGTTGTACTTACTGGTTAATATGCGACTGGGATAGTTATTTTGCTTTGAAATAAGAAAATTTTGCTGTGCAGTCAGTATTTATGCTATGTATGTAGTATTTTTGTACAAAAATAAATTTTACTGTATTGCATTATGAGAAAAAAAGTAATGTCATATTGATGTACAATTTCGAATTATCTGCAGTTTGAGTTTTGTTAAACATTTAGTTTATTTGTAGTGAAGTAAGTTATTTGATGTAAAAAAGAATATAAATGATGAGTATGTATTGATAGGTGATTATTTATTTGATATGCAATTTATAATATCCCTTAAAAAATCACGTCAATTCGTCGCTCCGTTTTTCCGTGAAAGAAAGACAGACAGACAGACACACTTTCCCATTTATAATATTAGTATGGATAGACGACTATTGTCTAGAGATACAGAACAATTGAACTCCCTTATAAAATGGTTTTCAAAACTAATTTGGGGGCAAGATGACTTGTCAAATTGTGGAGTATTTGGTCAGAGGGGTTTTTACCTTTACCACGAGAGCTTAAATATAAAACTCATATATTTATTCATAGTATTTAAATATTTGCTATCTGTACAAAAAGAAACGTCCAAGAAATAAAATCTAAACCAATATAATAAAACTGTACAGTTTGTTTGAGTTTTAGTTCGTTTAAACACGCAAATCTCTGGGTTTACCAGTCGCATTGAATAAATCTTTGTGTATACAATAGCCAGATTTATGAATTACTTGCTTCTGCCCGTGGCTTCGCTCGCGTTAGAAAGAGACAAAAAGTAGCCTATGTTACTCTCCATCCCTTCAACTATCTAAAACAGTAAAGGACAACACAAACAAATATGCAAGAGTGCAATAAGCGGCCTTATCGCTAAAAAGCAATTTCTTCCAGACAACCTTTGAATGGAATAAAATTATTTAAAAATGATATCCATACTAATATTATAAATCGGAAAGTGTGTCTGTCTGTATGTTTGTCTTTCTTTCACGGCAAAACGGAGCGACGAATTGACGTGATTTTTAGGTGGAGATAGTTGATGGGATGTAGAGTAACATAGGCTACTTTTTGTCTTTTTCTAACGCGAGTGAAGCCGCGGGCAAAAGTTAGTAGTTGATATTTATAAGATGTATAACATCATGTTACGACCGTACAGGAGTAGAGCAGTAACCAAAAATGTTACGCGGGTACACAGCTTGTGTCCTTTATATTTGCAGCACATATGTATAACGAATACTATATTGTAAGCAGTACTTACGACTGTCCGTCTCAATGCGGGTAGTGAACTGGTTATCGAGAGGACGTCAGTCAGACAGACAGACAGATCTAGATTGCTGATAGCTTTAAATCAATTGATCGCAGTACAGTTCAAAGTATGCGGGCACAAGTCGACCTGTCAATTGTGAACAAGGCTGGTCAAGGGGTTTATTTTATAGAAGATAACTTATAATATAGCTAACTAAGTCTAAAACGCCTCATGAAAACTATATTTAAGTTAAGTGGGTCTAGTTTAGTCATGTCAAATTAGTCAGCGCCTAAAGACGCCATGTTTTTAATCGCGTCTAAATTATCCATGAAGTGTTTTAATTTGTCAGAACTAAACTTATATTTTTATCTTGTGTCCGCCGCCTTGCCCTGTACGCCCGCCTTGGAAGGGTGTTACCATTTTGTGCCGGTTGCTGTGGAGACTCTAGGCAGTTGGAGTACGGAGGCAAGAAGTTTTGTGGGGGATTTGGGCCGTAGGCTACGGGTGACTCCCGGTCCGGGTCGTTCTTGGTGCAAAGAATGGCCATCGCTATTCAGCGAGGTAATGCGCAGTGTGTGATGGGCACTTTTGCACCGGGAACGTTCAGGGGCGGTTTAATTTTTAATAGTTGACTTTATTTTATTTAATTTATTGTTTGATTATGTATGTTTAATTGATTTAAGTAAATATATGAAAGAAAAAAAATCTTAATGAAATGAAAAGAAAAAAATGCACTGACTTTTTTTTTTAGTTTTTGAATCGGCACTTTTGTCCATTTATATTTTGCCATAGTAGGTAGTTTGAATTTGCTAAAGAATGTCTATTTGGCAAAATCATTTAATTTTAATCATTTGTAAAAATTATTTAACGACAAGTCAACGTAATCAAAAGATGTCGCTGTTTATATCTTACATTTTAAATCACAATGAAATCAATACCTTACCCGTACTTCCCGTTGACAAAAATATTTAGACACTAGCCGTTTTCCCGCGGTTTCACCCGCGTCCCAGGGGAACTCCTGCCCGTACCCGGATAAAATATAGCCTATGTTACTCGTGGATAATGTAGCTTTCGAATGGTGAGAGAATTTTTAAAATCGGTCCAGTCGTTTTTGAGCCTATTCCAGTCAAACAAACTTTGTTTTCCTCTTTACAATATTGTAGACATAAAAGTTTGAACGGAATCTTGGGTGCGCGGGATTGACTCGCCCTGTTCATTTATTTTTATTGCATCCTAAACAAATTAATAGTTAGTACGAATATGTTCTATCTATATAGATAAGATAACGAACTATGTAACGTTTTTAGTAAGTTGTTTTCTTTATAAAATGTTAGTAGTTTTTAACTTAAGAATTCCTGCACCTAAGTAGCTAAAGAAGCGATTCTGCGCTTATTAGGAAATGCATGATTAGTGTCTTTGTCCTGTTTTGATGCACTCGGTTCGGAAAGAATATGAATGTATAGTTGATTCGACAAAGTTCAAAGACTTTATAGTATTAGTTTTTTGAACTCATGCACAAGTATTAGTCATTCAGCTGGCAAAACATCTGATACGATAAATGAAATCCATCGGCAATTTTAACAAATAGTGCTTATAATTATGGCTTTGATAGCACCAGTTCAAAAGAAATGTTGTTTGTTAATTTAATGTGATATTACAATGTTATAATGAATTGATTGAATGATTTTAATATAATGAAGGTCCCAAGGTGGAAGATCTGACATAGTCCTTCGGAGCTTGACAATGGAAAACTTCAAAAACTGTTTAGGAATGTGTAATTTTGTAGTCACACTAGGAACTAAAAAGCAGTAACTTAAAAACTGTAAAAACATATCCTATTGCAAAATTTTGACAGCTATATTAAAAAATCCGTACACCGATAACTAATTTTAATTTCCAGGAAAACATATCATGAGGTTTAAGTTAGTTGTGCTCGGAAAAACCCTGTTTATGAAGTTATTACGTGAAGTAAATAGCAATTATATACTTTACAGCTTTGTTTACCTCGTGGCACATATCTATTTATATAACTACTTATGTATGCCTGCTATTTATAGCTTGCATTTACATATTGTAGAGTGTTGGAAGATAGATTTACATGTTATTATACTATGATAACCCTCAGAGAGCCGCGGGTTTGGTGCCCGCACGTGACTAATATTTCTAAGACACAGGTATTTGATTCGGTTGCGGAATGTTTATAATAGTTACCGTGACCCCGGAACATAAAGGGCAACCGAAGGAACATGAGTGGGTTTTAGTCAGTAAAAGTCTGACACGCGCTCCCGCCGCCTTTACGGCGGGAGAAGTCATTTGATAATTTCACACTCCCCCAAAAAAAAAAGTATCAGATTCGAGCCTGGTTGGATGTATAAGTAATACGGCTATCTTCTTACGTCTTGTCGTGATGACCCAGGGGATAAGGCGCCCGCCTGTCGCGTAAGAGGTTATGGGTTCGAATTTGGGCACGCCGTAATAGCGGCGGTAAGACCCCTCTTTGAGGAGTGGCTGGAGAGGCGTCATGGCACTCTCACGTTTCGCTTGACACAGGTCTTCACCGGACATGGTCAGTTCGGGAGGTTCCTGTGTCGGATTCGGGCGGAAGCGACGCCTGGGTGTCACCACTGCAGCAACGGTCGCCTGGAGGACACGGTCGAGCACACAGTTGAGGTGTGCCGAGAATGGGCGGAGCATAGACGTGTCCTCGTAGAGGCGATCGGCGGCGGTGACCTCTCGCGCCCGGCGCTGGTTCAGGCCATGCTTCGGGGCGAGACGGAATGGGATGCCGTCGCCTCCTTCTGCGAAGCAGTTATGCTAGTGAAGGAAGCGGCGGCGCGCGAGAGACAACGACGAGCCTCTCGCCCCGGACTAAGACCCAGGCGAAGACGTCGAGAGTCGCAAGACGACTACCGGCCACCGTAGGCGCGGTTCTGCGGATGGCGAGCGATGGGTAGCTCGCCGCCCGGCTAGGACCGCGTCGACGGCGCGTTAGCGTTCCACGCGCGCCTCAAAGAGAAGGAGTCAGCACAGGAAGGGGTACAGGGCCAACGCCTGCCGGGGTTGCGGAATGTTTATAATAGTTACCGTGACCCTGGAACATAAAGGGCAATCGAAGGAACATGAGTGGGTTTTAGTCAGTAAAAGTCTGACACGCCCTCCCGCCGCACCCAGGACGGGAGCAGTCATTGGATGATTTCCCACTCACCAAAAAAAAAAATGGGTTCGAATTTAGGCAAATGTGACTTTTCCAATTCATATGTACTTTCTATAGCTTATTTTGGACATCTCTGACATCCCGTGCTGCTTTACATGCCTTCTGAAGAAAGCACGTAAAGCCGTTGATCCCGGTTGTCATTTGTAGAACTTTGATAGTCATAAAGTCTGACCAGTCAAACCAAGGGGTACCGTGTCGCCCAGTTACTGGGTTGTGGAGGTCTGATAAGCAGTCGCTTCACGTAAGGCACTAGTATCCAGCTGAATCCGTTTAGGCCGAATATTATGACTGGGCTATAACTCATTTTTTTTTAACTTATTAATATTATTATTGGACTTTGAGAATAAGTTTCGAAGAGTCTACAATACCTTTTGATTATGTCGATCATATTATACCTAGCAGATCTTATCATAGCACGACCAAGCGAAGTAAAAGTAAGGTCGAGTATAAATTAGAAACTATTTGAATAGGTCTAGGAATTTAGATTTTATTGTACGCGACAAGCCCAGTTAATATGAATAAATCTTTTTAATTAAATAAAAATAATGAAAACCGGTATTTCTGATTATACATAGAAATCGATGGAAATTTTATTCTAGTTTTGGGATAGAATAGAAGTAGATTTATTTTTAGGGTTAAGTGGCATAAGCCCTAAAAATTGCCTTCCAACGACTGAATTATTGTAACTTGTGTAATAATACATAACTCACTGCATTGTTTCTGCAAATGAATAGATATGATGACTTGCTGTTTTATATTGCTTTACTTACAGGAAATTATGACGCTTTTTTTTTGCGTTCTACGTTGTATGAAACGGTTTTGATGGAGTTTCGTTTTTTATTCGTTTAGTCATCATTATGAGGAAAATAAAAGGGAAAGTACAGTCAGAATATAACGCAGGTAAAGATATGAATATCAATGAATTTCGATTGGGTGACGATGTAAGTTTCAGATTGTTGTAGTTGTAGATGGTAATCTCAAAATTATATGTGTGTGTTATTTAAAGATTATGACTTTCGAGTTTTTTACTGCGTCTCGGGAGTTTGATTCTTGCTTAGCAAATATTTGTATGACCGGTATTTGAATTGATTTTGGTTATTTGTGTATGTCAATATATTATGTTTAATTATTTCAAGCGCATCCACGCATCCACGATAAGCAAAATAATATTTTTGCTCTATGCTGTTTACTTCTTTATTTAATTAATTTTACACAAAGCTGATTAATAAACAAAACGTATAAAGTATATGATATTAACAAATATTTTATTTCGAGCATATAGATATAGCTTTAATTAGTTGGAAAAATTGTATATAATTATAACACTTTAATTGAATAGGCGAGACGACGAAAAAGAAGTAATTAGTCCGTCATTGAGATTATTAAAAAATTTTGGACACGTATTTTTTCTTTTTTCTCGTAAACGAAAAATGACGACCATACAGTACGTTGAAGTTGTGCGTGACGTCACGATCAGATACAATTTTTGCATTACGGTGGCGTCAAAAGCCCCCACTATGCCCCCACTCCAGAACTTTGTTGCTCTTTATCTTTGTATTTTTTTATTATTTTGATGAAGCAAAAAATACATGTCCGGTATTTTTGGCCGATCTACAAGACGGACTAAACAGAATGCCATTTTTTTTATGTTGTCGTCATCCCTATTGTCATCGAGAAGCTTTTTAAATTAATCAAAACGATTTTGATGTGCAATACATAAGTCTGGTTAAAGGCTATGTGTATGTTTTTACTTACGGCCTGTACAATTAATTAAATAATTAGTCCACTTACGTTTTCGTTACAATGCAGAATCAATTTAACTCAGATATCAACGCACGAAGCGGGAAAACGAGTTTCTTCTCGGTCCTAAATGGAATGTGTTGTTTTCCCTTTGAATACAAAAAATAACTTTTGGTTTCATCAGTTGTCGTTATGAGTTATGAGATTCAAGTTTCCATGAATCAACTTTATTCGTTATCGGCTTTTGAATATTGTCAGAGACCGTTGGTTTTACATAGAAAGATGAAGCTATACTTGAGCCAAATTCGATAAAGAATAGAGGTAAACAAACCGTTGCTCGGTTTTTCGAAATAACGAGGTATAATATGCATGTTTTTTGAGTGATTCTAGTGAAATATGCTGTAATAGGATTTCTCCATAAATTGTTAGCGTGAAAAACGCGATAATCATGTAAATAATAGAAGATTTGTAAAAAGTGAGTTGTGATTACCCTAATTGGTTTGTTTACCTGTATTCTTTATCGAATTTGGCTCAAGTATAAGCTGGTTTTCTTCCTAAATGTAGATTTGTTGGTTATTCACAGAGTTTCATGCTGCTAGAAACCTACTGTTGTGGAACTAGTAAGTAGCTTCAATTTATTGAGACGTTGTCAAGAGGTTTCCCCTTGACAATTTAATGTAAAATCTGACCCTCCTCTTGAAATCCGAATTGAATCGGTTGGTCTAGTGGTTAGTGATCCTGACTGTTAGGCCGGTGGTCGTGGGTACGATTCTCACCCAGGACAAACTTTAAGTGATTATCGTGATTGTGTGTTCTGTGTGCGGGTGTAATTTGTCTATAATATGTACATAATTACATATGTATTTATAATTATATAAGTATAACAGGCGTCTGGTTACCGGCACAAGTTCTGCTTAGTTAGGCATCAGATGACCGTGTGTCTCAGGATATTTATTTGTAACTAGCTTTTGCCCGCGACTTTGTCCGCGTGGAAAAATAGTTCCCGTTCACGTGGGATTTCCGGGATGATAACAATTCT
Organism: Athetis lepigone; assembly: GCA_033675125.1. Lineage (NCBI taxonomy): Eukaryota > Metazoa > Arthropoda > Insecta > Lepidoptera > Noctuidae > Athetis > Athetis lepigone. Next base: position 17,506,889 of record CM066225.1, read on the forward strand.
ATGTCCTTTCTCGGGTCCCAGACAATATCTGTACCAAATTTCGTTCAAATCGGTTCAGTGGTTTAGGCGTGCAGAAGAGGCAGACAGACAGAGTTACTTTCGCATAAATAATATTAGTATGGAAGTATGGATTTTGAGTAGAATAGACATTAACCTGAACATTTACATGCCAAGATCTACACGGTCACGCTAGTAATAAAATAAGTTTTTACAGAGCGTCTTGAGTTGACGCATCGCCAAAATAAACAGCACGGAAACCGAACCCGTAGCAACGAGTTGTCGTCAAGCCGATAAATCTAATCACGTTGATCGAAGTAGCCAGTAGGTAGAGCTATTCTTCTGTAAGTGTGTTTGTTATCTAACTCCTAAACTGCTGGACTTATTAGAATATTTTGTGTTTATATTTAAAGGGGTTCTGGATTATTTGAAAACAATATTGGACCTCGTAGGTGGCGTTGCTTTCGGTGTGGCAAAACGTCATTTACAAAACAAAAGTAAATCTAGTTACGTTTAGTGAAGAAAGAAAAGTTCTACCTATTCCCATAAATCTAATCACTCAAGCAAAAACCTTGCTATCACACTAAAAGGTCAACGACCTCTGATGTTTTTATCATAAGTTTTTAACTGTCGAGTTGCTATGGCGAAGTTTTTTGTTTACTTTTTGTAAGTAAGTGGTTTGTAAAACAGGTATGCGGTCAGAGTGGTTATGTACCGTATTATGTTGGTAGGTCAAGTAGTGTCATACATATTTAGGGTTCCTTGAGGGTGCTAACGGACCCTTAATATTAAGATGCTCGTTCTTTATCTGTTTGTCAGCGGGTTATTTATAGGTTATGAGTTTAAATGTAGGTAATGGAACGGAATGTGTTACTATTGTCGCTGTAACAGCAAATTAATACAGAAATACGAGAATTTAGCTTAATTGTAATATTGTATTTTGGCATAGACCCTTTGCTCTCTCTTTTGAAACATAATTATTGACAATGCAATTTTCGCAGGGTGTGTATTCCTGGTATTCCTAATATTCCTGTAGCCCACAGCCATAAAAACAAAATACTATACTAGGACGTTCAATTTTAACCAGTAACTTGAAAAGTTTAATAGTTAAAATTAAAAGGGGTACATGAGACCTGTATTTTCCACGTTTTTGTTCATTCTTAATAACATGGTGGTGCTTCAGTCTTATCGAGAAGTAGTCATAACGCTTCTAACCCCTAAACAATTCGTATCGTTTTAGGATCATTTTACCTAGTATCTGAGTCGTTTCATGCAAAACATAAAGCCGATCCCTACAAAGTTTAGATACTAAACTTAAAACAGAACACAGTTCAGTGTCTTAACTTAAAGTTTAGGTACTGAACCCTCAGTCTGCAAGCCGGCTCGCGCTTCTGGTTTTTGGTACTCATTATGTTTTCGTTGAGTTTGCCAATTGAAGGTGATTCTGGAGTGGGTGTGGCAGTTAGTCACCGCCGCAAGGTTGTGGTGCTTTTTTAGATGTTTTTGCATGTTATTTTCTAATGACGGGTCTTGGTCCGTCTCGTGCATTTAATAATGATGCAATCTTGCCTAAAACATGATGATTTAAGCGTATTTCGGCCATAACGGGTCAACCCACAACTCTTAATCATTAAATTAATGCCTACTAATTTAATAAGTATGCCAAATGTGTTGATATTTGTTGAATAACATGAATAACTTCTGATACGATTATTTTTAAACTCAATCAGAAGCATTTTTTGAATTTAAGACGATTGCGTTGAAATATTGGAGACTTTTTGGTGTGGTTTACACAGGAACAAGTCATGAATAGAATTAAATAAATTGACTGTAAAATATTTATGTTCGTTTTATCCGCGCGACCAACTCATAAAGATGAATCTTTGCCAGGAATTAGTTTGTAAAGTAGGTAGTAAAATTAATCCCCACTAAAATTAATAAAAAAAAAGTAAGAGAAAGCCGTAGGCTCTAAAGCTATAAAATTATTGTAAACTTAGCTTACAATCAGGTAAAATTAGACCCAGAAGTTAGCTAGTTATTAATTCTTTGAATATCTTCTCACCCAGTAGAAGATTGTATTTTTCTGAGGTGGTGTTGAAGACAGAACCTACCATTAATATACAATGTGTATTTTTGGCCTTGAAAAACCCGCTAGGAGATGAGTCTACCCATAAAAACCAACAACTTTTATTATGGAACCAAATCTGAAATCGCGAAAAAAATTGGGTGGAATAGAATCATCTCCTAGCGGTTTTTTTAGGACCAAAAATACCCTTTGTACTAAAGAAGTATTTCTATAGAACCTACAAATAGTCTACAAGTGTGTATTGTCGAACAAACAGAGGTGTGCCAACAATTGCTTGCCTGCTGTGGCTTGTAATGATCAATTTATTTGTTTTGTTTGTTTGTTTGACCTCCTGGGGAGCGCTCGACTCGATATGTTTGTGTAGCCGTGAACAATCGGTTTATTTAGCCTATTGTACCCTACAGGGTTTGGTCAATGTTTCTTGGGGAGGGGTTGCGGAATGTTTATAGTGGTTACCGTGACCCTGGAACATAAAGGGCAATCGAAGGAACATGAGTGGGTTTTAGTCAGTAAGAGTCTGACACGCCCTCCCGTCGCACCCAGGACGGGAGCAGTCATTGGATGATTTCCCACTCACCAAAAAAAAAAAAAAAAAATGTTTCTTGGGGAAATTCTTTTGATCGACGTGTGTAATGGCTTTAGTAAGTATTGTTAGAACGTAGGTAAGTAGGAGTAGTGCTCTTTGTAAGCAGATCGTCCAGGGAATTCTTACCACCATAAATTCAACCACTTCTTTATCGAGAGAGTACAACTTTGTGCCTGGTAACGCATCTTGGATGTCTCTAGTTTAAATGTCAATATGTGACGGTTATGAGCTTATGTGTGCCATCCAATGACAAAAAAGATAAGGGGCAATAGCTTATGCCACTACACCAAAGACATTGTTTTCAAAACTCTACAAGCCATATAATGTACAGTTTTTTAATGTAAATTAATGCCTAAAATCGCTGTGTGGCTTACACAGCGATTTTAGGCATTATTTTACATTAAAAAACTGTTGAACTGGAACTAATTTTGGGGTTAAGTGACATAAGTCGTAACAATAAACAAATTTATACCTATTGACAATGATGCAAGAAAAATCAGCTTAGTTGTAAGCCCACACACAGCACAACCGGCTCCAAGAAATACAGTAGGTACCTAGGTATATGACGTGTAAAAGTTATAGTTATATTATCATTTTAAAACATTTTGTAGACACGTAAACACGTCATACCAGATCTCATATTTGTCTTTCACAATAAAAGACAAGAGATAATAATATTTATTAGGTACCTACTTAATATAATTAGAACAAACATAAAACAAGACGTTCTATTTTAAGTAGATATTTCGTTATCTTCGGTAAATAGTGGGTCTCCAAGGTTTTCCGTTCGTTTGCTCAGCGCAATCTTTGAGCTAACATATAAATGCGATGATAAACTTATATTTGAGACAAATGCTGTGTAGTGTTATGATTTCATTTAAACTGAGATTTGGTTTAAGAATCTTCTAAAGCCACAATTATTGTGGATTGCTTGAATTTGAATTTTAGTGTCATAATAATGGGCGACAAAGCTTTCCGAGTCGCTAAGCTGAAGTGGCAGTAGCCTGGGCACATAGCAAAATTCATAATTCAAGGCGTTTATTGCCTATTTATAGGCACTTATTAATTGTCAAAGAGTTGGTCGGTCAGTCAGAAAAGTGACACTAATTGCCTGTTCCAAAACGTAGATCTCTAGCTCGAAGAACTGATGGCCGATAGGGAAAAAAATCTCGAATGGCGGCCCCGTACTAGCAAGCGAAGCTTGGGACGGGGAACCGTTGGATGCAGGCGACACAGAACGGTATGCGCTGGAAAAAGTTAAGTGAGGTCTAGGTCCAGTAGTGGTCGCTTGGGGACTGATGATGATGAAGATAAATAATAGCCGGAGTGGTTAAATCAAAGTGACTTTATTAATCCTTATGTACTTACTCAACTATATTGTAAGGATCGGTTTCAATTTTAACTGGACCCAGCTGAATACCAGTATTCATGGAGTGACGGTCTGTCTGTTCCACAATCGTGTTACTGCATAAAACGGTGGGTTCATAGTGTTATCGGAAACCAGTCTAACAAATCAGTTTCTCGATTCTGTAGTGACTGACAAAGTTATACGAATGACAGCTGTGGCCAACGGCTTGACGTGCTTATTGAGGCACGGGGTACCAGTGATGTTCTAGAATTCTAGATACACTTAGAAAGTAATACATTACGTAGATTCAAGACAATTCTGTAAGACAGGCACTCCTACCGGAAAAATCATGTTGGGAACCGAACTAACAATATCACGCATTGGTACCGCTTACGACCATAAGGCCTCGTACAAACGAGCAGCACTTTGCTCTCGACAGAGCCAACTTCAGCTGTCGACACAGGCAACTGCAGCTGCCGCCATTGGTCGGCGTTTGCCGTTGTCACGTGGACAGTAAACGCCGACCAATGACAGCTTAGTATGAGCACAGATTACTAAATAGTTACTACGTAAGTATAAGCGCAGCGCGCGCGCTGTTTGTCAATCAATTTCAAAAAGAACAGATCGATCGCACTACTACAATGCTGTTGACATAGTGGGTAGCAGTCGGCGTGTCGATTACTGCAGCAGTAGCTTTTGTCGACAGTAGCAGTTGCTCCTGTTGACAGCTAAATTAGGCTCTGTTGGCAGCACAATGCTGCTCGTCTGTTTGACGCCTAAGACTAACATTGCTTATATCCATCCATACTATGAACGTCAATCGATATTGATCACCCATCTGTATGCAAAGCGCGCTGCCGAACAATGGGACATACCTTCGATGCTTGTTTATGGCTATTTGTGAAATACGCCTTAGATTCCTCCACGGTCACTGTTAGTTTGAAGAGTTATTTTCGTGTGTCTTGCGATATTGTTAGAGACATGGCATTTTTTGATGTAGTACTTATCGAAGTTTCCAAAAACAATTGTAATAAAAATAAATGTAACAATAATACCAGTCTGTAGATAAAACATTACGATAAGGTGGTAAAAGGGCTTGAATGCTGAGATGAATGATTATTATTACGTATATTTCTTCAAATTTGTAGTTCATTAGGCGTTTACTTGGTCTTATAACAAGACAGAAGCAGCAACTACTGGACTTGCCAACTTTAGTCAACGACTTAAAAACAATTAAGATGATTTGGCTGATCCCAAAAAGAGTTATGATTTCTTTTGTAGCTTGATGAATTCGACACTGGGCTGGTTAGCTTAGAGTGGGGTGGAAAATCCCATGGATGTCCTCCGTCCCTGGGTGAAGGGGTCTACCAGACTCTTACTGACTAAAGACCACCCCGATGTTCCTTCTTCCACCTACACAGAGAATCGCGGGAACTGATGCAATCCCCGACTAAAACCTCTTGTCTTGACCCTAAGCTAACCTTATCTAAGCTCGGAGGATTTTAACGTTCGTGAAGCTTCATGATTCAAGGTCATAGCTTATTACAGCCACCCGGCAGCCACTCCGCACCGACTCGCCTTATAACCGAGGTGATCCGGTGACGGTACGGCGTTGATATAGTGAGCGCATGCCCATACAAGTCCATATAAAGAATACTAGCCGTAGGAGGCGAGTCGGTGCGGCGTGGCTGCCGGGTGGCTGTAATGAGCTATGACCTTCAGTCTCACCACTGCAAGCTAAGTTTTCGATCTAAAAACAGCAGTGCAATCCCGTAAGAAATCGCGTGCGCATACGATTTCGATCTCATTTCCGATTTCATATCATCTTACCTGAAGTGAAAAATATTTGGTATTCAATGTCTAATTGGACAACTTTTCACAAAAAAATCCCACGTTCTCATTGAGTGGCGCTAGCGTAGTTTTCATTGGATTATAGAATACCTAATACAGTTTTCACCGCGGAATCAGAAGTGAGAAGTGAAGTGAGATCATAGTATCATACAGAATAGCATTGCAGGATCGATAGTGAAAATATGTGAAATGGTCATTTTCTTGCCAATTGTGCATATTTCTATACTACCCCGCTGAAAGATTCCACCTTGTGAATTGGTTTTGGAAAAACAAGCTAATGATTAAATAATGATAATTGTAATTTATTATACAAGGTTACGAATAAAGTAAAGAAATAATGTAAAATGCCTATGGTTGTATGAAAGAACATAAAGTACAACTATGTCTAATAAAATATTAAATTAAGCTAATGATTAGTCAGGCTTCCTCCGAATTCGCACATTTATTGTAGTCAGTACAATTATTGCTATTGTGCTTGCAACGTATGAAAATTATTTTAATTTACACCTTAAATCGAAACCATTTTTTTTAAATTGAATGCTTTTGTTTGCTTTTTTAATATTAGACTATCGAATACTAGCCCCTTGTTCTTTTCGAATGGTACATGATACTTTCAATGATGTTTCAAAAAAGATTTTTTTAAAATAACTTTAGAATTTTGCCTCCATCAATGAATTCAACTGTATTTTTTTTGAGAATGGCTTTATTAACAAAAAGTTGGCAAAGAATGTTGAAAACTCAATTGATCCGAGCAAAAGTGATGTAAAAATATATCATTACTGGGGCTTGCTTGGCATAAACAATGACGTCCAAAATAACGCGTTATTTTACACTTTTTTTTGTTTTTGGTGAATGGGAAATTATCAATGACTTCTCCCGTCCTGGTCACGGTATCAATTAGAACCTAAATATTTTTTTTAGCAAAATGTATCATTAAACTCCATGCAAATAGATACTTTTATCATACTACATAAACTACTATTACTTTCTTTATTTATTTTTTATTATTGATTATTTATTACTATGTTTGAAGAAATCGTGAGGAAACCCACATACGTAAGTAATTAAATCCAACACATGTGAATGCACTATTAGCTGTAATCACCGACACCTGTGATGCCGGTATTTCCTACCGTACGATTTGAGAAATTATTACTTGACGAGTAATGATACGTCTTGGACATTGTTGTCAGCCATGTCAACTAGATTCTGATATTGTAAACGGTTCTAGGAAGCAAATTTAGCAAACCTGTTGATACGCTACACTGGGTAGGTATATCAAACAAAAGAAAATAAATAATAAATAAAACGTCGATCCGAGTTATAAGGGTGGACGAATAGAGAGTATTTTAGAGCAGGAGAAATTACTTTTCAAGATTTTCAGTTAAATGATCTTCTGTCTAAATAACTAAAATGTATAAGTTGTGGACAATTAATTTACTTTCCCTATCGTCTCGCCTATTTTCTTCCCTTTCCAGTAGTTTGTAGGTATGCCTTTTTACTACTTGCAGAAGCATAGTCTTTTCTAGTCACTACCAACTTTGTTTGCTTATTTAGTAAGTATGTATATTATTCAAAATCGGAGAATTAGCCACGAAGAATGCTTACTCTTTCTGTTAGGTATATGTATAAGAAATTTAGAATTTAAATTATAAAACTAAATACTTTTACTAACCACCTTACTCTTTAATCTTTATACAACTCCTATAAATAAGACATCGGTCAAAGACATTCAACAGACTAGATCTGGTATTATTCGATACACCGCTATCATCAATGTTTATTTGATCATAGTATTAGATTCTTTGAATGTGTTAGATTAGAACTATTCCTATAAATTCGAATCACATACCACTTCTATATTAGATACTCTTGCATGCTAATCTATTCCTTTTCAGTCTACTCATCAAAATACCATTACCAAGAACTTTATCGACCTGCTTTATCATATCATTTTTCAAAATATCTTATTCATAATATCAACCGGTCACAACCTCACTTCAATACACCTACATCCGTACTAATATTATAAATGCGAAAGTAACTCTGTCTGTCTGTCTGTCTGTCTCTTCTTCACGCCTAAACCACTGAACCGATTTGAATGAAATTTGGTACAGATATAGTCTGGGACCCGAGAAAGGACATAGGATAGTTTTCATTCCAGAAATCCCCCGGGACCGGGAACTTTTATTCCACGCGGACGTAGTCGCGGGCAAAAGCTAGTTATACATAAAACACATACATTGTAAGTACATACTTAAATGCACACATAAAACGTGGTCTGCATACGTGCGGTCTATTTATAGGCGAGGCGTGGCGTGGCGAAGAGGTGCATACCTTTAGCACGAGGTATTTGCAGACTGGACACTCGGTAAATATCACCAGTCTAACCAAGAGGTAAAAGAAACTAACTACTTTGTAATAGGTTATATACATAACACTTTTACAAGTCAATATTTTCATTTGTTATTTTAAGCGAACAATGGGGACGGTGTTTCCTATCTGGACTGCTCTGAGAAGAAACATCCGAAGCAAACTCAGAGGTCAAAGTCTCTTTTAAAGTCCATACAATCGTATTGGTCAAAAATGTGCGAGAACCATGAAGGTTAATGTCTGAGGTACTTCCTTGATCGTGCCGCCCAGTAGGTTGTGGAGGTCTGATAGGCAGTCGCTCCTCGTAAAACACTGGTATCCAGCTGAATACGGTTAGGCTGGAAACCGACCCCAACATAGTTGGGAAAAGGCTAGGGAGATGATGATATTCGGTAAATATCCTTATATTTTGTGGTGGGTTTGTGTCTTACATAATTTTCTATATTTAGACGTGGGTTCGGCCTTCTTTCGATGAGTTTCGTTCGAATACCTGTGTGATGTCATAGAATTGTGGCGGCATATGAATGAGAACCTCAATGTTAACGTAACAATGGTCTTATTTTATTGATATATTACCTAAATCATAATCTGTATAAATAAAAAAAAATGAATTGCTAAGTGTGTTGCTATGCGTAAAAATTGAGGACGGCTGGACCAATTCGACAAAGTTTGTTTTTTTTTAATATTTTTTGTGTCTAAAAAAATAAGAAAAATAAGATTCATCTGGATGGAACAAATTCAAATAGGGAGAAAACTGTGTGCCCTTCTGGATTTTGGACAGGGCAAAATCTTTTAGGATTGTAAATATAAATAGAATAAGTGATGTCGGCTTAGAACTGAGTTTTTTACCTTAATTCTTTAGCTTTTTATATTCACAAACGATCGCGACCAAATGCGCTAAGTAAACTAACAACTTGTTCTATTTTTTATTCGAGATAAATGATGTGTCAAAAAATTCGGTAAATTACCTATGGCATTCTGTTCCATAAAGTGATGAAGTTAACTTTTTCTTGTGTCCTGTCTGTAAACTAGACTAATCTATGGTCATGCGATAATTATGCGCATACGCAGAACGGCATATATTCAGTTATCGGCATTTTGAGCCGGTGTTGCTAGTTGCACACTCATTAACACATAGATTTTATAATTTTATTGACAGTAGGTACGAGTCTAAAGCTATTCTAATAGAAAAGGTTAATTTGTTTGTTTGTGACATGAACTCCCTGGAAATTCTGGTCCAATTAAGATAATTTTATTGATAAAAAAACTTTAGAATTCGGAATCGCATGCTTAACCTCCACTACTAAAAAATCAAAAGAAAAAAACCATAAAAATAAAATAATATAATTGAATAATAATTACATAATTCATTTTATATGACGATATTATTATCCTTTCTGTCTGACTTTAGTAAAAATAAAATACTTTTATAACCATTTAAAATATTGTGCAAGGCGATTTGCATTTGAAGCGTAAATTACACAAAATAAAGTTCTACGATAAATATCTTATTTTTGGCATAATACTTTGGATAACTTTATTTCACCATGCGGAACTTAATTATCCAAAATGAATTATCTTCCTGTATTTTACATACTTACTTAAAGGTCAAGAGAGGTCAGTGCCCTCACCTTGACACCGACGCACTTTAGGGTCAGTTTTCGGGGTCAAAGAGCAGGAATTACATAAATTTATTTAAATTCCGACTCCATAGTATACCGACTTACCTTTCGACGACCAACTGACAGCCGGCTGTCGGGCTGCTATTGTCTTTCTATTGTGTCTCGAATCACGGGTGTTCAAAGATTTAATTACGACGTAGCCTTTTCTTTTTCTTTACAGTTTAAATGGTATTCATGTGGCGTTGTTTCGTTTGTGGTAATCAATATAAGAGTGAGGAACCCGCTTTAAAACCAACTTTGTTATTGTCCGATTCCATTCTAGCCGACTGCCAGTGTTTTAAACACCGTATCATGTCACTCTCCTATGATAAGAGAGTGAAGTAGTTACGATCTGTTCTTCTTTCTATGGATGTCTAGCGCGCTTGTCAACAATTTATCCATCCATACTATCCATACTAATATTATAAATGCGAAAGTAACTCTGTGTGTCTGTCTGTCTGTTACGCTTTCCCGCTTAAACTACTGAACCGATTTGAATGAATTTTGGTACAGATATAGTCTGGGACCCGAGAAAGAACATAGGATAGTTTTCATCCCGGAAATCCCGAGGGAACGGGAACTATTCCACGCGGACGAAGTCGCGGGCAGAAGCTAGTTTTGTCATAAAATAAATCAAAGGTTAAGGTTTTTCTTTTCACATACTGAATAGCTTTTTTCAATATGTCCCTTGTTTCACCACTCAGGTGCTGTGTGATGCAATACCTGTTGGCTGATTGTCAGCCTTTTGACTACCTGTAACGACGAATCACGAGGGTCAATTTAGGTCGCGAAGATGACGGGATAAACTAGACTTCTATATAAAAAAAAAAACAAAAAATAATTTACACTTCTTTAATAATCCATCCATCGCAGGCCCCGTCTATGCCCTCGGACTAGTCTGGGACCAAGAGCAAGCCCATAAGTTATTAAAAAAAAAACACTCTGGTCCAAACTGGCCCTGTCGTGGGAAAATGTAGGCTCATAATAAAATACGAGTAAATTACACAACATTCCTATCTTCCTAATAGACTACTGAAAGTACACATTATCCCTAGGATTAACTGCCCCCAATATTTGGTAATACAGTGAGTTGATAAGATAAGGTGACGTCACAGTGTTTTATATAGAACATAATATGCGCCAGATCAGAGGATTATGTTGTTGTGTGTGATAACAAACTGTCTGTAAAACGACGGAAACTGTTCAACATTCTGAGATGCTAATTCCTGGAAATTGTGTAAACAGTGATATTTTTAAGAATTATAAATTTACTATCTGTTTTTTCGTTTTCGCATGACTATCCTACTAATAATACTAGGTGTATTTTTGGTCTTGCTCAACCTGCTAGAAGATGATTCTACCCATGAAAACAAACAACTTTTATCATGGAACCAACTCCGAAATCGCGAAAAAAATATCAGCTGTTTCATACATTATGGTCGGGAGGGCATTGAACTTTTGTTAGAAACAGCTGATATTTTTTTAAGATAGATAAGATTTAAGATATTTTCTAAAGGGTTGTGCAGGACCAAAAATACACCTAGTATAAATGTGAAAGTTTGTATGTGTGTGTTGGTAGAAGTTTGTTACTCTTTCACGCAAAAACTACTGAACGGATTTTGCTGAAACTTTACACTTTACAGTAATGCAGCCTATTTAATGTTAACGGACTTCCTTGTTCATTTTAGAGGTGCTAATAAACATTATTTTTACCTTATACTTTGGAATGGGACATAGGATACATAACGATGCGGTTTTTAATAGACAGAGTGATACAAAAGGATGTTTTATATTCCTGCATATTAAAGTAACAATTTCGTCCATTTCAAATATTTGTAAGCTGGGGCGGGCCGCTAGTTCATTTGTATATGTAAGACTAAAGGATTTGTCACACTGGATGCGTTCTGCGGCCTGCGGTCAGGTCAAAGTGAACGCTCCCCGCATCATGTATGAACAACATTGTCGGTATCAATATATTTTGTATAGAATGCGATCTGACCGTGCGAGCACAACCAAAGAACGCATGTTGGCCTGACGGGGCGGCGACCGACAGCGTTGTTCATGCATGATGGGGGTGCGTTCACTTTGACCTGACCGCAGGCCGCAGAACGCATCCAGTGTGACAAATCCTTAATATTCAGACTTTCTGGCTTCTGACTATCCGTAACAACTGCCAAAGATCTATGAAAAATACACAAGCAATTCCCAGAACGTTCTGACCCTTATAAGGAAGCCGTCTATTAGATAATTGGTCTGTCCGTCTGTATGCTCTGATGCGTACGCGCAGTAGTAATGTTAATGATCTACGGAACAATTATGATCTGTCATTACTATTACAGGTGTTGATGTTTTGTAATTGGTCATCATTTATCAACCTATACAATGTGTAACTGAATTAATGCACTTTGAGAAAATAGTTTGTTCAGAATCGTTTACTGAATCGATTTTGTAATTTTTAATATAGGTAATATTTTATCCCAAAAATAATTAAAACTACGTAAACTGCTGCCACACTTCCGCTGTACAGTCAAAACAAACTAAAATGGATGAAATACCTACTACGCTAGACCCTTATGCAAGTGCGACTGTGTGCATGCGTAGATTTGTAATGTGACTATAATTTTCTCTCTCAATCTGTACAACTAATTTAAAAAAAAACAGTGTTTTAAACATAATAATACAAATTCAGTGTATGTATTATGATTATAACATAATATTCTAATTGGGGTGTCTGGTGGTGTGCGTTTATTCCGGTTGTATAGAAGGGTTATTAAGGGTATATGTACGGAGAAAATATGGTCTCTGACTAGTCATTGATTGGTAGAAGCAATTTGATTGATCAGAGAAATTATGTTTTGGTCACATCAAGACAAAACTTACCGTCTATTTAGACAAAACACATCCTGAAAATAAGAAAAAAAATATGGGTTGCGGAATGTACATATAGTTACCGTGACCCCGGAACATAAAGGGCAGCCGAAGGAACATGAGTGGGTTTTAGTCAGTAAAATTCTGACACGCCCTCCCGCCGCACCCAGGACGGGGGGAGCAGTAATTTTAAGGATTTCCCACTCCCCCCCAAAAAAAAATGTGGCACTAAATGACATGGTTCACTTCCAAAATAGCTGTTAAATAAATCTTATTATTAAATAAATATTTATTACATTAGCTGTAATCCCATCTTTCCGCTCATCAAACCAATAAATACCTAACATATTATTACTGTTACACATGGCACGAATCAGAGCCACATGGCGAAGTAACCACAATGTATGCCACAAATAAACATTTCTCGCACTACCTAGAACATCAGTTATTTATATACCTTTATGTAATATAATGTTATTGAATCCTCGCTTGTAATGTAGGAAAATCTCAAGGTTTTTGTTGGAATGGATCTGCAGTGTTATGTGCCTATTTTATTGTGTGCCTATGTAATGTTTATTAGTATTTTGCTTCAGTAAAAAAAACAGTAAAATCCTATTTATTTGTAGGTTATACATATACATAACACTTTAAACACGTCATTATTTTGATTTTATTATTTTTAGCGAACGATAGAGCCGGTGTTTCTTAGCTGGACTGCTCTGAGAAGAGAAGAAACATCCGAAACAAACTCAGAGGTCAAAGTCTTTTTTAAGGTCCATATACAATCGTATTGGTTAAAAATGTGCGTAAACCATGAAGGTTTATGTCTGAGATGCTCTCTTGATGAGAGAAGGACACAGATTTGAGTGGACCTGTCCAGCCAGACAGTGCAAGCAATTGTCAGTGTCTTCATTCTTCAACTCCTTAACTTTTTCCCAACTAAACAGTTTTTAAAATACAAACACAGTATTAAAACTAAAACCCATGTATTTAATAGCAAGAAAAAAGACGTTTCTATAAAAACATTTTTAATATCAATTGATCTAGTTTTGAATGCTGATCAATTAGTTTTATTTATAGGATCAGGCCCGGTTGAAACTGGTCGAGCCAGACTACAGGCTGGTAGAAATTGCAAAACAAACTTTTTCCATTTATTTTGTACTAGCTTTTGCCCGCGACTTCGTCCGCGACTCCGCGTGGAATAATAGTTCCCGCTCCCAGGGGATTTCCGGGATGAAAACTTTCCTATGTCCTTTCTCGGGTCCCAGACTATATCTGTACCAAATTTCATTTTAATCGGTTCAGTGGTTTATTCGTCAAGAAGAGACAGACAGACAGACAGAAAGACAGACAGACAGAGTTACTTTCGCATTTATAATATTAGTACGGATGATTTTTATATAAATACTTATTATCCTACTTCTAATGTTGTAGATTAAGAGCTTAAAACGTTATAAATATAGAATTTCCAAAACCTTGTGTGGCCAAAATCTTGTTCATAAACTTACACGTGTATTCTGTATTGCCGCAGGTGTCAGTATGGGTCCTGTCAGTGTACCTGGTGCTGCACGTGCCGCTCATCGAGATGAGGGTCGACGACTTCGAGCAGCAGGCGCTGGCGCAAGCCAGAGAGGTATACTTAGCTTCTAAACTTATTTATATTCTGGCAATCCTGCGCAATTTATTTTATTTAAAAGTAAGTTTGTATGTGTTTTGGTTTAGAAGTAAGTGAAAAGTTAACAGCAACATTTTTAACTGAAGTTAAAAGTTTCATAGTATATACTGTACTCTTTGGTTAAAAGCATTAAGTAATTAATCAATATATTACTAGAGTCAGTTGCTCTCCGTACCGATTTCAAACGAGTGTAGTGTACGCAGCATGAAACAACCCAGGCTACAATCTTTCAAGAAGTTTTTATATGGATATTTTGAAAGGCATTCTTTAAATATTCTGTACTATTAATAAACATTTCCTTCATAAAATCCTTGTCCTGATAATAGCAAACACAATAAAAAATAATAATGTAAACTAATCCTCCTTGAGATTGATATTTCTATCACCGTTAGATTTTAATATGTATATGTCTAGATTACCTAATATAAACGACTGCTAAAAACTTAGTAAAGATTTGTAGTGTATACATAATAAGTAATGCGTTAAAAGCAAACGTAAATACCTACATACTTGTGCTTATTAGCATAACCAGTTGATTTGCATACGTAAATATTATGTGTTTTTGTTATTGTCCTAGTTTAATGTACTTACCTACATTATGCAATGGAAAAATAAATTATTTATTTTTTGCAATTGCATCTTTTTGTTTAAAGTTAGAAAGAAAGAAAGAAAGAAAAACAGTTTATTCGTGGTTCGCAAGTTTACATTGGAAAACACAAACTTAAATAAAAATAAAATATTACACACTCCCTTGCACGAAAGGGCTAGCGCTCAGCATAGTGCCGGGCCCATACACAGGCACGAGACCACGGCGCTGGTTTTCAGTGCTAGCCGAAAGCGTGTTTCTGTCTCAGAACAAGAGAACGTTAAGTTGTTAGCAAAAAGATGATGGCTTTTTATGTTTAGTGTAAATGGAAACAAATCTTTCTTTACTAATATAATAAAGCTAAAGACAAATTTGTTTGTCTACCTACACGTCAATCTCTGAAACTACCAGTCGGATCCGAAAAGGTCCTCTGTATAAGCTAGTCAGATTTAAAAGGGAGAGTAAAGGTCATAGCTCATTACAGCCACCCGGCAGCCACTCCGCACCGACTCGCCTCCTGCAGCTAGTATTCTTTATATGGACTTGTATGGGCATGCGCTTACTATATCAACTCCGTAGCGTCACCGGATCGCCTCGGTTATAAGGCGAGTCGGTGCAGAGTGGGTGCCGGGTGGCTCTAATGAGCTATGACCTTATAGCTTACATAATATAACATCACACTTAGATCCACGGGAACGACGGTATTCAAAGAAATAGTAGCCACACACGTAACTAGGTGAATCAGCGGAAAAATTAGATGTAGAACAACTATTTGGAAGTTGGAAGTCATCAAATATCCACCTCCCACTTTTGACTACCCTTAATTCTTTGAACACTCTCTGAGACACAATAGAAAGACAATAGCAGCCCGTCAGCCGGCTGTCGCTTGGTCGTCAAAAGGTTAATTTACTATTTACGCTACGACGCTACGGGGCAAAGGTAATTCATTCTTCTGTCTTGTGTAAGGGTTCCGTAAACTAAGGGTAAAACGGGACCCTATTACTAAGACTGGGCACGCCGTGATAGCGGCGGTAAGACCCCTCTTTGAGGAGTGGCTGGGGAGGCGTCATGGCACTCTCACGTTTCGCTTGACACAGGTCCTCACCGGACATGGTCAGGTCGGGAGGTTCCTGTGTCGGATTCGGGCGGAAGCGACGCCTGGGTGTCACCACTGCAGTAACGGTCGCCTGGAGGACACGGTCGAGCACACAGTGGAGGTGTGCCGCGCATGGGCGGAGCATCGACGTGTCCTCGTAGAGGCGATCGGCGGCGGTGACCTCTCGCGCCCGGCGCTGGTTCAGGCCATGCTTCGGGGCGAGACGGAATGGGAGGCGGCCGCCTCCTTCTGCGAAGCAGTTATGCTAGTGAAGGAAGCGGCGGCGCGCGAGAGGCAACGACGAGCCTCTCGCCCCGGACTAAGACCCAGGCGAAGACGTCGAGAGTCGCAAGACGACTACCGGCCACCGTAGGCGCGGTTCTACGGATGGCGAGCGATGGGTAGCTCGCCGCCCGGCTAGGACCAGGACTGCGTAGGCGGCGCGTTTTGTTCCACGCGCGCCTCAAAGAGAAGGAGTCAGCACAGGAGGGGGCCCAACAGGGCCAACGCCTGCCGGGGTTGCGGAATGTTTATAATAGTTACCGTGACCCTGGAACATAAAGGGCAATCGAAGGAACATGAGTGGGTTTTAGTCAGTAAGAGTCTGACACGCCCTCCCGTCGCACCCAGGACGGGAGCAGTCATTGGATGATTTCCCACTCACCAAAAAAAAAAAAAACCCTATTACTAAGACCGCGTTTGTCACCAGGTTGTATCTCATAAACCGTGATAGTTAGACAGTTCGACCTTCCACAGATTATGTATTTCCGGTCCTGCTCTGACAACAAATATTAAAAAAGGAATAAAATAAATATTGGAGGCTACTCCCACACAACAAAAGTTATTTATTAGCCATTTTTTGTCGATAATAGTACTCTCTACCCTCAGTGTGCTAATCCGACTCGCACGTAGCCTGTTTTTCACCTTGCATATTTTTTAAGAGTATGTCTTTATGAAAGTAATCGTATTTACAACCTATAAGTACATTCTACATTACCTCTTACCCTTTCAGCAACCACCAGCCTCCACGGAGAAGCCAGAACCAATCAATCAGCACCTGAACATGGGCAAGTGCTTCCACATGCCTCGCTCCAAGTGCCCAGCTGAGGCCAACTGCACCAGGGTCAACAGCATGTCCGTGTTCTGCTGTGACCTGGACAGCGCCAGGCTCAAGGAGGCACTGGCTTCTACTAGTAAGTAGAACTGAGTTTTTAATAAAGCGCCATCTATCGTGTCACGTTAGAACTACGAGCTGAACTGTGTTCTAATTGTAAACAGCACTGTGGCGTCATCTATCGTTCTAACTTTGAGCTAGTAACGTTTCCTACATCGCGCAATCAAAGTATAACACTTTGGCATTTTGATAGTACTTTAAATTTGACGTAAACAGCAATAATCCTACTTATAAATGTCCTACTATCCTACTAATCCTACTAATATTATAAATGCGAAAGTTTGTGAGGATGGATGTATGTGTGTGTGTATGTATGTATGTTTGTTACTCTTTCACGAAAAAACTACTGGGCCGATTTAGATAAAACTTTACAGTAATTTAGGTTATTTATCAGAGTAACACATAGGCTACACTACAATTTACAATGATTTTATGTAATCTTGATCATAATAAAACGATAAGTGTCAATTAAGTCGGAAAAAAATCTTCCATCTGAGAGCTATCTTGGCGTGCGGTGACTAAACCAATGGAGTTACATAAAGATGATGTACCACAGGATTGTTTGTCTTAAATAGATCGAAATAAAAGTCCGCAACAGCATAATATATCTACCTCTTATGTGCAAGCCAGTACGACCAAAATTGTGAACCATAAATTTAATTAAATTTGGTACTATTTTACAATGCACATATTAGTATATAATTATTAAACTCATCAAAATGAATACATTTCTCGCATTAAGTATATAATGAAGATAAACTTTGTCTTTCACACTAAGTAATTTGGCAGAAGAGTTTAAAAGTTATCACGATATGATTGACTTGAACGGAGCGCCAAACGGCAACAGAACATCCACGATAAAAGTTGGCTATGTGAAAGAACTATACTAGCAGTATAGCTCCAAGAAATGAGACAGTTGCGAAAATCAATAAAATTATCTTGGGCCAAGTAACCAGCGATGCAACAACCCAACTCCATCCATCGACACAGCCATGTCATCTGAAGACTGTACGAGCCACCCTGGGGAGTTTCTTAACTCTTTTGAGCTCTCCGGGGTGCCATCACATAAGCTAAATTAACCTTTCAACGACCGACCGACAGCCGGCTGTCGGGCTGCTATTGTCTTTCTATTGTGTCTCCAATCACGTGTGTTCGAAGGATTAAAAGTCGGTATACCCGTTTTGTTAATGCGCATCTTGGACGCCCCGAGACTATGTAATGGCACTAGATTGCGAGTCATTGAACTAGGCACCAATTGTAACTGGAGAAGCTAAGGGTGAAAATGTTCTTATTCCACGCATTCCAATAATACCTAATAACTTACCCTTTAATTTTAAATGTATACAGTTCCCACTTAAAGTTGCATTTTCTATAACTATTAATAAATCGCAAAGGCAAACTTTAAAGATAGCGGGAATACATTTAGGCACGCCCTGTTTTTCCCATGCTCACATGTATCTAAATCCCAAAATCTAAATATTTACGCTGAATAAAAAAAACAAATAACATAGTATACGGGAGTATATTGCAGTAAAAACACAGATAATTTAACACAGATGTTAACCTATACCAATTCCATACATATTAATTCTTTACTTATTACAAAATCTATTAACAAAACTGCATCAAAATCCCTTCCGTGGTTTTAAAAATTTAAGCTTACATAGGGACAAAGAAAGACAACCCAAGCGATGGGAAGACGATATTAAGAAAACAGCGGGTCCACCGGTCCACAATGGTTACAAACAGCACAAGACAGGAACAAGAGAAAGCCTTAGAGGAGGCCTTTGTCGAAAGACAAGCTGTTAATAAAGAAGACTAACCGAATGCCGAGTAGATTTTATGTTTAAGACTTTAGTTAAGATTTTTTTGTCGAGAGTTTATTTTTTAATTTATTGTTAAATTAGCTATAACAGCAATAAAGGCTTATTTTATTTTATTTTTTATTAGGGACAAAGAAAGCTACTTTGTATTATGCTATGTAGTGATTAAATTCAAGTAACATTGGTCCGACCTGTTTATTATACAGTGTTTAGTAATCCGTTTGTGCTGGATAGGATAATCTCAAGCCCGGGGAAGGACATAGGGCTATTTTTTATTAGCACACCATACAGGTAAAGATTGATGAAGAAACCACTGGTCTTAGCATTTTGAAATTTGCAGAGTTCTATTATAGCTTAAAATAATGAGCACTTAGAAAGGAATTCAGATAATTCCACCCTCAAGAGATTCCCTCTAAATATTAGGTGTAGGATTTCAAAGATTGTCATCTCATCTCCATAGCCTTTTCCCAACTGTGTTTGGGGTCGGCTGCCAGCCTAACCGGATTCAGCTGGATACCAGTGTTTTACGTGGAGCGACTGCCTATCTGACCTCCACAACCCAGGAACTGAGCGATACGATACCTCTTGGTTAGACTGGTTGAGTTTCTGGCTAACCAGTAACGACTGTCAAAGTTCTATGCATGACAACCGAGACCAACGGCTTTACGTGCTTTCCGAGGCACGGGATGTCAGTGATGTCCAAGATAAACTTTAGAAAGTACATATGAGTTGAAAAAGTCACATTGGTACTTGCCCGGATTCGAACCCACAACCTCTTACACGAGAGGCCTTATCCACTGTGCCATCACGACTTTCAAACGGATTTCAAAGATTGTATGGAAACTAATTTTAAAGTTAGAAATTTGGGATGTACGATGTGAAGTTACATTAAAAAATACAAGTATTTAAAAAAATATCACGCAACTTAATGTGGCAGACCAAATTCTACGCGAGCGAAGCCGCGGGCTAAAGCTAGTATTGCATATATCTTAGTTATTTAAGAAAACATTTAACGGTAGTAGATTTAGTATAGTGCCAGGATGAAGGAGACGTTGGCTTTTGCTAGTGAAAAGTGAGTAAATGGCCACATAATTATTTTATTTATTTATTTATTTATTTAGGAAAAACAAACAGTAACATATTACATATTAATAACTGACTTACTTACTAAAATATGATAAATATGTTACCCACTACGTTTTCCACAGATTACTAAACACAATTACAAAAACTAGAGACATAAAATTAATTTAAAATAACAGTTAATTTATAGAATTAATAACGTTTGAAATATCGCTCAGACTAAGTTTTATACATTAGCATGACTGAAAGTACTACGAACACAGCCTAAAACAGGAGTAATCCATACTTACTATACTAATATTATAAATGGGAAAGTGTGTCTGTCTGGCTGTCTGTCTGTCTGTTTGTCTTTCTTTCACGGCAAAACGGAGCGACGGATTGACGTGATTTTTTAAGTGGAGATAGTTGAAGGGATGGAGAGTAACATAGGCTATTTTTTGTCTCTTTCTAACGCGAGCGAAGCCGCGGGCAGAAGCTAGTTATTATATAGTTATCGGCACTAATAACAAAACATGGGCTACATCTTTTGGCAATATCAGTTTGAATATTAAAAAAAATGTTCATATTAGAGATGACTTTTACAATGGACTATAAACAGAATAATTTGTGTCCAATGACGCACTCTAGTTGTATTAATTAACAGTTATTTCCATCCACAAACAAATAGCTATTAATAACATTTTAATTGACAACGTGATAACTCAATAAACCATTAGTGTTTGAGTGGCTACTAAATACACAAACATAATAGTATGCAGTCTGTTTGTCCATTATACTAGTAAATAAACGAGGTATATTTACCTGTTTCTGTGATAATATTTTCCTATGCATGCATGGAAATTTTGAATACTTGGAATAATCCGTACTATCCGTACTAATATTACAAACGAAAGTAACTCGGTCTGTCTGTCTCTTCTTCACGCCTAAACCACTGAACCGATTTGAATGAAATTTGGTACTGATATAGTCTGGGACCCGAGAAAGGACATAGGATACTTTTCATCTAGGAAATCTCCCAAGAACGGGAACTATTAATCCACGCGGACGAAGTCGCGGGCAAAAGCTAGAAATTAAATAATCAAGAAATACAAGTGCAATTTCGGAAGTTAGTGGCAATTACATGAATGCTATCCTATGTCCTTTCTCGGGCCCCAGGCTATATCTGTACCAAATTTTATTCAAATCGGTTCAGTGGTTTAGGCGTGAAGAAGAGACAGACAGACAGACAGAGTTACTTTCGCATTTATAATATTAGTATGGATTATTATTTTTTAAATGTCCTTTGTTTTCAAATTAACATACCCTATGTCACTCCCACAACTTAGACGAATTCAATGACCCATGATATGTCGAAATCATTTAAATGGTTTAAGCTGTAGGGCGTGCCATAGAATGAGACAGACATACATACATACATACATACACTCGAAAAACATAACCCTTTTTACGGCAGTCGGGTTATGTATGAATCTATCACGCCTGCCGGGGTTGCGGAATGTTTATAATAGTTACGGTGACCCTGGAACACAAAGAGCAACCGAAGGAACGTGAGTGGGTTTTAGTCAGTAAAAGTCTGACACGCCCTCCCGCCGCACCCAGGACCCGGGGAGCAGTCATTTGATGATTTCCAGCTCCCAAAAAAAAAATTATGAATCTATTTATACAATTTTAGACGAATATCCTTATTATGTATTTTTCCTTGTTTTAAATGTCCCGATTGATAATTAATTAAATACTAGGTCACAAAGTAATTGATTTAATCACACTGTTATTACCCTACAATTAGAATACTTAGTTAAAATAGAAAAATGCGAAGTATTTTTATGTTAACTTACATGTAATTATCGCTGTCAGTTGTGATGGAGTTTTGTCATAGGAATAATAATGTCGGCCCGACTAATAGGGATGACGACAGCTTTAAAAAAATGGCATTCTGTTTAGTCCGTTTGATAGATCGGCCAAAAATACGGGACACGTATTTTTTGCTTCATCAAATTAATAAAAAAAAACAAAGATAAAGATCAACAAAGTTCCGGAGTGGGGGCTTTTGACGTCACCGTCCTGCAAAAAATGTATCTTATTGTGACGTCACGCGCCCTGTATCTTCGTCATTCTTCGTTTACGAGAAAAAATAAAAAATCCGTGTCCAAAATTTTTTGATAATCTATCTGACGGACTAATTACTTTTTTTTTTGTCGTCTCGCCTATTGTTGTCCCACTGCTGGGCAAAGGCTTTCTTCTCATAGAGAGATGGCAAGAGCATTAATCACCATATTTGCTTAAACCTGACTGGCAATTTCAGACTGATAATAATTTAATAGACTAACTAAGTAACTACTTGAGCCTTATACATAATTATATCAATGTTACCTCATATTCATATTTTCCTTCACCATTGACAAGTCCAATATAAACTTGTGATAAAGCCATTATGTTGTGACTGGTTGCTGTAGATCCATACTAATATTATAAATGGGAAAGTGTGTCTGTCTGTCTGTCTGTATGTTTGTCTTTCTTTCACGGCAAAACGGAGCGACGAATTGACGTGATTTTTTAAGTGGAGATAGTTGAAGGGTTTTTTTTTTTGGTGAGTGGGAAATCATCCAATGACTGCTACCGTCCTGGATGCGGCGGGAGGGCGTGTCAGACTCTTACTGACTAAAACCCACTCATAGTGTTCCTTCGATTGCCCTTTATGTTCCAGGGTCACGGTAACCACTATAAACATTCCGCAACCCCGGCATGCGGCAGGCGTTGTAGTTGAAGGGATGGGGAGTAACATAGGCTACTTTTGTCTCTTTCTAACGCGAGCGAAGCCGCGGGAAAAAGCTAGTATAAAAATAACGCCAAGCTAAACTCTTGGTGCTATAAAGTCTACGGCACACACATGTTGATTTATGCTTTTGTACAGGATCGGATTGTCCTTAAGGCAACAAATTAGGCCACAATTAGGCCCCGCATCGACTTGGGGCCCCATGCACGCCCATTATCTAACATTTGTTTTTTTCATTTGTATGCTTTCTTAATATTATTTTAATTTTCGACGCATGGTTTCAGTTCTGTGTATTAAACCCTTTAGTTGATAAAATATACGATAAGCCTACACCATCGTCTTTTTATTGAATAACACAACATGTATAGTAATCTATAACTAAAGGTTATCTGAACTGACCACTAGCTGCAATTAACATGGTACGCACACAGGGATGCCCGATTTTTTATCGTGAATCGATTTTCTGGATCGTAACTTCGTGAATCGATTCAAGATTTCAATCGTATAGTATGAATGGATAACACGATCTCGAAAGATCGTACTGTAAAATCTTGAAACTAATTTCATTCAACATTTAGATAATCTTACTTTTTAGTAGTTTTTGTTTGACAGACGATTAGGTTAACGTTTAGAGTTTAGGTAATGCGATATTTTTATTACGATTGTAGATACATTGATGATAGATGTTGCTTTTGTTTACATTACTAACAGCGACAAAAAACATTCTGTTTATCTTTCTAATCGATTCATAAATTCTTTCAGAGTCGATTTCTTGAATTCGATTAATCTGTCGATTCAGATTGTGCAACCCTACATACAGCGCTGTGCTTTTTAATGTTAGTCGTATGTAAAACAGAGAAATAATTGCCACTGCGTGTCTATTATGTTAAACTACGGTATAATTCATGGTACTTACGACTAATAACACTTACTTAGAGCTTGCAATATTGATAAGGTAACTGACCATGCCCTAGTATGAAAAGTTACTAAGTATCTTCTCAATTTTTAATTATTTTTGCGGTACTTTTTTTTTTTTATTACATATGGGCTTGCTCTTGGTCCCAGACTAGCCCGAGGGCATAGACGGGGCCTACGATGGAGCGAGCTCACCCAAAAGATGCCTATGCACTCGTCTCTTGAATACATCCGGGTTATAAGCATTTGGGAACACAGACGCCGGCAGGGAATTCCATTCTTTTGCGGTGCGCATAATAAAGGAATTCGAGAAACGCTGCGTGCGGATACGAGGAATATCGACCAAGAAAGGGTGGTATCCCGCCGTACGTCTAGATGTCCGGTGGAAAAACGGAGACGGGGGAATGAGCTCGTGTAGCTCATGAGCACACTCACCGAAGTGCAATCTGTAAAACACCGCCAGACAGGCAACTTTACGCCGATGTGCTAGAGGTTGTAGTTGGGCCACCAGCTTCCTGTCGCCAATCAACCTCCTGGCTCTGCGTTCTACCGAGTCCAATGCGGCCAGTTGGTATTTGGCTGAGCCATCCCATAGGTGACAGCAATACTCCATACACGATCGGGCTTGAGCTTTATAAAGCGTTAGAAGCTGTCCCGGCGTGAAATATCGCTTAACCTTGTTAAGGATGCCCAGCTTTTTCGCCGCAGTCAGTGCTTTGGACTCGATGAAAGTGCCGAAGTTGAGGTCAGAACTCAACTCCATGCCAAGGAGTTCTAGGGAGCCGGTTACATTTACAGGTGCACCTCGGAAAGTAGGAGCCAGGTCGAATGGGCTCCGTTTAGCGGAGAACAGACACGCTTGCGTTTTGGCGGCATTGAACTGCACTAGATTGTGATGGCCCCATTGGGACACACGACTCAAGGCAAAGTTCACTCGCTCTACCATGGCCTCTCTCTGTGAACGTGTATCGTCCCTATTGTCTTTCGCGCTGGCCAGATAACTCTCTACAACGGTACTGTCATCTGCGTAACCGACTATGCTAGGATTTAGCATATCGTTTATATGGAGCAGGAATAGTGTTGCAGAAAGGACAGACCCTTGAGGAACACCGGCATCAATGGCCATAAGGTCCGAAGAGCAGCCGTCAATGACCACTCTGATCGACCTTCCCGTCAAGAAGTCTGATACCCAGCTACAAAAGTCAGCCGGGATACCATAAGCAGGAAGCTTGCTAAGGAGACTAGCGTGCCAAACCCTGTCAAAAGCCTTTGAGATGTCGAGCGAAACGGCAAGGGCTTCGCCGTTTTTCTCAATGGCTTCGCCACAGCAATGTGTAACATACACTAGAAGATCTCCAGTAGACCGACCACGGCGAAAGCCATATTGCTGGTCACTGAGTAGATTGTTGCCTTCTAGGTATGCCAACAGTTTGTTATTTAGAACCCTTTCCATGACTTTACAGAGCATGGAGGTGATGGCGATTGGTCGATAGTTACAGGGATCGGCGCGGCTGCCCTTTTTGGGCACTGGCTACACATTAGCAAGCTTCCAGGATTTTGGCACCGTTCTAGTTTGGAGAGAGAGGCGGTATAGACGTGTCAATACAGACGACAACTCAGGCGCACACTGCTTAAGTACTCGCGCAGGTATTCCATCTGGTCCGCTGGCTTTATTTACGTCTAAATTCAGCAGAACCCTCCGTACCTCTTTTTGGTGAACAGCAATATCCTTCATTGAGGAATCGCAATGAGGTATAGTAGGTGGTTGATGGAGGCCTGCATCAAGACGCGAGTTGCTCGCAAATAGGGAAGCAAACAGGTTCGCTTTAAATATTGCGGAGTGGGCCAGCGTACCGTCGGGTTTCTGCAACGGTGGAAATGTGGGACGGCAGAAGTTGGATTCGACCGCTTTGGATAGGGACCAAAATTGCTTGCTACCAGGAGGGTAGGACGCAAGTCTGGCCCCTATTCGACTGATATGGTCAAATCGAGCCTTCCGAATCACCTTTTTGCAGGACTTGGCGGCAGCATTATAGGCTTTTTTCTTCCTACGAACCCTCTGGGCCCTTGCTTTGGTGTTGCGGGCTTGCACCCAAGCCAGGTATGCAGACTGTTTAAGGGCCTCAGCCCGAGCACAATCCGCATTGAACCATGCTTGAGTTCTGTGATCAAGCGAGAGGTCGGAGAACGGAATAAAATATTCCATTCCCTGCCGAATCACATCCACGATAGCCTCAGCAGAACATGAGAGGTCGCAAGAAGAAAAACAGACCGACCGCCAAGGGAAAGACGCAAAGAATTGCCGCATCTCATCCCAATCTGCTGACTTGTATCGCCATACTCTCCTCGTGCCCTTTGGGCTGAAAGTACTTAAGAATATTTGGAGAACTAGGGCTTCAGCCCTCCTTATTTTTGGAAGCGTAAATTATTCTAATTATTTATTAATGTGAGCATCTTTTTGACAGAAATTATTTGGCCTGCTTTCTTTATACTTAAGATTCGTGAAATTGTTACTTCGCAGCTTCCAATAAAGATAAGAGACACAGAAAATCTATGCGTACAATGCCACAATTTAGTCGGATAGCAATATATTAAACTAGCTGTTCTCCGCCCGGAGTATATTCGCCGTGGGTAGTCTTGAATAGTCCACAGAACTAACATCCTAATGATCCATCACTGTTTCAGTTCCGCTTCCTTACATTTGCCTTACATTAACACAGAACACGACCATCAATGTTGCTCACGTGTCTTAGGCCTCGTTCCGACCCTTAATGTCTAGCCACACTGGACACTCAATGTCTCAAAACCCCGGACACTCAATATCTGTGACAATGTTGTTACAGTAACCCAGAACACGACCTACCTGCACGTGCTGAATGCGTCCATCGATGTCCTGGACGTCTCGCAGGCAATGTTCCGGCGGCTTGCGTCCATGGCCTTCACTGACGGAAACATCGACAGGATTGTCGGTAAGATGTCTTGTGTTTGGGGTTACTAAGGGTTTGTTAATAATATTAAATAATAGCGAATTGTCATATGTCACACTGTTTCTCTCTAACTTAATTTCTTTAACTTTTCCTGCTTAACACAGTCTCAGGGATGGAAAATGTCGACAAAAATGACACAAGTGAGTACTCTACAACATTATAGATAAAAATAGCACCACTGCTATATACAATGTGTAACTGAGTTAATGCACTTTGAGAAAATAGTTTGTTCAGAATCGTTTACTGAATCGATTTTTGTAATTTTTAATATAGGTAATATTTTATCCCAAAAATAATTAAAACTACGTAAACTGCTGTCACACTTTCGCTGTACAGTCAAAACAAACTAAAATGGATGAAATACCTACTACGCTAGACCCTTATTCAAGTGCGACTGTGTGCATGCGTAGATTTGTAATGTGACTATAATTTTCTCCCACAATCTGTACAACTAATTTATAAAAAAACAGTGTTTTAAACATAGTAATAAAAATTCAGTGTATGTATTATGATTATAACATAATATTCTAATTGGGGTGTCTGGTGGTGTGCGTTTATTCCGGGACATGTTGTATATACTTAGTACACAATATTTCTAAATCTGGATAATACGACCTTATCAAATACTCAATCCATTATTATAGACTTAAATACCAAGATTAATTCGACCGGTGGGTAGCTGCTCTTAATACACATTAATAAGTTTTATTAAATAGGTACATTAGTTTAGCAGGCATTTATTTTTATACTGGTCCCCCAAAACCGATTCGCTGTCGTACTGTTCAAATGTCACTAAGCCAATAGGCTCTTGAATCATCATCATCATCATCAGCCCGTCAACAAGTCATAAGCGATTCGAAATCCACTTCCAGGTCAGTTCAAAAGGCACTCGGCAGTAGCATGCCTGAACATCTCCAACAACAACCTGACGAGTGAGAAGCTGCAGCCCCAACAACAGCGGCCCTACGCGAACCTGTTCAACCTGAGCGTGCTGGACGCGTCGGCCAACAACCTGACCGACTTCCCGCTGAGTCTGGTGCAAAGCAACCGGAAGATTTCTGTGGATCTGTCAGGTGAGGCATAACACTGTGGTTTTGTTGAACGCACTAATGTTAGGAACTGGTGGTTCGATGTGAAAAATATTTTTGGTCTAACACAAAAATATTTTTTCCATAACGAGAAACAATAAAGACTTTGAGAAACAGTTTGAGTTTTGAGTTTGAATTTGGCTTTAAGCTATAAGACGGGAGCGGAAGAGTAACCACAGATGTGCGTGAAATCGCGGGGCACAGCTAGTGGAAATGAGATGATATAAAATCATGGCAAGGCGACAAATAAATATTAAGTGCGAGCTACTTTATTCTTTTCCAAAGATTAAGTGAATTTAAGCCCGGTTTCCACCGCGAGCGGAACGGCCCCATTAATGACTTCGCTCGCAAGCGCAAACTGCAAATAACAAATAGTCAAACAAATAAACAACAAATAGTCGAATAATAATCTATACATATAATAAAATTCTAAAAGGTCAGTGTCTATACATGGAAGATAAATAAGAAAAACTTTATTAGGGGAACTTTATATACGCAATAGAACCCAAAACAATGGTTTTTAGAATTTTTGTCTGTTTGTCTGTATGTCTGTTTGTCTGTACGTTTGTTCAGGCTAATCTCAGAAACGGGTTAAAATAATTGAATGCAGTTTTCACTAATGCGTTGCGGTTTTCTGGGATTAACATTTAGTCTATGTTTTGTATTAATCGGTCCATAAATAAAAAAGTTATGTCAATCTAAAGAATTGCATCATCACATCAATCAATCAAATCAATCAAAAAATAAAATATCGTATACAACCTTACCAAAATAAATATTTTTTTATTCAAGTCTGTTTCAACACCTATTAATTACTTTTTGAATTACTCAAATCGGACATTTCATTCAAAAAATATTAAACCCAAAGCGCAACGGTTTAAATTTCTCCATAGTTTCCGTTTAATTTCGCTAGATGGCGCTGTACCGTCTGTCACGATTCCTAAATAGTGGTGTTAAGATTTTTGTGAAAATAATGACTCTCCCAGGCAGCTTTCCTTCGTACCGCGAGCGGAACGGACCCACCGTTCCGCTCGCGGTGGAAACCGGGCTTCAAACTCTTAAAAAACTATTCTGGGTATATTCGTTAAATGTGATTGACCAATTAAAAGGTATTAAAGTTATGTATGGAAACAATGATATTATAAGTAAAAAGGTGTAGATACGTTACCTAAGCGAAATTCTATCTTCAAAAACGGCACACTAACGCATACATTACACGTCAAAGTAGGATGGCATGATTGAAGTAGTGCGAGTGAAAAAGAGATAAACGTCAAATGTCAACGCGATACCACTCAGTATCATGTTGGTCAATTGATGGTCAATTGGCAAACTTTGTAAGTGCCACTTTTTGACTGTATATCTACACTTTTTTACTTATAATATCATTGTATGGATCCATATTTTGTTCGTAATATGATGGTGAAAACGCTTATTCTTTATTCTACCTTCTGAAACTCGTAAAAATAGTTACGAGCCTTTATTTCCCACTGCAAGGTAAAGACTCACGCGCTTGCTCAAGGTAGATTAGAGATTACATACTTTATTATTATTTATAAGTACTGATTTCCTTACTATGTTTTCCTTTACTGAGGTCATTTTATAGTCTTAGAAAGTACTTAAAAAAAGTCATTGCTTCTTACCGGCCCTGTTTGCGAATCCATTGAAAAGAAAATGTTTAATTTGCAAGTAGGATATGAAAACCACTTTTACACGTCACAATTTTGATAACAGTAGCTGAGTAGCTGGTGTCGGCATTTCCTGACTTACATCTGATAAGAAACGCTAAAACTCACAACCTCGTGCATGAGATGTTGACCACTGGCCTATCACGACTAAGAGCCATTTCTTGTGACCTATCTAACGGTGGATTATATAGCTTACGTAGACATAAGTTTCATAAATCATACCAGTCTATTACTATCCCACTGCAGGGCAAAGGCCTCTTCTCATACAGAGAAGGCACAAGCTTTGATCACCACGCTTGCTCAATGAGAATTGGCGATTTCAGACTTATGTTCACTACAAGTCCAGGTTTCCCACAATGTTTTCCTTCACCGATGTCTGTGATGTCCAAGATAAACTTTAGAAAGTACCTTATATGAATAAACTTTAAAAAGTCGTATTGGTACTTGCTAGGATTCGAACTCACAACCTCTTGCATGAGAGGCGGGCGCCTTAACCACTAGGCCATCACGACATTAGGTCCATACATGTGTCAAAACTCTATCTCCCGTAAGCAAATCCACAAGCTTCCTATTATTGCAAATAGTCGTCAAACTCACAGTTTCTTAACTAGAAGGTCACTGTTACAGGGAACAAGTACCTGCCTTGCAAGAACTTCCAGAAGGCGATGGAAGCGAACAACTCCTCGCTGGTGACGTTCCTCAACTACCCCAACACGTACTGTGCCCTGGACATCAGCTTCAACTGGTTCAAGGACGTCAGGATAGTCCAGATCGACCATCTTAGGATACAGAAAGAGGTACTGCTTCTTCTACGGAGCATTTTGTGTTGTATCCCGTCACATGAAGGGTTTCGTGCAAAAACCTACATTTTACCTTATTTTTTATTAATTTATTGAACTTTATGCACATAATGTAAAAAAACACTGTACAAAGGCGGACTTAATGCCTTGGGCATTACATATACCATAATAGGACACTTTCAAGATAGTCCCATGCTGGGTCGGGACTTGTCTACTCACTGGACTTTCCCATTTGTGGACGGAGGGGTAAATCACGCATAACATCGTTTCATACAACGAGCTGCCGTTTAGCCTTGGCTACGTGTTGATTTACCCATTTTACCATATTAGACCTCCAAAGCGTTTTATGCACCGTTTAGGTGGATTACACTAGTTACCAGTCACCCTATAGAAGCACCAAAAAAAAAAAAAATGTAAAAACAAGATTTTGTAAAACTAGTTTTTTTTTTAAAAGAGTGTTCTTGGAGTCCCATGCCTGTTTTTCTCCATAGAGATCTACGTTTTGGAACAGACAATTAGCGTCACTTTTCTGACTAACTGACCGACTCTTATGTGCCTGTAAATGGTCTAAGTGAAATAACTGTCTTGAATTTTGAATTGCTAGCAGAACTAGAACCTCAGCCGTCCAGGATTGTGCAATTTTGAAACTCAACCAGCAATACAAGTCCCAAGAATCTTTACTTATACTTACTCACCTTCACCTTTCCTCTCATCATCAGCTTAGTGCCAGCTGCCGCAACATCAAGCCAGCGAACATCAACTGCACGTGCGTCCCGGAGCGGCTGGAGTTCAACAACAACGGCGAGATCACCAACCTGGTGGCTGTGGACTGCTCGCAGCGGAACCTAACCCAGCTGCCCACTTTTCTGCCTCCCAATACTGTGAAGCTAAATGTGTCGTGGAATAACGTGAGTGGATCCTTTTCAGGATTCAGTACCTCAAGAGAAAAAATGGAACCTTATTAGGATCACTTTGTTGTCCGTCAGTTTGTCTGTTTAGCTGTCAAGACGATCTCGAGGTGGTAACAGGAGGGAAGGAGCGCCCTATTTTAACAAAAAAATCGCTTTTAAGTTTGAATATCTTGGACTCGGACACCTAAATCAAAAAATCGTATCTCGTAATTGTAACCCCTTAGTTTCCTCAATAGACGCAATAAAAACAAAAGCATTTCCAACCCCATCCTGAAAACCATTGCAGGGAGGTACGATTCACCTATATTGTGTGATAATGTGCAAAGATCATCGTAGGCTCCGTCTATGCCCTCGGGCTAGTCTGGGACCAAGAGCAAGCCCATTGTAATAAAAAAAGAAAAAAAAAGATTTATCTCCAACAATATGCTTGTAACTATATAAAATAACTAGCTGGCCCGTGCTCACTTCGTTGGGCGCCAAACATTTTAACTTAAAACTCGAAAACATGCGCTTCCCCAGACATAAGACTGAGCTAGATCGATTTCTCGTCCCCGAAAACCTCCACATATCAAATTTCAGCGAAATCGTTAGGGTCGTTTCCGAGATCACATGCTTTTTCAAGCAATTAGCGCCATCTGCCGGGCTGATTTGTGAACCTAAACCATCCAGGGCGCCACTCAAACGCATACAGAAAAATTCATTTAAATCGGTCAAGCCGTTTAGGAGGAGTTCAATGACATACACACGCACAGCAGAATTATATATGTAAAGATAACATAGTTTTAAGATATCTTCTTACTAACCCCTATGGATTTACTACTAGTCCGAAATAAAGTTTTTTATTTAATAAGTAGGTAAAGAAGATATAAAGCCGAGGAAGGATGGACCTTTGGCGTAACTATAAGGGGTTCCTCTTGTATCATTTTGGAACGGAAACCTAAAAAGTTATCTGTCTTTTTGACCTTCACAAAATAACCAATATCTCTCCTTCTTCAGATAACATCGATGCAGATTGTGGCAGACGACCCTACGTACGAGACCCTGAGGCTGCTGATCATGGACCATAATGATGTCTCCAACATCCTGGAGTTGGAGGGCACCAAGTTCATAGACAACTACAATCTCTTCTCCATAGCTTATAATAAATTGAAGACTGTGAGTATTATGAAGAACTAGCTTTTGCCCGCGAGCGCGACTTCGTCCGCGTGGAATAATAGTTCCCGTTCCCGGGGGATTTCCGGGATGAAAACTATCCTATGTCCTTTCTCGGGTCCCGGACTATATCTATACCAAATATTCAAATCGGTTCAGTGGTTAGGCTTGAAGAAGAGACAGACAGACAGACCGACAGAGTTTCGCATTTATAATAATAACTTGCTTTTGCCCGCGGCTTCGCTCGCGTTAGAAAGAGACAAAAAGTAGCATATGTTACACTCCATCCCTTCAACTATCTCCACTTAAAAAATCACGTCAATCCGTCGCTCCGTTTTGATGTGAAAAAAAAGACAAAAAGACAGACAGACAGACACACTTTCCCATTTATAATATTAGTATGGATATTAGTATGGATAAGAAGATATATAGGGTGACTGGTAATTAGTGTACGATACTTAAACACGTGATTGTGCTCATGATAACGAACAATTTTTATTATGGGAGCAAAGCAGAAATCGCGAAGAAAAAATCTGCTGTTCAGTTCCCATAGTAAAAGTTGTTGGTGTAGGTATGTTTATCAGTTGCCTGGTTACTATCGTACAAGCTCTGCTTAGTTTGGGATTAGATGGCCGTGTGTGAGTTGTTCCAAGAGATTTTTTATTTATTTATATACAACCTTGTGATATTCGGTCGTAGTCTAAAATGACGGCTAAGTCATGTGATAATGTATTAATTTCAGATCCATACATACGTGTTATCTAACAGTTTCGACTCGACGGGCCGAGCCTTCTCCATAGCAGGCAACTTCATACACTGTGATTGCAACACTGAGAAAACCCTTAAAGTAAGAAAATACATTTTTTTTTAGTTATAGGATCTATTAAATTCGAAGATACTCGTTGCCATGTACATTTATTTAAGAGGTAATTGGACACATTTAAATATTGTAAGTGACACCTCAAAACATTGTAGGAGTCTAATGACACCTTAAAATATTGTACTGGTTAAGAAACTCTAATTAAAAAACTGGTTATAATTTGTGGTAATTTTTTTTTAATTATTTACTACTTAATAATAAAGTGTTTATTATTGATTATTAAAGACTTCCTAATCAGTGGAAATTGTAATCATTTTTAACCGACTTCAAAAAAGGAGGAGGTTCTCAATTCGTCAGTATGTTCTTTTTTTTTTTTTTTTTTTTTTATGTTTGTTACGCGATATCTCTGTCAATTGTAAACGGATTTTGATGGTTCTTTTTTTGTTTTTAACCGACTTCAAAAAAGGAGGAGGTTCTCAATTCGTCAGTATGTTCTTTTTTTTTTTTTTTTTTTTTTTTGTATGTTTGTTACGCGATATCTCTGTCAATTGTAAACGGATTTTGATGGTTCTTTTTTTGTTTGATAAGTCATGATTCAGGGGTGGTCCCATATAAATTTTGTGGCGATCGGTTCAGTGGTTCTCGAAAAATTCACCAAGAACAAAAAAAAATTGACGAAATATTCATAGACGATGTGTGTTTTTTCTTCAAGTTTCTATATCTACATTGGGAGTCGACACTAAAAAGTAATAAATAAAAACTTTTTTTCAAAAAAATAATAACCGCCTTCAAAAACTAAAAACCCAAAAATAACTAAAATTTCGGAAGTCGGTGGCTTCTGTTCTGCCAGTCAATTTGTGTTAACATATTGAGTTGATACATCAGATCGAATCTGATTTTTAATGAACACTAATTCTAGATGATTTAGGCCCGTATTAATAGACGTCACTCAAGTCTGAGACGCTCTCAAATCTATTGCTGTCCTTATTTTTTCCCTTTAGAAAAACAAGGACAGCAAGAGACTTGAGAGCGTCTCAGAATTGAGTGACGTCTATTTATAGACGTCACTTACACTACGGGCCTTAGAACTACATAGCACCTTAAAGTTCTAGTTAATAAGACTTATATATTAACAAAAAAAACCTTTACCATTCCAGCCGTGGCTGCTAGAAAACTTCAAAAACATCCCCGACTACAAGCTTCTAAAATGCGACGACAACGTCGCAGTAATCGACTTAGTCGAATCGCAAGTCTGTCACACGCCACGTGACTGGACCGACTATATTTACTACATCATCGGTCTCGAAGTACTCATCCTAGTCCTACTCATCAGCAAGGTGTCCTACGATTACTGGGTGTTCAAAACTGCTGGCTACTTGCCCTGGCCAGCAAATAAAATGCCTAGATTACCGTGCGATTGGTTGTGTGAGTGATAGTAGTCTTAGCCCATTTTGGGGCCCTAGGGACATGAAAATATGGGGCCCCCGGAACACGAAGATAGGACCCTGTTGAAAAGTGAATAACTTACTAGATTCGCAACACAATTTAATAATTTACGCAACCCTTTGTACAAACTTAAGGTACCAAACCATTTCTTGTAAAAGAGAAAAAAAAATACATCAAAAGTAAACATATCAGCCATTGGGCCCCTGTGAGGCTGACGACCCTGGGCCGGGCCCCACGTTGTATAGTGCGACCTAGGTTGTGCTAGCAACCATGAGCTTCAAAGTTGCGTTGACAGGTCCAGTGTCGGCTTTGTTCGTGGTGAAGTGTGGTGAATATTTAAAAGACTTCGGATGTTGGTTGCCAGCAACCAAAAACTTCTGTTGGATTATTCGTTGGTTATTTCGATTATGCTTTGTATATTGTGTTGTAATGTTTCGTTGTTCATTGTGTGTATGTCTACAGGTTGCTATTGCGAAGGCAAGCTTCCTATCAACTAGAACTGTAAATTAAATAAATCTATTTTAGTTATTATAATATTTTTTTAGCCATTTTATTTTTGTATACTAAGCTACTTATATAATTTGAATATTCGCCCGAGATCTCTGTAAATCAGCTGTTTGTATATTTTTATAAGTAAGTTCTATTTTGTATGTAAATTTTTGTTTACTTTTTACTAAATAAGCTTGCCATTTTGTCAAGAATCTCCCGTTAAAGTCTCGATTCTAGACGACACTCTTCGTGATCAAAATAATGGTTTGAAAATCCTTGTTGGATATTAATAACATATTATTATCGTTATATTAACCTTACTAAAATGGTAAAAAATAATCCCAACGAAGACTGACTTTATCTTGAATTTAAACTTGCCAAATATTGTTTGATTAGATAGAAAACTAAGCCATTATTTTGATTAATTCATATTAAATCTGTAAATAGATAAGTATATAAATCTTTTTCGTTACACTCAAATCAAATACTATTTAGTTTATTAGAAAATTAAAGGGTTAAACGTTATTATAATGTTGTATAGCTATTATGAGCACATTTTAAAACCTAATTAAGCTATGACAGCCGTTGATTCTATGTTTAGATACCTATGTTTTGGCTTATTATTATTCCTGTCTCTGACTCACAACTGTCAAACAACGAATGCAAGATAGAAGATGGTTAATAGTAACCAATTACTTCTTAAATTGATGGTTAGTTTTATTATTTTTTTCTTAAATTTTTATTTACTCGTTTTTTTGCGATTTCGATTGCGTAGAAGACTAGTAATACCTACAAATAGTTTTTGCACTTTAAATGTAAGCTGTCTAGATATAAAATGTGCTTTAATTGCTACGAAATCAACTGGCCAGTTGTAGAGGCTTAAATGTTAACAATATAAGGATAAGGACCAATTTATTACTAAATAAAACTAAAAATTACTATCTAGGTTCTAGGTAGGTAATATTTTGACGAGGCTTTTTGGAAATATTTGTGTATTATTTTGAAAATCAGTGCCATAATCATAGATTGGCTGAAAATTTAATATGGAATGTTTAATTTGTAATATTTGCTTGTTAACTTATGTATGTAGAAACTTGTTTGGAGTAGCAATTGGTTTATGTATAGCTCGAGAGAAGAGAAAATTTTCATATTAATAACTCAAACATTAATACGGTTTTTACACCATCGTCAATTGACGTACTTTTTATGGACTGTCAAAACGCGATTCTCCTAAAGATTTTGTATGGCGATGTCATTTTATGACATCACTAAGTTAGACTGTTAGACTATTTATTTATTTCAAATAACTAAAAATTAAATTTTACAGTAAAGTGAATATGAACCGGATTTTTAGGGTTTATAGAAATTGTGTCTTATGTTTATTGAATAGTGATGTAAAATACCCATTATCATTAATAATTGCTGTATCAGTAAAAATATTTAAATAATAAATTCATTAAGGTTCGTATGTGCAGAATAATTCAGAATGACAAATACATACTTTTGTTTTTCCAAGCAAATGTTACAAATAATTCATTTAAATAATGTAATGTTGTAACTTTAAAACTAAGATACTTTTGTATAATATTAACTACAACGTGAAGACTGTATATTTTGTATGGAAATTTTATAATAGATGTTACATAATTGTATGGACTGCCGTTTTATTTTTATGTACAATTTTAAGAGTAAGAAATTAGTTTCAATATCTCAATTTTAAATTAGGTAGGAAACGATTATACAATGTGTAACTGAATTAATGCACTTTGAGAAAATAGTTTGTTCAGAATCGTTTACCGAATCGATTTTTGTAATTTTTAATATAGGTACTTAATATTTTATCCCAAAAATAATTAAAACTACGTAAACTGCTGTCACACTTCCGCTGTACAATCAAAACAAACTAAAATGGATGAAATACCTACTACGCTAGACCTTATGCAAGTGCGACTGCGCATATGTGTAGATTTGTAATGTGACTATAATTTTCTCCCACAATCTGTACAACTAATTTATAAAAAAAGACAGTGTTTTAAACAAAATAATAAAAATTCAGTGTATGTATTATGATTATAACATAATATTCTAATTGGGGTGTCTGGTGGTGTGCGTTTATTCCGGGACATGTTGTATATTTTACTAGTGGTCTCGCAAGGTTTCTTCCGCGTTATATCAGTTTTGGTTAGTGCTCCCGGTGATGTTATGTAGAATATTATTCGTTATTTTATTGTATAAGCTATAATAGTGTAAACTTTCAACAAAGTACCTTCATTAGTTTTTGCGTGAAAGGATAACACACACATCCTCCCAAACTGACATTTATAACATTAAAATGATAATAATGAAACAGGTTTTATCAATTAATAAAACTCACGAAAGAGTTTTCTCATCTTCAAAGTTACGATCAAAACTGGCCGTCTTACGCAAAAAAAAGGTAACGGCCATTACTTATTAAGAAGAAAAAAAATGAAAAAGAAAAACAAATGGCATTTTAAATTTTTTCGACGAAAGAAGGCCAGCAACCCTTGTTAAAAAATAAATCAAAGGAGGTCCATTAAGGTTCTTTTTAAAATAGTATTAGAACTTTTACAAAGTATGGCCGTCGTATTAAAGGTTTTCCTGTAAGGAGTATATAGTTTTAATAACTATGGCCCGTATTAATAGACGTCACTCAATTCTGAGACGCTCTCAAATCTATTGCTGTCCTTATTTTTTCCCTTTAGAATGACAAGGATAGCAAGAGATTTGAGAGCGTCTCAGAATTGAGTGACGTCTATTAATACGGGCCTAGTATTACGTGTGTAGAATTATGAGGTTTTTAAGTAGGTAATATTATGAGGTTTTTGAAACCTGATTTTCAACCGACTTCAAAAAAAGGAGGAGGTTCTCAATTCGACTGTATTTTTTTTTTTTTTTTTTATGTTTGTTACTCGATTTCTCGAAGACGCCTGGACCGATTTCAAAAATTCTTTTTTTAATCGAAAGGGTATGTTTGTCATTTGGTCCCATTGTCATCAGGTCAGGATCTGATGGTGGAAACCCTGAGAAATTGAGGGCATCTCTAGAAAATTGTAGGCGAGCATCGGGTAAAAACTTAATATTAATGTGTATATCTGATGAGACTACAATACCATGGAGGTTTAGGGCAGATCTGATGATGGAGATGACAGAGAATCAAGGGAACTCCTCAACGGTACATCTTAGCTACATCGTCTTTGGGCTTATTTTATTTGTGATGACAAGATCTTTACACCGAGATGTGTTATGACTGCCACTGCAAGCTCCGTGATGCAGGTGCAGTACAGTTTAGGGAACTCCTTAATGGTTGATAGCAGCTACATAGTGTTTGGGCTTATTTTTTTTGTATTGATGAGTAATTTACACCGAGATTGATTATATTGCAGATTCGATAGTGCAGACAAAATACACTTCAAGGATATCCTAAATGGTTCGTAGCTACCTCGTGTTCCAGCTTCATTGAAGTGAACTTAAAACTGAAATTGGTTATGATTTGTCGTTTTAAATCGATGATTTATTAAATGGAGCACATTCAGAAGAAGAAGTTTAATTGTATATTGTCTGCGTTGTTAAACGTTTTATGCTTTTTTACGCTTGAATGAAACTATTGGTATGAAACTTGGTATGGACATGGCAGCCTGGATACTTTAGTTAGACATTGGGAATCGACACTAAAAAGTAAAAAATAAAAAACTTTTTACAAAAAAATATTAACCGCCTTCAAAACTAAAAACAAAAATAACTAAAATTTCGGAAGTCGGTGGCTAATATTTTATGCCCGTCAATTTGTGTTGCCACCGACTTCCGAAATTTTAGTTATTTTTATGTTTTTAGTTTTGAAGGCGGTTAATATTTTTTGTAAAAAGTTTTTTATTGTATGTAGTTTCTACACAAAGTTTTTTTTATAAGAAAAATCTTTTATTCTATTTTATACAAACCTTGCCCTAAAAATAACAAACACAAAAGAAAGAATAATTCAATTTTGTGCATTAGTTCGGACGTTATGCTCGTACATGCATTTCGGGGATTAATTTATATTTTATTTCATTTACCAGTTACTTATTGCCCGTGACTTTGTCCGCTTATAATTCAGTTATCGCAAAACCAGACAAGGCCTCCATTAAAAAAATTCTAAGTATGTTCTTCAAGCTGTATATCTGTAAAAATTTTTGTAGTAATCGTTTAGTTTATTAGCAGTGAAACCGTAACCTACCTAAAATATATAAAAATAGAATTATCGAAAGAAAACGATTTTTACTTTCATAAAAATACTTATATTATCATTTAACATTTTTCTTATTCTTATTATTAGCTAAATTCTTCTTTTTTCTCTTCTTATTATTCTTTCCCTTCTCTGACGTGTTCTTGTTTTGTTTTTGTTCTAAATTCTGTATTCTTCTTTGTTTATTGTTTTTAGCGTTTTTTATTGCCTGTGTTGCTTTTGTTTTATCTTCTTTTAATGCTTCATTGGCTGCTTCTAATCTTCTCCTAAAAAAGATATAGAAGTAAGAGAGTTAGATAATGGATTGTAAGTATCAAATAATATTTTTGTTTAAAATGGCCATGTTCAGAAGAGAACAAAATTTTAAGAAAAAATTTGGAGATGACCCGTGACTGCCCCGCTGAAAGTTTCCACCAAGTAGTGTTAGATATATTTTAATTGTGTCCAGTAGTAGACATTTGGAAGTTTAATAATAAAACCTCAGTTTCTTCACAATAACTGCTTTAATAATCTGAACTTTAGATATTACAAAAATTGTAGATTTTCTAGCGACGCAACCGTGTACAATATAGAAGTGAGTAAAAAAAACAAAAGTGTGCGGGTGTGCGTAAAACAAAAAATAAATAAAAATTTTGATAGCATCACTTGAACGTGCAACTTATTGCTATAGGAAATCACACAGGCGTAGGTACGGCGCAGACCAATTGTTTGTCCTGACTAATCATTAACACAGCCCCCAAACATTATTGAGCTAAGAACGAAACGGCGGATTTTCAAAGGGTAGCCATGGGTAAAAGCTAGATTACTAATAAAATGTGAACATATTTACTTGTCAGGCCTCTTCTCCAGTATAGTAGATATCTTATCCCTGCTAGGAGCCTTGGTCATGAGCTTCTTCCTCTTGTTGGGGTTCTGTTTGAGCTGCAGCATGTACTCCGGGACCTGGCAGCCTGACTGCTTCATCACGGACGCTATGCTGTGGGGAGATAGGTCGTTATTGGTGCTGATTCTCTTGTTCACAAACTTAACTTTTAAGTTAAATGAATCTTTCTCTTTCTATTTCATTAAGAACAGGACCGAAGATAAGATATTTGCTAAGTCCTATAAAATTTTTAGTGGCCATGATTTTAATCGAGTCTAAAATTATCTATGGAGTGTCTTAATTTGACAGGACTATACTAATATTTTGGAAAGACTAAACTCATTAAAATGGAAACAGCTGGATACCAATGTTTTACGTGAAGCGACTACCTATCAGACCTCCACAACCCAGTAACTGGGCGACACGATACCACTTGGTTAGATTGGTCAGACTTTCTGGCTGCTGACTACTCGTAACGACAGTCAACGATCTACGAACGACAACCAGGACCAACGGCTTTACGAGCTTTCCGAGGCACGGGGTGTCAGTGATGTCCGAGAGGATGTCAGTGATGTCCAAGATAAACTTAGAAAATACATATGAATTAAAAAAAGTCACATTGCTGTTTGTCCGTAACCTTAATTATGAGAGGCGGGTCTTAACCAAATGGGTCTTTAAGATATAAATAATAAAAAATAATACCTTCTAAGGTTAGCGACGTCGTCTTGAGTAAAGAATGTTATCGCCCGACCTTTCTGACCCGCACGCCCCGCACGCCCGATCCTGGAAAATAATATGTAAGTATTATAAAAAAATAGTAAGAATAAATAATAGTATTTATACAATTTCAAAATTCAAAGTTGGCCTTTTCCTTCACTTTCGCCCTGGGCACTCATTTTATTTCGTCCCGTCAGGGGACGAATTTGTAAAATTCGCCTTTTAGTCTAAAAAAAATAATAAAAAATCCGCTCCAATTGGTCGTAGCGTGATGTTACAAAAATATTTTTTCAATTCGATCCAGTACTTTATGAGTTTAGCGCGTTCAAACAGCTTCAGCTTTATGACCTTTCAAGGTCCAGGCGACAGCCGGCTGTCGGGCTGCTATTGTCTTCCTATTGGGTCTCGAAACACGTGTGTTCGAAGAATTAAGTAAAATAATGAATTAAAGTAGTTTTCTTTCAGGGCCCAAAAAACTTTCCACCCTGAAAGATTACCTATGTATATAAGCGATGGCGGAGGGCGGGAAATCGTAGTTGATGACGAGGTTGACTCCTCGGAAGTCCATCCCGCGGCCCATGAGCTCCGTACAGATGAGCACCCAGATGCGGCCCACGCGGAAACTGCGCACCACGTTGTCGCGCTGGGGGTGTGGTCATAGTGGTAATTGTGGTAATTTATGGTAATGTTGGTAACTGTGGTAACATTGGTAAGGCATGTTGACTACATAAAAAAATGGCTTTCTGTTTAGTCCGTCTCTTAAACCGTTCAAAAATACTGCCGTGCTTATGATAATCACAGTAAGTCACATTTTTGGCAGAATTGAGTTGAGTATATATTCGGAATGTAGAGATCGAGATCTACATTTCTGTATATTTGAAATTTGAAAATGTCGATTATAACGCCAAATAAGCTTTAGCATAAATACAGTAAGACACATTTGGCGGCAATCTTACTTATTGTAATTGCAGTATGGGCACATACGGTGGATTTTTTCAGAAAGTTAAAACCATTTCCTAGGTAATGCTGCAGTAAGTGGCAATTGCTATCATTACATTAAGTTGAAAATAAAACATTAATATACTAATCCATAACATATTTACAGTAACACACATTATCATATTAATGCTTAAAAGATTCGC
Organism: Athetis lepigone; assembly: GCA_033675125.1. Taxonomy (NCBI): domain Eukaryota; kingdom Metazoa; phylum Arthropoda; class Insecta; order Lepidoptera; family Noctuidae; genus Athetis; species Athetis lepigone. The sequence continues at coordinate 17,549,123 of CM066225.1, forward strand.
AACGTATGTATCTATTATTTTATCATAAGTACAGTAAGTGGAACTTACTGTGTATATGTGTGTAGTCAGCGAATTAAAGTATATACTAATATGCGCGGACATAATAACAGCAAGATTCATTACTGTAATTATGTTTAGGAATATTTCAATTTATGCGTAGACTTGCCTTGACCAAATAAGGTAAATGCGTTACTTACTGCAAAAATTCTAAGGCGTTTACGGTTCGGCCGGGTAGTGCGGGGAGGGTCAAGTACGTAAATTTGCAGTCGCGGCCACCATGCAACCACAGAGTCTGCTGACGACGTGCGACAGAGACTAAATTTGGCGCCAAAATCAATTAATAAAAGTATACGTTGTTTCATTTCTTTATAATATGTTTGGCACTTATTTTACATTACTTTAAGGACAGATAACTGATGTAATCTTCTCACGTCAGACCTACATATCCTTAATTTCTTCGTAAACCCCAACTTATGTATATTTAAGACGAAATAAATTATAACACAATGTATGTTCTCAAAATGCGTGTCAGTGGTTGCGGCCCAGAATTTGATTACGTGAATTTTTAATGAAACGCTTTTGACTCAATCTTTATTTCTTATACACAGAGTTATAATCATTTAAATCATCAAAACAGCTCTCAAAGTGCACATAACTCAATTAAATGACTTTTTCATGAAATAGGCAATCAATCGAGTTATGTAACTAATGGCCTATAACAGTCGCAAATCATTATATATTATAATCTCGGGACCCAGGGACACCCGGACTTTTGGAAAGCGTACGAGGGTCGAAGCCAACTCGCAGAGGCCCCTTGAGCAAAACTTTTGAATAGAAGAATAGAATATATCTTTATTGTAAAAACATAAGTCACGTCATCATTATTACGATGTAAGGTCTTAAAATAACAGGTTTGGTTTGAGAAATGGGACACGAACCGACGATTATCCCTATATGCACTATGTAAGTGCACCTAAAGACAACCCCCGGCATAACATGGCAACTAAAAAAAATTGGACTATGGATTTGCGTTCTTTAGTGAATAAGGTACCAGATACCATGACTATAGCCCCTGCCTAACCAGTGGTTGCAAACACGGTAAGAATGGCAGTGGTGACTTGCACACTCAATAAATGGGCCCCCGAAAACGGCCGCTACGACATATATCTATCAGCATCTTACTGGAATACTTCCTTCCTCCGAGCACGTTCGCTCTTGCGAGTCTCAACTCAAACCAGCTAATTAAGGCAAGAGTGAGGTGGGAGCCTTGTTCCTCGTCGTTGCTCATTCTAAGCCGGTCAATGAAGGCAAGCCATTATCATATTAAGAATTACAAAAGAAAACTGCCTTTTTTTAATCAATGTGTTATTGTATGGTTTTTTTTGTATGAAGCAAAAGTTTTAATAAATTCGTGTTTGTAGACACGAGCTGTGTAATTTTACATTAACTATGATTTAATAATAAGTCTTTTGTTTCATTTATGTACTAAAATTATTGAGGAAAGTAATTAATGTTGGCTTTGGTGCTTTATGGCTGATGCTATAATTTTACATATTACTCCAAGCTATAATTACAGTAAGTGATTAAGATATATTAGGCAAATTGTGTTATTTTTGTTATTCTATTTAAACTTTACCTCGTTTTGTAATCATTGTTGCAGTAAGTACTTTAAAGTAAAGATTGTTACAGTAAGTCGCACACTTACTGTACCAATACTAAAAAAAACATTATTTTTTAATTGTTCATTTCTTAACAGAAATACTTTTTCACATTTTACAATTAAAAATAATATCAATAAATAAAAATAAATATATACAAATTGTTAAGCAATCCTATGTTTATCTTAAACATTTGAGAAAACTTAAGTTTAATTTATATTTTGGGAGAAACGTCAAAGATAAAAATAAAAACTTTAACCGCCTTTTTCTCAAAAGTGTCTCCAAGGCACTTACTGTATATATCACAAGCACGGCAGAATACTGGACACATTTTTTGCTTGATCAAAACAAAGATAAAGTTCAGAAGTGGGGGCTTGTGACGTCACTTCCTCAGTAGAAGTAAGTAAATTGTACCAAAGCATGACGTTTCACGAAACTTCAACGCACTGTATCTTTGTTATTTTCTGTTCACGAGAAACAAGAAAAAAATATAGGTATCATTTTTTTATAATCTAATTGACGGACTAAATAGATTTTTTAGTTTATTGCGGTAATGTTGGTAAATGTGGTAAGGTTGATAATTTTTGTAAAGTTGGTAATTTTGGTGGGGGTGATAATTGTGGTAATGTTGGTAAATGTGGTAAGGTTGATAATTTTGGTAAAGTTGGTAATTTTGGTAAGGGTGATAATTGTGGTAATGTTGGTAAATGTGGTAAAGTCAGTAATTTTCATTTTTGTGGTAATGTTAGTGATTGTGGTAATAAATAAAGCTGTTTAAAAAAAAGGTTTAAATGTGGTAAATTTTAAGTAAAAGTGTTTGAACTTTTTAAGTAAAGTCATAAATAATATATACAAATTGTTTCTATTTTTTCTTTAATAGATTTTGAACTTTATTTAAAGCTACTTGAGACGAAGGAATAAAAGAAGTGCAAAATATTTATCACGACATGAAATAATATTTGTATTTTTACTTTATTTATATATTCACCTGCTGTTGTGTCCTATCGGCATGTATAACGTCCACATTGATGCCGTCGTATATGAGCTCTTTGAACAACTGCTTCGCACGGTCCTTGCTTTGTACGAATACTGAAAATTAATGGACTACTAGAATCACTTTTGTAAATGACGTTTCAAAGTGCCTTTTTTGATTTAATGGAAATAAAGGATTTGACTATTGACTAATGAATATTAGGACTTTTACAATGTGAAACACATAGTCTTACTAATGCCATTTATTACAAAATAATTAATGTGAACTTTGTGAGCATTTCGTGCCGTAGAGCTTTGGCAGTCGTTACGGGCGGTCAGAAGCCAGAAAGTCTGAACAGTCTAAACCAAGGGGTCAATAACTCTGTGGAGGTCTGATAGGCAGTCGCTTCACATAAAACACCATTATCTGAATCAAAAAAGCTGAATCCGGTTAGGCTGGAAGCCGACCCCAGCATAGTTGGGAAAAGGCTAGGGAGATGGTACAGCTAGTAAGCTGTCATCAAGTAGATTAATAATCGACTCATTAGTATTCTACTCCTTACCTAAGACAGGTGGCTTGAGTCCTTGCTGCACCAGTTGTCTGAAGGCAACCAGTTTCCCGTTCTCATTGCCGCAGAAGCACAACTCTTGGTCCACCAGGCTTGTTGCTGCGTTCCTGAGACAGAAGGACATATTTAAAGTTCTGGTGTTTCCAGAACAGAGGACTTTCTGATGACAATCAATTTTAAGCTTTATTTCCAGTGTTTTAGAGTGCTAAGTTGCAGGCTTGGTTGTTTCCGCTAGGGCTGCGTGTTGACATGTTTGCTTTAAAAATCATGATGGTGATGATGATGATGATGATGACGTTGACGACACCAATGATGATGAAGATGATGATGATGACGACACCAATGACGATGATGATGATGATGACGACACCATTGACGATGATGATGATGACGACACCAATGACGATGATAACGACACCAATGACGATGATGATGATGACGACACCATTGACGATGATGATGATGACGACACCAATGACGATGATAACGACACCAATGACGATGATGATGATGACGACACCAATGACGATGATGATGATGACGACACCTAAGACGATGATGACACCTATGACGATGATGATGACGACACCATTGACGATGATGATGACGACACCGATGACGATGATGATGATGACGACACCAATGACGATGATGATGATGATGACGACACCAATGACGATGATGACGACACCAATGACGATGATGATGACACCGATATGACGATGATGATGATGACGACACCAATGACGATGATGATGACGACACCAATGACGATGATGATGATGACGACACCTAAGACGATGATGACACCTATGACGATGATGATGACACCAATGACGATGATGACGACACCAATGACGATGATGATGACGACATCAATGACGATGATGATGATGATGACGACATCAATGACGATGATGATGATGATGACGACACCAATGACGATGATGATGATGATGACGACACCAATGACGATGATGATGACGACACCAATGACGATGAATAAGATGATGACGACACCAATGACGATGATGATGACGATACCAATGACGATGATGATGTTGACGACGACGACTCCAATGATGACGATGATGATTATGACGACACTAATGATGATAATGACGACACTAAAGACGACAGTGATGATGATGATGGTGCCGACAATGACGATGATGATTTAAACCAAATTTACCTCTGTCCAACAGTAACATTAATAAGCCCGCGCATGTGATGTCGGCACCACTTGGCTACATTAGGCGTGTGTGTGGCGCTGAACATGGCGATCCGGCGCTGCTTGCTGCCGCACGCGTTAAGGATCTGTTCCATCTGCTGTCTGAAGTCCGAGGACTGGTCTGCGGAGCCCTCGAACAGTTTGTCTGCCTCGTCGATTATTAGCCAGCGGACTCTGGAAGAATCGTTAGGTTTTAAGTACAGTCAGCTCCAAAAGTCGCTGAACACATTTAGATTTTCAAAATCACTGTACACTATATAATCTATAAATCGCTTAACAAGATAGGCGCCGGTATTGAATGAACATCATTAAAGTTCAAAATTAGCTGAACACCATTTTGTCATTTATAGATTATATAGTGTACAGCAATTTTGAAAATCTAAATGTGTTCAGCGACTTTTGGAGCTGACTGTACATTATATTTTTAGAAACAATTAGTTTGAATTAAACATTTTTCTTTGTGATGTTGCTTACTTGTCTAGAGATATGTTGACATTGTCTTGATTTAGCAGGTAGCACAGACGATTTGGTGTGCTCACTATAATATCTGAAAAAAAAATGTACAGTAATTACATTATACAGCATATTTGCGTTTCAAATGATAATAATTCATATATTGGCCCACTGCAAGACAGAAGCCTCTTTGAAAAGAATTGAATGCCAAGGAAGCTCAAGGCGAATGCTGATTTATTTATTAATGAAAAGGTCATATTTATTCAAAAAAGGACACAAGAAATGTGAAAGGTCAATTAATCTGAATTTGTTCGTTTGACATTGGATAAGTAATTATATTTTAGACCACCCTTAAAATAAAGGTGTTTCAATAAATATACAATCATTTAATACTTACCACTCTTCCTAATAGTAGCCTCCCGTTCCTTAACTTTCGACTCTTTAATACTCCTCACAACACTACATCTTAGCTGACTGGACGCACTGAGGCGCAGCGCCTCCCTATAAATCTGATGTGCCAGCTCGCGCGTGGGGCAGAGCACTAGGGCTCTCGGCCCGCCTTGCGGAGCCCCCAGGGCGTGAAGTATGGGGAGGAGAAAGGCTGCAGTTTTGCCTGAGCCTGTTGGCGCGCAGGCCAGGATTTGGCGGTCCTTGAAATAATATTACATAATTGTTCAGCAACTAACAATCTGATGAATTTGGTTGTGTATATGAGTAATATTTGTAAACACACAGAAGACACAAGAAATTCCCTGTTTGCAGCAGCAAATTTATTTTGGATAAAAAAGGCTATTGTGTAAAGGGGAATGCCCATCTGAGGCCCATTATGGACATTAGACTAGAGAAAAAAAACTATTTGCATTAATTTTGCCATAAAAAAATATGTATATACTTTTCTCTAAATGAGCGCCACTACAATCTAAAATAATTCGTTAAAAAAAAGTAATTCTATTGAAAATACAAGTTATTTTTACAAGTTACGCTTGCAAAATATTGCCAGCTTTAAAATTATATTTTAAGTATGTTCATCAAGCATGTTAAATCGATATAAATCGTTTTATAAACAAATACTATAATAACCTCAACTGCATACCCACGGGACTTTACTGATATTTTAATCAAAAACTAAACAAAAAAAAGCATGAAAACGAATGTGTACTCGTAAAAAGACTATAAGAATATAAAATCAAATATCGTTTATTCGAAATAGTAGGAATCGATATATCGATTTAATGTTATTATTTTTTCGTGATAGTGACAACACTGTACTGAATCTGACAGTTCGCTTGTTGCTTACGCTCAATGTGAATGTGTTTTGATTTTTCTTCGATTTCTTTCACTGTGACCTGGCTTTGCTATAAGGACTTGATGTGTTTTTTTTTATACCTTAAAAACTTCAATTGGATAAAAATATGTGTAACATCTATTGTAATATTCAAGCAATAAAAAAATCTTTAATTATCTTAATTAATCTCATTTCATATTTATAGATGTAAAGAAAGTTTTGAGGTTAACTCGAAACTTTTTTTTTATATATTTTTAAAATAGTGGCGTCAATTTCAATATATTTTTTAGATATCTAATACCATTAAGATTTTAAAACACTCAATTCCTATACTAATATTTGATGTCCATCTTGGGCCTAAGACACTATTGTGAGTAGGCATTCCCCTTTCTGGTCCTATTACAAAAAATCCCTATTCAAATAAAGCTGCAAAAATACAGTGTAGCAAATGCAAAACCTTGTTGTATGAAACACTAAGGCCCGAGTCACACCGGAATGGCAGCGGCCGCCAGCGCCCGCCAGCGTCGCTAGAAACAAGAAGCGCGTAGCCGCTCGGTGTGACTCGGGCCTAAAAGCTAGTTTTATGGGGTACTGTGTTGATTTTAATTAATTCATAATTTTTTTTTTATTTAGAGATTAATGGGCAATAAATTACATACTTATAATAATACTAATTGAGTGCCTTGTTTCACTCATCTATCCCATCATGTATGGCTACTATACAAAATGTATTTGATCAATAAAAAAGTCAAAAGTTAAAAAAGTCAAATTGTTTATTTCCACTAGACCATGGAGGCACTTATTAAGTTTAGCAGTTAACGCAACTAAAACACAAAAATATTTCTCATTGTTATATAGTTTAGTATCAACAACAAACAACTTACTTCCAACATACAAGGGATAGCTTGCCTCTGCACCGGAGTAGGTTCACTATACCCGCACTGTGTTACCGTGTCCACCAGTGCTTGTGATATGTTGTACCGTGTGATCAGCTCCGAGAAGTCTTGCAGTGCAGCCGGCACGTGACGACCCACTGTCTTGATGCCATGCTCATTGCGGAAACGGTTTTGCTGAAATTAATTATATAGTAATTTATAACATTTTTAGGGTATTCAAGTTTTAAATTTTTTATACACTGATGTTAGTGATTTCAAAAATAAACTTAAAAAAAGTAGATCTGAGTTACAAAACGATGCATAGATGCTTGTCCAGATTGGAAGGACCAATTTAGGTATCACAACATAATAATATCATTTCAGTTCATTTTGGGCTGGGCATATTAACAGGTTGTCAATCAATCAGTTTACCATCCATACTAATATTATAAATGGGAAAGTGTGTCTGTCTGTCTGTCGGTCTGTCTGTCTGTCTGTCTGTTTGTCTTTCTTTCACGGCAAAACGAAGCGACGGATTGACGTGATTTTTTAAATGGAGATAGTTGAAGGGATGGAGAGTAACATAGTCTACTTTTTGTCTCTTTCTAACGCGAGCGAAGCCGCGGGCAAAAGCTAGTTTTATATATTTAGATTTTGAATATACAAAAATTTACCCTTTGGTTTAATATTAAAGAATTAACTGTGCTCATAAATAAATGCTCGAATGTTGAAATACCTCTTCCAACTCCAGCTTCTTTTTCAAATCCTCAGTCTTCTCCTTCTTCTCTTTTTTCTTATTCTTCTGTCCTACTTTAAGACCTTCTACCAGCTGTAGATCACCATCTTCCTCACCCTGGCCTGTATCTTCATCAGCAGACTCCGATGCAGAATGACCATCATTTTGTAGTTCATCTTCGTTGTCACTGAATTGTTCTTGTTTGATTTCTATTTCTTCTTTCTTGATGGTCGGTTTTGAGTTTTGACCCTGGAGGTAATAAGAAGCTTGTGTATGTTCTTTACATGTTTGTTAGTTGTGAATATTAGTTTAAAACTGTATCTATTATTTTATTTTAATATGAAATAAAAGATAATGATTGCAAAATTTACAGAATGAAATTGAATCAAAATATGTGTAGCATTCAATGTACATGGGAGAAAATGATTTGGTTCTGTTTTAAAATCTCTTTTATGTCCAATTATACTATAACACCTTTTTACTTATATCACTGATATTGTCTATGTAAGTATTTATTACTGCATTGCTGTCAATTTATACATTAGGCGCCTTACTAATAAACGCTGCATAAGGTTATGACAGGCTTATACATCAAAAAATGTATGGTTACACAGGCTTTATTCATTGCATAACTTTACACAGTAATTATTAGTAAGGGCATAGGTGTATTAATAAGTTATAAATCAATAACTTGATGCTAAGTTTATGTTTAGTCAATTTCCCACTTCTAACTATTCTCTGATTGAATTATTGAGTGTCTTATTTAGTCAACTCAGTTTTTGTGGTAAAAACGGTAAGTTCTTGATTGTATCAAGTCTACCCATTAAAGATTAGAAAGTACTTATTATTTAAAGCAATTTTATGATTTTATACCATAATTATTACTGTTACTTTATTTAAATTCTAAATCAGCAACAAATTAGGTTATGTATCATACTTACATTATTTTTAACTCCTAAAACACGGTGCTTAAAAGTCAAACCTTTAGTTAATTTCTTAAAAATGTCGTAGGCATCCATAATTAATGCATTTAAATTGGAATTTAATTTATAATAATATAAAAACACACGTGCAAATTGCAACAATAACACTATGCATTGCCTGTCACTTTGACATTGACATATGATGAAATGTCACTCTTGACATAATGTTGACAGACCTGCATTAACGTAGTGCGTTCGGATATCTAATATAGTAAAGATATACTATTATAAAATGGTGGTCAAAAGCTGCTTTTATTTTACTATGCCGTATTATTATAAGTTTGAGCTATCAATACCGATGATCCGCATTGAAATAAAATCAATGTTTGATACTTCAAAAGATTTTGCAACAGGTTTGAACTACTTATGAAAATCCCAATTTATCTTATATATGAATTCAAAACGCACCTAGGGCCAAGAATCCCCGGTTAAAAATAAAAAAGTTGCCAGCTTAATATTGAACACTCCGTTTTGTTTTGTTGTTTTAGTAAGCTACTATTTAAAGCTACGATGGGTTCTTTCGTTATTTTAAAACCCTATTTTCTATAATATTTCTAAAAAATCCACAATAAAATTTATCCACAGACTGAACCCTAACTGTGGATGAATTGTGGATTTTTATAGATGTGCGGCCTGTTCGATCGAAATTTGGTCTAGAAAAGGTTGGTAATATTTTGGCAACACGTCTCATTGCAAGATAATAATAAACCTTTGAGATGCTAACAGCCAGCTTCAAGATATCAGCTTTACAGCTTATTACTGTCCCACTGCAGGGGAAAGGTTTTTCTCATTGAGAGTGTTGAAAGACAGTGTACCAATTACTTTTTGCCCATCATGGCATCAGTTCCATCAATTAAATTAAATCAATTAGTTTATGAGGTAGTGTAAAAAATATTTATCACTAGCTTTTGCCCGCGGCTTCGCTCGCGTTAGAAAGAGAAAAAAAGTAGCCTATGCTACTCTCCTTCCCTTCAACTATCTCCACTTAAAAAATCACGTCAATTCGTCGCTCCGTTTTGCCGTGAAAGAAAGACAAACATACAGACAGACAGACAGACAGACACACTTTTCCATTTATAATATTAGTATGGATGTAACGAAATATAGACTTATTTTGTTATATTTTCTTACTGCCTTTTACTGCCACTTAATGAGTAGGTACTTTTTATTTGAAGATAATATAAGTAATAATACCAGCCTCTATTAATGTGCCACTGCTGGGCAAAGGCCTCTTCTCATACAGAGAAGGCACGAGCATTGATCACCACGCTTGCTCAAGACGGATTGGCGATTTCGGACTTACATTGACCACAACAAGTTCAGGTTTCCTCACGATGTTTTTCCTTTACCGTTGTCTGTGATGTCCTAGATACATAATAAATTGAAAAAGTCACACTGGTACTTGCCCGGATTTGAACACACAACCTCTTGTATAAGAGGCGGGCGCCATAACCACTAGGCCATCACGACATTACGATAGTTTATCTCAAAGGTAGTGTAAGCACTTGTCTATAATAGTTTAATTTTATTACTAAACTTGTAAGTATTAACCTTTTTACAACCAATCAACAGCCGGCTGTCGCGCTGCTATTGTCTTTCTATTGTGTCTTGAACCACGTGTGTTTGAAGGTTTAATGGTTTAGTAAGTAAATAGGATACAGAGGCTTGCATAATGCCCCTTGTTTGATGTTTAAAATTTAATAGTACTTACCTATAGGCTATTTTTAACCTGCTTGAAAAAAGAAGTAGGTTCTCAGTTCGACTTGTATCTACGTATGTATGTATGAATGTTATGTATGTATGTATGTACCTATGTATGTATGTATGTATGTTTATCCGCGATTATCTCACGTTTGGCTGAACCGATTTTGATGCGGTTTTCAAAATAGTATTTGTTACATTCTGGGGAAGGTTTTAGTATATAACACTAATAGATATCCCGTGGCGTTGCCTGCATAGATCCCGTTTTCTTTCTTGGATAGTAGATTTTCAACGACGATTGTATGTTTGACCGCGATTATCATTTTATAAGCTTATAAGTAGTTTTACTTTGAAAGGTACTCTAAAAATACAAATTAGTCAGACATTGGGACTAAAAAGTAAAAAGCTTTTTCCAAAAAAAGATAATCGACTTCAAAAACTTAAAAGCACAAAAATAACTATTTCGGAAGTCGGTGGCTTTTCTTCTGCCGGTCGATTTGTGTTGCCACCGACATCCGAAATAGTTATTTTTGTGCTTTTAAGTTTTTGAAGTCGGTTATCTTTTTTTGTTTTTATCATCAAATGACTGCTCCCGTCTTGGGTGCGGCGTGTCAGACTTTTACTGACTAAAACCCACTCATGTTTCTTCGGTTGCCCTTAATGTTCCGGGGTCACGGTAACTATTACAAAATAATAAACTGCAGGATAGTTTAGGCTATTGCTAGACAGGTATTCGTAGTATCTGAAATAGGTAGGCACTGCCACGCCACCTTAGGGTGCGTCCACATCTGGCAAAAGTGCCGCGAATGTGCAGCTCGCGAGACAGTGCATTTTTGTTTGTGCGCCGCTCCAGCACCGTCCACGCGCAGTTCACGCGCGTTCTAAGCGCCGTACGCGATCAGCACACGGGCGGGCGGCGCGCTAGCGGCTCGCGTCTTCCTTCCGCCCGGGCTTCAAGCAGTGGTAATGACAACAACAGGCTGGTATCATTATAATTAACTAGCTTTTGCCCGCGGCTTCGCTCGCGTTAAAAAGAGACAAAAAGTAGCCTATGTTACTCTCCATCCCTTTAACTATCTCCACTTAAAAATCACGTCAATTCGTCGCTCCGTTTTGCCGTGAAAGAAAGACAAACAGACAGACAGACAAACTTTCACATTTATAATATTAGTATGGATAAGAAAGGGAAAAGGTTCTAAACTAAACAATAAAAGACCTCACAATCAATGGAATCACTGCGAGTTTATTTTTATACTTTTATTACATTCAACTGTTATACGTCGCTGAGAATTCGAAACGCAGATTTTGTTAGAAACCTAAACTTAAAAATAACCGATATATTTTTCTCCAGTATAGTTTAGACGAAAGAGTCAGATTCAAAGATACTTATAGTACTAAGTTCATAACACATTCCGACTATCTGATATGTTCCTAACTTCCTACCGATGAGGCTGCCACCACGAGGCTATGAGAATAGAGTAAATATTCCCATTTGTCATTCCATTGATGGCATTGTTAAATAGTAACGTGATTACCACGGTACAGATGCCGCAATTGAAAGCGAAATGGGAGATATGTCCGCAAGCTCACGCTCGTGTTAACAGCTCTACGCAACCCGAATTGATTCCTTATTCACAAATATCAACAACATCAAAACAAGTAAAGACACCTCTTTTTAAATACCACTGAAACATGAGTCATCAACTTTTAGTATCAATGCAGATTTACCGATTCGTTGTACATTGCGTTTTTAGTACCAGAGTATTTTCTTCAAGTTTTTCTTTCCCATTTCTAACAAGTAATGTATTACGAATCTGGCGTCCTATAACTGTTTTTGAATTTACATTTCCACATTAAACTATTGCGATTGTAATACTGATTAATTTGACTGCATTAATACAAAAAATATTCAACACGAATTATTCCTTACATTAATTTACAATATTTGAAACCTAATCGAAAAATTAAAAACGTACGTAGCCAGGAAAACCTTTTATAATTACATACTATGCAATATATACTATAAAACCTATGATATTGGCACTAAAGGGTCCCGTCTTCAGTTTTTCGAGCAGGTTTCGTCCTCATGAGTCCAGTGATGATTTAAAATCATTTCGTAAACTCGATCTCGTATCTACAACAATAGTACTTTAAGTGTCTTCACCGACTTGGTATAACTTACAACAATTCTCAAGAGAAGCCTACCAGGTCCTAACGGCCCCACATCTAACCTTATTCGATCAATACACAATACTATAAATCATTTTTGTACACACCGCATCCCCGGACCCTTTAAAAGTATAACAAAACTCCATTTAACTAAATTTAACACATATTTTTTCATCTTTGATCAACGATGGCAAACTATAACTTTTACATAGTAACACAATATTAGTTTAGGCATATTAAAACGTCGTAAGTGATACTTACCCTTGGTTGTTTTCTTGTTTTTTTTTCCAATTACTAAATACAATAAATTATTAATTTAATTTTCCAATTTTTTGGGTGTCAAAAGTATGTATCACTTACGATTTCAGCTTATAAAGAAAAAAAGAAAAAATCAATGCTAATAAAAACGCAGATCGTGCATACATTAAATTACGAAAAAAAGAAAAATCTAATCCTAAGTGTGTCATCAAAAATATAATGCAGTAAATTAGAATTGCCACTTAATTAACTTTCACAATATAAATTGTATTTTTTTTTCTCGTAAAAAAATATTTCTGTGTATAAAATGTGTTACCGAGCATAACAAGTAACAGTGGTACAGTTTTACTAAAAAATAAAAACGTAAACATTAGGAAAAACAACTCATTACTCGAAGATTAAGTACTGAGTATACTACAACAGGACTTGCTCAATAACTAGTAACTGAGCCGCCCGACTCTCAAGCTCAACAGTTTCAACGCTCAACTTTCGGACTATAGATATAAACTTGCTTAAAAATTAACAGTTTTTAGTAAAACTGCACCGCTGCCGTACTTTATCTGTAGATTAAAAGTTACTTCTAGCATATAACTGTCAGTATATTGTATGTCATAGTGTGTATATTGTAAATACTTTTCTTTTATGTACTGTTATAGACGGGATATCAACGATAATTGCTCGACCAGGGGGACAAATGTTCTACTTAGTATATAATACTTATTATTTTTATATAAAAGTTGTAAGTGCACTTTGAGTTACGGAACTATATTAATGTTACTATTTACTGTAGGTTTAGCAGATTCAACACTGATATACTATAGTACCTACTTCAAAATATAAAAAAGAGATGTTGACATGTGACTTGAATTGTATTGTCAATATTTGGCACTAAGATTTTTTCGACGCGAAATGTTTAAAAAGAAAATAATAAACTACAAAAACAATAATTGAGGGTTTGAATTGATAATTTTGAAGTCAAAAGCTCACTGTTTCCAGCGAATACAAATGAAAGTGGGAAATAAGACTTACATTATTAATAAATAGAGCTTCATCTTAATTGACATTAAAAACAGGAAAATCTGCTGATTGTAGCTTATTATAAGTCATACATAAATGTAACTATTATATTGAGGTACTGTGGCGAATTGGGAACTATTGCTATAACTGTATTATTAATAATTATATTACGTTTAAAGTGGAAGATACTGATATAAATATTAAAGCTATTGACTTAAGAATACATCGACTCGTGACTCTCATACGAAAACACTACAAGTTCGTAAGTATTTTATATTAATTTGTGAGCAACGATTAAAAAAGATTCAATAAAAAATGCAGTCGATTTACTCTTAAAAAGATGGTTGTCCCTCCACCGATCGAGCAATTTAAATTATTTATAAATAACTATTGTATGTTCTGGTTCCGTTACAATTTTAATTAAATACAACGAAGCATTTAATTAAAACAATAACGGATAATATCTATTGCATTTTAAACATGGAAATGGATCAACAAAAAATGATTGTATGGGAAAAAATACTATGTAACAACTGTTATATCTCGTTCGCGATTCTCGATTTACAATATAATTCGATAAATATAAAACATTGTCCTGTCTGTATGTTGTAACCGTAATACATACATAAATACATCGGCCTGTGTTTTACAGGCAAACCCACGATCTAAACTAATACATTAGAAATTAAATTATATAATTGGAGGTAATACTTAAAATTATAGGAGGTAATACTTACGATAAAAGCATTTCATTTTTATTAAAAAAAACTATTTTGTGAAGCGGTTTTGTGAACATGTATATATCAGGTGAGAATTCTCGTAAAAGACGTATTAACTTCGATCATAAGGAAGTTAAATTTACCTGCCTATCATAAGATTAGGTAATCATTATTATAACCACGAATAATCCTAAGGAAAATCATGGAAAACCCCTAACAAATCATTTAAAACTTTTACGAAATGTATAAATCGGCAGTATTAAATATTTTTATTCGAATACGAAAGTTACAGATTTTGCAAAATAAAACTGACAATAATTATTATACTATAAAATGACATTTGGATGTAGAATGGCTCATGTACTCAAGCCTAGCTAAAGCTACCAGAGAGCTAGCACAACTCTTTACTTAAAAGTTGAGCATTGACCTAAAACTCGCCCGAGTGTTGAGCGAGTCGATGCTCAACTTTGAGATCTTAATTTAGCCGTTACTAAAATCGAGAAACTGTTCTAGTCGTTTTTGTGCGATTAATTTAAGTCGATCACTACATCCACATAGTCATTTTAAAGTACACAAATCTTATTTATTTATCTACTGTAGGCTATTGTTAAAGTTGTACTGTTTAGAAGGCATCCCGTTGTTGATTACTTTGTGCATTACACTAATTAGTAACACAGTCGGTTTATAAAATTATTTATTTAAACTTAACGTTATTAACTGGCGAAGAAGCGAAAAATTATATTGCGAATTCAAAGGGCTGTTATTATAATTTACACGTATTTCTATATAGATAAGTATATTAAAAAAAAAAGATTTTCTCACTTTTCATCTTACTATTTAAAAATGCAGTATTTTGGTATACATTGCAAAATATACTTTCACTTAATATTGTTTTGCTGTTTTTTATTATTTAGCGATTGGTTTTGTTTGTGTTTTCTTTTTACGAATTTTAATTATTCACGCTGCGTCTTTCGATCCTCCTTTTTTGCCGACACATAATCCAAACTTAACACAAATTTTACAATAGTTTAAGACCTAACAACAATCACCAACGGCTGTCTCCGATATTGATGTAATGCGCAGCTGTCAACTGAGATCAATTTTGAAAAAATCCACCCAAAAAATCGAACCACAAAAATAAGTGGGGATGTAAAATCCAATATTCCAACGAAGCAGTCAACAATAAGCTCAATAAACAGCCAAACCAATAAGAAATAATTGCACAGCGAAAACAATAAACACAAACATTTAAAAAACATTATGAAGACTATGTCTAAGTTTCACTATTAATAAATCCATTAGTAGAATATATAAAAATCCTTTCCATTAATGATTTTATCTATTTAATATTTAGTTAATAATATCACGAGGCTTCTATTCCCGAACGATGCCACGATACTTCAGTTATGTAAGTAATCTAACATATATTTACAATTCATACTACCCGCTTGCTTTTTCCGTCTAAGCTCCAGCTAAATAATTCTATGATCTTTATTATATTTTCCGAAATTATTTTTATCGACGTGTTTTCTTTTATATTAAAAATTAAACAGCCTGTAACATTGAAATAAAAATAAAAAACAAAATAATATACTTGAGGTACTACATAAATGGAGGTATACGGACTTAAACGGCTAATGTCCACGTAAAAAATATTTTACTTCGAAATCAACCCGCTATTAACATCTAAGTAATTAAGCTGAGGATAAAATGATAAAAACTTAAATGTTAAAATATCTGGATATACCAAACAACTTCTCATTAAATGTATTTCATATCACAAAGTACACATATATGTAACATTCCGAGAAAGAAAGTAAAAATACGAAAAAACCTACAATACGATCCTATACCCAAATTACTTACTTATCATTGGAAAAATAAATGCAAAAAAATAATGTTTACTGCCCTAACTCAAGTTGCAACAGTTGCATTGGTATTTGCTATTGTTTGTTAAAATTGCATTGATATTTTTATTAGGTAATTAAAATTTGCAAAATTTATGGTTTATTCTATTTCACTCAAAGTGATCAGAGATTGATATGTTCCAAGATTTTGCAAAGTTCTATTTAAGATGTAAAATGGATATGGCACAATACATTTTAGTATTTTAACAATCTTCAGAAAGTTTTCATAAACTACGGGAATAAATGCAAATCAGTAAGTATTATTCACATTAATTTTGTTCTTTGGCTTTGTGAAATATCACGGTGTTAAAAATACTTTCTTTTATTTAAAGATATTCATGGTTTTGTGATATGTGGTTTAAGAGATTGTATCGCGATTTTTATTTTGTTATTTTTTCAAACACCCTGAATAGATATGTCGTGTTTCCTGAAAAACGCGGTTCGCAAGCAATTTTCTACGATATAAGTAAGTAAAATAAATTTTTATACAATTTGCAGCCATCTTATGGTTAGGTATCCTAAGATTTTTTTGAGAATAATATAATAATAATCTAATAAATTTTCAATAACGAGACATCAGCTACGTTGGTCGACATTCAAATAAGAACCACTATACACTCATAGAGAGAAATCCGAAAATGGATACAGGTTAAATATAATTCTATTAATTAATACCTAAAGTCTACGTATTTCTATACAGAAGAAATGTTTGATTTTGTTTCATGATTTGTAATCATGCACACGTATACGATCGTCGAACTGCTTTTCGAAGACCCACTTTCTGGCAAACCAGCGCCTCTATTTCCTACTTCTGTTTACTCACTCTTAACCCTGTATTCAAGGATCCCACCGGAGTCTGGCAACCCTAAAGCATTTTCCCTTTTCGAAACGTCACCGCCAACTTGATTCGTCCGTGAACCGTCATTCACTTGCGCATACCTCGTCAGTTCTGAAATTCATCCATAATATTTCGAAGACGAACGAAGGCACGGCTACTTACACATTGATCATAATCATTTATTATTATTGAAGCCAAACGCACATAGATTAGAAATTGTTAGACGTTAAATTTTGTACTTTCGAAATCAGATTCTAAGAAGTCTTCATTATTTTTTTTTTTACTCAACATCAACATTTTTTTTTTACTTTTAATCTAAACATTTTTGTAATTAACCGCTAAATAATCTGTATCATTTTAATTAATTTAGATTTGGCGTTCCGAAAAAAGTTTCAGTAAAAAATATTTTCTTTGCATTTCTTTAAAATTTACGGTTTTAAAATTTGTACGTTCTCAATTTGTACAGTTATCGAATCTAATTTGACACTAGACATTTATCGAAAAGTGATTTTAAAAAATGTATTTCATTTTTTAGAATACAGTTGGCATAATTTTGGCAGTACTAGAAATATTAATACTTTAGTATTGCTCTGGATTACATTGTCATATTGAACACTGTTGGAACATTTTCACTAGAAAATGTCGTAACTCACAACTGTTACGAACTAGTCACAAAGCGAAGTCCGATCCTCGAAGCGTACACTAAACGACTTCTACAGTCGCGTGCGACAATACTGTTTATGTAATTTTAACCCTAACGTCAATATTTTACTAATTATAATACGATATTAACCATAAATGCGGCGTAAGTCCGGCATTGTTTTGGCATTGTCCGTTATATTGCACATGATGGTGTCCTTGTCGTGAGGCGCTCCGAGTCCCGCGGGCGCGGCCCGGGGTGCTCGGGGCCGGGAGCCCTGCCTGTCTAAGCCATGGTCTGTGGTCATTGGAGGCCGGGCGGCAGCTGCGGGCCGTGGTCGGCGCCCAGGTCAAACAGGTGGTGCGGGCTGGGCGCCAGCGCGGAGTGCAGCGCCGACGTCTTCAGCAGCCGCTTCAGCATGCCGCTGGAGCCGCGGTGCTGCAGGCTCTTGTGCGTGGTCAGCGAGTTCTTGGTCCGGTACCTCCGGTGGCAGAACTCGCACACGTACAGCGTGTCCGACTGCTCGTGCTTGTCTTGGAAGTGTCGTTTCAAGGAATAGTAACAAGAGAATGTCCTGCGGCAGTAAGGACACTCCTGAGGCTCGTTGATACCGCCGGCGGTGGGCGGGGGCATACGGAGGGGCGGTACTGCTGGAAAACAACAAACAACCCATTTACATTAGGTATTTTTACCCACAAACAGGGTAAATGTCGTTAGCTCGCAATCTGGCAACACGTGAAGACACGAGAAAATCCGGTCAGTGATTTTCTGCTTGTTAATTTTCATTCAATAATACATGTATGAGGTTAATAATAATATTAATAATACTAATAATATGCACTGTACACATTGACTAACTACACAATAATCACGAGATTTTCATAATATTCAAAATCTTAAGGAAATTCTCTCAACCACAATAACACATAGACACGTGATAACAAAAATGATAGAAGCATGCTCCAAGCAACACAACAACGTCAAAACTGCGAAACCCGACGGGAGGGGGGCGCGGGGGGGGGGGAGTACAGTCGAACTAAAATAACATAAAATTCAAACTAAAATCTATAAAATCATAAATCGAAAAGAAAAAAATATGAAATGAAAATTTAAGAAGGACCCTTATTACCTAGCTTAGTCTAAAATAAAGGAAATCCATTGTTAATGAGTTAGATCGTCTGTTCTCTAATTTGTTTCTGTTCTATAAACAATATCTAACCTTTGTGAGTGTTGCTATGTACGGCGGGGTCGGGTAGATTGGGCTCGTGTAGATTCTCTTTACTAGATGAATACTGCCGCACGCCGCGCCAACTCCGTCCAAGTAGTCACTAAAAAAATCGTATTTGATCTGTCTCCCCTGTCCTGGACTTGTGGTAGGTGTATATGTGGGTCATCAACGAGTTCCTCGAACAATATACCCTCTCACATATTGTGCATCTGTACTCCTCTTGGCGTTCGGCGTGCTTGTCAGCGATATGCCGCTTCAACGACGCCTTTGAACACAGAACCTTCCCGCATAACGAGCACGAGAATAACTTTTTACCTGTAAACAGATCGAAAAAACAAAAAAATATGGGGTTGCTCCCCGAACGCGGTGTAAATTAAAAAAAAATTAAACCTACTCCAGGGATCTCATTATGTCAAGTTCTTTTTCTTTTTTTAAGAAAAAACAAAAAAAAGTGTGACTAAAATAAAATGATAAATAAAAATAGAAAAATAAATGTAAATGATGGCGAAGCTACAGTGGCTCGTGAAGGGTGTTAACAGTCAGCATGCGTTGAGGCGGGAAAATAAATATTTTGGCGGGAAAACTAGATATGCTAAGCGTGTTTCGAAATTAATAAAAAAAGAAAACAGTGCACTATGAAAAATATCTAACTGTTTCTACAAAAAAGCTCGTAATTTTTTCATAAAAAACCAAAACAAAAAGAAAAATCTCGGGTGGTTCAAGGATTTTCTAATAAAACTGGCAATATTGTTTTTTGTATATTTGTTTTTATTAAAAACGCCATTATCATCAATATTAGGATTTATGAAGTTCGGTTTAACGATTACATTTTATGAGTAGTTACTTCAATTATTTTTAATTTAAAAAGTAAGGAAGGAAAAGAACTATTTATGAATATATAATATAGTGTTGCGAAATCATTTTTAAATATTAGAGTATAACTAAGTGCAGCCCATTAAAGAAATTTTAATTATTTTTGGCGTTCCACGCTACGTTCAAGACTAAGTCGCCTCAAAATGGAAGACAAAACATAAAAACACCTTAGTTTTTGGCACAATCTCGAATAACATTTAAAAATCTAATGGACTGCATTACACAGATGCCAATTGTTAACAAAACATTATCTAGATTCGTGGATAGTAGAACAATAATTTAAGAAAAAAAAATATATAAAATTTCAATACAACAACCAATAAATTAATTTAGATTCCTTATAAAATAAGTAAAAATGCCAACAAGAAGTATAAGAACACATTGGATAAAGACGTCGTACGACACACGCACGCGCCCGCACGAGTTTGAAAAAAACCTTAACTCGTTAGAAAGATAAAAACTTAAACAGGTCACAGAAACAGTCTTAATCTTGCTAAGATCCTAACTAATATAGTTTTTGACAGGGATGTGTTCTGCTCCTTAGAACACGGTGTAATTCTAACCCTTCCAAACCCGAGGCTTTTAGCCTCTCGAGATCCCAAAATAACTTAACACCTAAAACTTTCGAACCAAAGATCATTTGAAATCACAAATAAATTTCGAGTTTATAATACCAAAATTAATCACGCTTTGACCGCCTTCTGTGCGACAACATTTCTCAATTTTTTTTTATAAAATTATCAATTAATTTAGTAAATAATGTACATTTTTTATCTATAAAATACGCCTAATAGTGTACAAGTCAAACGCGTACTTACTCTAATCAGTCTATAGCGCTTATTATTTTGGCAAATTTTTTCCCAACCAGAGACAAGTTTTTTTTACTAAATAAATTCTTAATTTTCGTAGCTATACTGAAAATAGCTGAAATACCGTACTGCCATTGCAGCACATCCCTGTAATCGTAAATTAAACAAATGTATTTCTATTATCTATATGAATTCAGATAAACCTTAATCCTATTTAATCAACTAACTTAATTTTCCCAAACCCAAATTAACAAGAAAAACTATGACTAAATTACTAATCAAAAAACAACAATCCTACGCTTCAAACTTTGCAATGTTACGCAAATAAAAACTTAACATTTTTTTTCGTTTTCGACACGGAATGTTGCGAAATATTAGAAAAAATTTAGATTCCTTTTCGTTCCCCTTATCTTTTCTAGCACGAACATCGTTCCTTTAGCACCAAATCTCTAGTCTTCCAATTGGCCAAACTATTATAATAAAGCTTACTAATTAACTAAACGAATAATGGCTAAGCATTTATGTATCTAGCAATAACAACAGAATTTGATAACATATAGCATTTCAGGAAGCCTCTTAGTTGTTTAAAGGTTAAGCATTTCCTAGGTAAAAGTGTCATTCACACGACCTAACAATGCTCTCAAACTTACTAAAAAAATACGCAAAATATGTCTTTTTTTTGTCAATAAGAACACAATAATATGAAGCAGGCACTAATGTTACTTACGGTGTTTACCATTTATAATAAATTATGTTAACATTTACAATCAAAGTTCCCTTATTGCTATAAAATGAAAATTTTAACAATAGTGATATTTTTACGACTTTTTAAAGTCGATAATATAGTGATGTTTTCATGAACTAGAATATTTTTCACAAAGGAAATACGTACATTAATTTATTTTTTGGATGAATTAACTTTAACGCGTAAGAAAGGCTTTTAAAGTAGAGCAAGTAAATATTAGTTGGTTTTAGTTCTTCTGAGTTTTAGTTAGTTTTAAAAACTTTTAGTTTGGTTACCATCTAATGGATTCGTTTTAACCATTTTTGTGAAGGCATTTGTTTTATTTTAATTGCACTTGTTGCTAACGCGTTGAAGTTTCGTCACCCAACCATATACTAAAATTATTTTATGGCAAGCAAAATTCCGTTACTAATTAACATCGAGTACGGAACATTAATAGTTGAAAAGTTCACACTGTTGAAATTTAGGAACATTTAACACTGAGAATTATTAAAAATTTGTTTTTTTTTACTATTACCTATTATGTATAATATGTATAATAATAATGTGTAATTACAATTGTACAAAACAAAAACAAACTGTGAGTGTTTAATGTACAAAAAATACGAGTACAAGTATTTCAGTAAAAAAGCGAAAAAATATTATTTGAAAAAAAAAAAACTATCCTAAAAAGGCTCAACGAAATAATAATAATTATAATAGAAACGAACACAAGACTGCGATAAAACTAATGTTTGAAAACTAAAAAAATGTTACTAAACTAAAAATAAAATAGCCATATTCATTTAAAATGGCACCTTGCGATTCACTTTGTAAAATGCAATTTTATAGACTGATGGTTATTTGTCAAAAATAAATAATAATAAAAAAGGCAGCAAAGGATTTATAAAAGTCGACAAATAAGATAAATAAATAAAAAATGATAAATTATAAATAATCTGTCGACTGCAAAGAAAATGCAATAAGTTATTTTGTGCCGGTATCGGTCAGCTGTATGTATGTATGTCTATATATTCCTGGTTTGTGTATGTATGTCTGTATGTCCGGTATATTTCTGTGGTAGTGCTATCTGCGGGTTAATATATATTTTTTGCAAAAAACAATCTTTCATCTCGTTTTATTGGTGCTATTATATCCTGAATTCAGTCTTAAATGAAAAAAAACCTAAAATAAAAATATTAATTTGAAAGCCTCATAAGCCAATTATATATCTGTGTATATAGCTTTTTTATACTTTTTACATATTTTCGTTTAATAATCTCGTATAAATATCTAAGAGTGAGATCATACAGATAAATTACAGAATAAATAATTGCCGAAAATAATGAACACAATTTGAAAACAATATGCCTCTTCTGTTACTTACACGAACACCGTTTCTTTTATATAAATTTAAGCCTAATATATAAATTTACAGCACCAAGATTTTTCATCTTTTCTCAAAATATTTTTTTTTCTCTTCGCCTTATTGTCGCACATTTAACATAGTGTAAAAATTCAGGAATCATTTTATACCGCAGTATTGCACTCTCCGGGCGCAATTTCGATCGATAACATTTCAACAAAAAAAACATTTTTAAAATTCGATCCAACTCGCCCGCCCCTTGTAACAAGTGGAATGTCATCAAGCCATTTAAATATTGTGATGTTAGTCAATGTCAACCCTTAATAATTACAAGTTCAAAGTTTCAATAAATATTTTATAGAGAAAAAAAATCTGAAAAAACAAAAAATATACAAGTCCCGTTACGGAAATAAAAAGATATAATTATGAAAATATAGTAAAATAGTTACTTTCCTTTTAAATAGAGAATAAACGTTTTTGAGAAAAGAAAACTCGTGAAGTTAGACGTTAAACTGATCTTTGAACTTGTAGAAGTCAATGTTGTGGTGCGGCGGGTTGAGCTTGGCGTCGGCGGCCGTGCTGAGGTTCTGCGGCTGCGTCTGCTGCGGCGCGCCGCGCTGCCGGCGGTGGTAGATGCTCTTATGGTTGTTGAGCGAGTTGAGCGTTCGGAACACCTTGTGGCACAGGGAGCAGCGCGCCGAGTGCAGCGGCTGCAGGTGCTGCTGCTCGGTGTGCCGCTTGAGCGTCAGCCGCGTGGACAGCAGCTTGCCGCACACCTCGCAGCGGTGGCCCGCGCCCAGAGGGCCAACTGCGCCACACATAACAACCAACATCAGCGCATTAGTCAACACAAGAGGTGCGAGTACCCGTCGTATCCCACACCACCCGCTCGCTCCCGACGGGTCCCAAGTGACGGAACCAATTGGCACAGTTAGTGTACCACTATTGTTTCGGTGGCAATTTTGAACCTAGTAGAGGCAATTGAACGTGTTTCACGAATTTGACTAATGCGCTTTTTACAAAACGGTTGGTGGTTATGCGTGTACCGATCAGATGTCCCAATTGGTTCCATAGAGGACGTGGCAGCGCAGCGGGCCTGCGCGCGCTGCGCTCCCACCGAGCGTATACGATACGTTTAGTGAGAAATAATACATTATACATACATATAAGATAAAGTTTGCGATGCGCATGCAGTACTATGCTATATACAAATGTTAGGAACATATCGCGTTACAATTTCGTTTAAACTTAACGAAGTCTAGGGGCAAGAGTATGGCGTTTAGGTGGTTAGGATGGCAGCTCGGTTTCTTCGAATGGCAACGTGAGGGGGGCGCGCCGGCGGGGCGGGCGTCAGTTGACGGAGTAGTAGGGCCCGGGTGCGGCCGCCGCCGCCGGCTGCTGCTTGCGGTGGTAGATGGACTTGTGGTTGCGGAGGCTGTTCAGACTCGAGTAAACCCGCCGGCAAATGTTACACACTGGCTCCCGGGACGGTCTCATGTGCACGTTTTGGATGTGTCGTTTGAGCCGCGTCAGGGACGACAAGCTCTTGTTACATGGCTCACAGCGGTAATCTTCTTGGGGGGTGCGGGCGCCACCTGGTCACAACACAAGCAGTTAGCCCCGTCGATGCTCGCGCGTTTAATGCACTCTCGTATCGTAGCCTCTGATAAGCACCGCCACCCCCCGTACGACGACAGGCGATCCCGCGGGATGCGAAGCGGATTAGTAAAACATCGTCGCCTACTCGTCGCTAGTAAAGCTCAGCAATGATTGTGTGATCGCCTACCGTCCGTTCACATAACAGACGCTCGCAACGGTTGTTTCGAGTTACCCTAACAAAAGCGTTTTTAATTCTTCAATGAAATAATTTGAGCGTATTTTATATAAACCGACACCAAGTTACATTACTAAAATTCCATTGTTCGATCTCCCTGTTATTATATTTTCCGTTTCCCAAGACAATGCGATCGAGAGTAACCCGATAGTGTATTTAGAAATGATTCATGAGATCCGCTATGCCCGGCACAATAAGTAAACTTAACTTTTACTGAATTCGCTCAACTTTTATATCGAAGTTATGATTGGATTTCTCGGAAGCTAATTTTGTGGTTTTCTTCTTATTTTCAAGTAAGTAGGTTTTTCTTTACAATTTTTTCGAATGTAATGTTTACAGCCAATTTGTGTAGATACAATTACGTTCGTTAATAATTTGTTTGTTTCCGTGGAACGGTTGGTAAAAATTGATAGAATTTGAAAAAAAAAAAACGAAACAAAAATTAAGAACAAAAACCTAATTCGGAGACATGGGAGTGAGGGGTTTTCCTAGCACACAATTTTTAACATCTATAAAACAAGCTAGCATATCTTTGTAGAGTTACATTACACTATGTTACAGTAACAGATACATGCACGCCACATTGCGTTTTGGTTCAATGATAAACATCCGTCCCAGTCGTACAGATAGTCTAATCCTTTGACAAATTAAAATATCGAATCATATTGTACCTAAGCGCGTCTCCATCGAACCATAACACAAAAAGCTAACATTAATTAATTTAAATACAGAAACACAGAGCACAAATGAAGACATATACAAGGTTAATAGTATATAATTATAATAATATATATAAGATATATATTAATAGAAATAAAATATATGTCACGTGATAATTGCCTCATACATTTTTAAACAAAAAATTATAATAAAAAAACCTAATAATGATATATAAACCTAATATGACAGAGCAGAGAGGAAGCGGTGATGGTGGCATACGACAGACAGTGCATTAAAAATATCGTTTGTCTCAATATATGTAGTAATGCAATAAAATAAATTCGTTGCTAAACAAGCTTGCACTCACCTTGGGAAGTACTTGCGATGCCGTCCGGAGTCAATGGACTTTGGAGACCTGAAAACAACACACAGTTCATATTCCATCTTTATCTTTCATCAATAATGAATAAGATAGGAAATTTAGACTTTTTCAGTCACAAATTATGTGACGACAATATTAAATAATAAACATAAATTTAATAAATATATATTCCTAGTTTTCATTAGGCATATACAAATAATTGACTTGGCATGTATCATGTTTGGATGTCAAGAATCTTATGTGAGTGTAGTCACTTCTTTGCATTAGCTTTCATTGTTTCCTAAAATTTATAGTAAAAACAAAAAACCAAAGGATCGCAAAGTTAATCTGTTTCGATAAATCGTTGGCATGTGTAGTGTAAGTAGACATATACGAAATAAATTGCCACCACACATCTTTTTAATTTATAATAGTGTAGAATCATCTCTATGGTCTGAAAAACAAAATAACTCCAGAAAATAATCTTACCAGTCAAAGAAGGATGCGAAAGAGCTTCCATAGTAAAGTTGTATGTATTCGCCGGGTTGAAGAGCTTTGTGTCCTGTGGTTGTATAAATGGCGGCGGGTGCGGCGGTGGCGTGCACTCCTCAGCGTCGGCCGAGCTACCGCGCGACGGCGGGCCTCCTCCCTGAGGAATAATGCGAGTAGGCATTATAGGGGCGGCTAAATTTTTGTTAGTCTTTGGTCATTGTTTAGGATTGGTTCTCAAACTGGGGTTGCGGATGGTATGGGTTCTGTAGAAAATGCTTCATACTGAGATATAACGTCTAACTTGAATTAGTTCAATTATTAATGGTCAATACTCTCTGCATTACTGGTGAACGTATAAAAAATTGAACTGTATTACTTAGAAAATCTACGCTAATAAAATAAATATTGAAGTCTGTTTGCCCATGATTTGTGACGTTCTCATTTCTAAACCGCTGTATCAAATTTCCTGTTTTGTATAGAGATAGATTGAATCTTGGACAACAATATAGATTACTGCTTAATCCTCAAATAATTTTTTTTAGCTAGCATTTGAAATTAAAGTCGTTGAATGCTCAATTTCTTTACAAGTTTAAGAACCTTTGGTCACGTTGTAATATAACTCCTAATTCTATGTAGCAGGAGAATTAGTAGGCTGTTTATTTGTTTATTTCTAAGTAGAAATTGAATCCGAAACCACGCATAGGAAACCAAGTATTTCAGAGCTATGACGTCGAAGTTATTTACTTTCCGGAATAAGTATTTAACAAGATCTAAAACGGTCACGGTAACAAAATGAGAAATGAGGAAAATCGTTTTTTTACCGCAAGAAGTCAGTATTAACAGAAGTCTGAACAAGTCGTCAACAATTAGGCGTTACTCCAATTTAACTTGGAAATAACTAAAGTTTCGCCCTAATAAAAATATAGGCACTTCAGTCCAAATAGGATCTTATTTTGTGAGCATTTTTATTTTAAAAAATGTTTGTTTTTCTGCGAATTGCTTGTTTTTTCTTTGAGTTTAATGTGTATTTGGAAGTTTTGCGGAGTGAAGTGAATTTGGAATGATTGTAGGTTACTTTTAGTGATTTTAATTAACATTTGGATTGCGTGGTTTGTGAATCGTAATTGAATGTAATTTGTGGCTAACCTAACTGTCGTTTTATAACCCTATATCAACATGCTTTTGCTTTGTCGATCAAAACAAAGGTATTATTAGGTACTTATAGGAGTATCATTCGAAATTATCTAGCTCTATTTAACACATACATGTTTTTGTTTATTACAACCATCTGCCCCCTATTTTGTCTGTGTGAATGGTATACCATGAAACAAAATTGAAGCTATTTGACTTTAGTGTAACCTCATCATCATCTCCTTAGTAAAATGATTAAATGATTTATTTTTGTAAATAGGTAATAAATTACACTTTTACACGTCATTTTTTTCTTTTTTTTTAATCGAACGATGTCGCCGGTGTTTCCTTGCTGGACTACTCTGAGAAGAAACATCCGAAACAAACTCAGAGGTCAAAGTCTCTTTTAAAGTCCATACAATATTGTATTGGTCAAAATATGCGAGGACCATGAAGGTAAACTGAAGGGATCTCTTGATGAGAGAAGCACACAGATTTGAGTGGACCTGTCCAAACAGTGCAAGCATTTGTCAGTCTTTTCCTAACTATCTTACGGTCGGCTTGAAGCCTAACCCACGCTGGATACCAGTGTTTTACGTGAAGCGACTGCCTATCAGACCTCCACAACCTATATACAGGCTAAAGTGTAACTTTGTGTTAATAAAAATAAACTACTGCGTGAATTTAATCATTCCAGCGTCAATATCTTCCGCTGTGCGTTGGTCAGCATCAACCAACCTGTCTTTTCACATATACAAAGTTAACACAGGATCATAAAACTATTAGAAAAACTATCCACACTCTAAACCGTCTAATTTGGGTTGCGGAATGTTATGTTTATAACAGTTATCGTGACCCTGGAACATAAAAGGCAATCGAAGGAACATGAGTGGGTTTTAGTCAGTAAGAGTCTGATACACCCTCCCGCCGCACCCAGGACGGGAGCAGTCATTGGATGATTTCCCACTCACCAAAAAAAAAAAAAAAAACCGTCTTATTTGGTTCAAAGCCAAGGTCAGTCAGTGTGCCACTAGTCTATAGTGGACAATGTATTGCGTCTCGACCACCCGACACTGGCACTTGACACCTGTCGAGTTCCGGGTACAAATTCTAGTGTCTAGCACTCTAATATGTGGTACTTAGACGTTGTTTATGGTATTGGTGATTTAGAGGCTACCGGGTCGTGTTTTGGTATCTATGGTGCCGTTAATTTGAAAATAGAACTGTGTGATGTAGATGATTGCAATTCGAAATTTGATTTGAAATAAATTTCGAAGTTTCCCTTTCTATTTTTAAATAACTGTCAAAGATGCTTTTGAATTATTTGATTTGTAAAATGTATGTCTTGATCTACTGTGATTTGATTTCTGAATTATGTAAAGGTAAGGAAGCGTGTTTTAGTGTTCAGTGTCGACGTTTGCGTACTTAATGTGTAAAAAGTAAAATATCGCTATGAAGAGAAAACACTGAGTTGTGAAGGTCTGATCAAAGCGAGTGGTATTTATTTTCTAAAACACATGACATTTGAAAACTCAGCGATGTGTGCCTTGGGTTTGAACTCGAGACCTTTGGTTTTTTAGTCCTAATTATTTTTATTGGGCTAATTCACTTAAATTCAAAGCAACATATCACTGTGTAAACTAAACATTTGAGTAAACATTGATCGTTCCCAATAACTGATGAAGAAATCGATAATTTCTCTGAATTTACATTCCTAGAATGTTTTGTCCTACAAACGTAATACGATAATACTGCTTATTAGTACATTTGGCAGTATTTGTGTATATTATAGTCATTACTAATTACGAAAGAATTTGTTGATATTAGCAGTTTTTGATCGGTTAAATAAATAACCCGAATTGTAACGAAATCTCTCAAAATTAACTTAAATTATACATTACTATTGTATTTTCGTTTTCATGTGAAATCTAAAATTTCCTTGTTGCGATTTTTCTTCGTTCGGTTTGTTTTAAATGTTGTGGGAAGTTATTAAAATTATGCGCGTTCGTGTCTAAAATTACGTTGGCGTATGAATTAACTTATTATGAAAGAAGAGTGGTTTGTTATCAACGAATATTATGTAGAGTTGTATGTTTTCAATCTGTTAAAAGTCCTCGAGGAGAGTTTTTTAAGATTTTTTCTGAGCTAAAGTAACTACAACATAATTATTAGATTTATAGTTTTAACTAAATATGTTAAAAAATATGGTACGTCTTTTAACTCCCAGATCGAGTAAAAATAGCATTCATTTTTTCCCATTAGGAATTTTCCGATCCTAGAGTATAGAAATGAGCGCTGAAAAACCGAAATTCGGTCTGGGGAAATATATTTTTGACAATTAATACTATCAGTCAGTCGAAAAAAATGTGGTTATCATGTCCTCATGAAATAGTGACTTCAATATTTTAATGTAAATATTTGACAAAAGCAAATATTTAGTATGTACCATATTATTATGTGTGATACTTAGATAGTTTCCATCACATTGATACATAGACCAGACATTTTTTTTTAAATTGAGGAATGGACTAAGTACTACCTAATGATTTGCTAGATAATCATAATCGGAACTTTTTACATGGTAAAACAGAATCTAACTTGATTTTAGAATATAACAAACGCTTTCTTTGAGATTTTGACCCCTACTCTTGTGCTGGACATCATCAGCACTAAGAAAATAAAATGGTATAATTGAATATATTAATGGTATTTGAATTGAATTGAATTGAATTGAATAATACCATTAGTATTAGAGCTCCTTGGAGCTTGGCTAGGATAGACCTACCATGCATGTATACAAAAAGATGCTTGTGTACATG
The DNA here is from genome assembly GCA_033675125.1 of Athetis lepigone. NCBI lineage: Eukaryota > Metazoa > Arthropoda > Insecta > Lepidoptera > Noctuidae > Athetis > Athetis lepigone. The sequence continues at coordinate 17,579,431 of CM066225.1, forward strand.
AGACATTTCATCTTATTTATTTGTTTAGGATTTTTAACAAAGGATATCTTTGTCTCTGATAGCAACGCAACTGCGTATTGCAGATGCCCCGATCATCAAATAGTCAAGGCTAGTTTGAACAGCAACAGCAATCCATTCCTTAATAAAAAATAACAAAAAAATACCGACTCACAAGTGGTCTATGATGGTGCGGCGGCGTGTCATCCGTGCTCCTATCAATATCCGGGTTAGACGGACAGATCATGTCTATAGGCTCGTTTTTCACATCATCCATCAGCCTCGGAGACGGCGAGGAGCTGCTATTAGAGATCCCATTCCCGTTGTTCCCAGCCTCATTGTGACGAGCGTGGGTATTGTTCTTAGTTGAGAAGTCAGTGGCGTGGATCTGTGGTTGTTCGTTGTTGTTGTCGTGGCGTGGACGTTTGATTACGTCTGGGCTGTTGTCTGCTGAGCGGCTGAGGCGTCGTGGTGGGAGGGGGGTGCGGCGCATGAGCTGCTGAACGCTTGAAGAGGTCGGCTGCAGCAGGGCCTCCTCCAGGCGCTCGTAGGAGGCCGTGTGGCTGATGTGCGTGGTGTGGGCTGTGTGAGGCGGCGTGTGCGGCGATGTGGTGGAGGGCGCGCGCATCGGCTGCATTAGAGGCTGTGGAAGAAGGGTTGGTTAGCAAGAGATGGAATAAAACGGTTTTAGAGTGAAGACCTTGAGTTGAGGCTCTCTATGTCTGGCGTTGGTGTTAACTATATATTTTTGTTTTATTGGGGAATGAAAAGCCTCGAAGTCTTGTGTATTGCAAATACTGATGATTATTTTGGTAATGTTGCGTATATTGTTGTCATTTTCAATTACTGCTGAATACAAAATTTGTACTTGTATTAGAATATGAGGTTAGACCGATTGTTTTTTAGTTTATTTCATACCTGACAATTTTTATTCCTAAAATTTTGTATGTCTCAAGTACTCTTGTCAGTTTTATAAGAAACCTCGAAATAATTAGCACGTTTTAAAAGTTGAAACAAGTGTTGCCGAAACCTTGAAGTGGTAGATTTACTAAAACCAATTAACTACTTGTTGTAAAGACGTAAGAGTCGTATTATGTAGATATTAATAACGATAGATACCAGTTTAATAATAACAATGATAAAATTGTGTTCTTTACAAAGGTGATAAGAATGCATAATAAATAAATTGGGGTAGGCACATTTGTCTCCAGTAATCTAAACTTATTAATCTTTAATTTTAATACAAACCTTTAAATTCACCTTCAAGTAGAACAGAAATTACACAATTTTTCATTTAACTTACTGACATATCATTCTACTGCGTAAACTTCAAACTAATTCTCAAGAATTTTCCACTCTAAAACTCATTTCCTTCACTCTAAAACTTAAACCACCCACTCTAAAACTCAACCACCTAACTCTAAAACTCACCCCCTGAGCGCTATCATTGTGCGTGAGTCCTGACACGCGAAGCACCTCAGCGGTCTTGAGGAAGGAGGATAGACTCCTCTGGTGTACGTTGACTTCTCCATGGTAGATAAACTCGACAAGCGCGTGGAGGTCAGTGAAAGCCACGTCTTGGAGTACGATCACTGGGTGCTTGCATGGGGTCGACTGTGGGAAAAATTGAGGGTTAATATGGTGATGTGGGTTGTTCGAAAGATATAGTGAACACAAAGGGCTAAGGAGGAACATTGGTGGGTTTTAGTCATTTGATGATTTCCCACATCAAAAAAAAAAAGAAAAAAAAAGGTTAATTCGGTGACACTAACTCAAGTTATAACTTCTTAACAAATAGCTATAATACTTAGATATTTTTCGGATATTTATATATCCTGGGTTATTCAAGTTTTTAAAAAATAATTTTATATAGGGTTGAAGCTTTGCATATAAATTGACAGGTAAAATGTAAATCAATCGATAATTACTAATTCCTGGAATTAATGAAATGTGTTTTATTCAAATGGTTACAATTATTAGATCAAATTCTTCGAAGACTACTAGTCGTAGTATTGATATAAAATAATTAAAATAAATGTTAACCTGTCCTACCTAAAATAAATGATTACGATTATCATTGTTAAATGGTTATAAAATAATAGCAACCATTTTGGATTACAAAATATTTACGAGTACGTCACACTACCTATTCCAATTTCAAATAAAACCCGATAGTTTCGACCAACAAAACAATGTTAAAACACAAAATCGTTCTATCAAAAAGTCCTAAAATAACCATGAAGCTTAAAATATCACACAGCTATCAGATAAATAAACAAAAAACTCAATTACTTTGGAATTATATTATAAAATATTCACCGCTGACGCTCTAGTCCGGCTGTGTTACCCACTCTACTATTTATTGGGTGTGGCAACACTGGCCGTTCGGATTATTGGCGGAAAACTGATTAAAAAGTATAAAAATATAGAATGTTCGTTTGAAATGTCATTTTGAATGTGTTATTGTGTGCTTTTTTTTAATATTGTGACAGGTTGGCGCGAAATGTTTTGTGTGACAAGTATTTAATTATATAAAGTATTAGTTTTATCCTAACTAACTTTGGTCACTTAATATAACTCGTCATAGGGAAATTTCCAATTACGACTCTTACGTCGTAAAATAACTTATGTTTTTAACGAAAGCTGTTTAAGCTATGAGTTGATTGCCAAAAACCTCTCTCTTTTTTATATTAAAGTTAGTTAAACACAAATGTATTCGTCTTCTATATAATTAGAGAAGTCATGTAACTTATTTTAATGTATGTACTGTTTTATATATTATGTCCATACACAGTATTACGTATATCACTTATCCAATCAATTCAGAGTTATTTTAAAAAGAAACTTGCTTCTATTAATTAACTGGAAATTCATAATAACCTATTTAAAATTATCATAGTTCGATTTAGATAATTATCATTTATCTAAGGCGATGCCGAACTTGTAATTAAGTAGTATCAATATAATTTAATAGATGGTTAAGATAACACAGAGCATTATTAGATGGAAACGATTAAAATCGAATGACGTCAATGGGTTTTAAAAAATTTATTGCACTTTTTTTCACCTGAAATGTTACTGAAGTTAACTCTAGAAAGTAATCGTTAATTTCGACGCTGTTAAGTAAGTCAGGTTGGCCGAGTGGTCTAAGGCGCCAGATTTAAGCTCTGGTTCCCGAGAGGGAGCGTGGGTTCGAACCCCACACCTGACAGTTCAATTTAGCTTTTTTTTTCATTTGCATGCTTTCGTAATGTTTATTTTCTAAATATGATGCAATAAAACCAAATAATATGCAATTCTTAAATAAAGTTTGTTTATTTTATTATTTTTTGTTGTTGTGTTTAACAAACAAATGGAACAATAAAAATTAATAATTAATTGATAAGTAAATATTGCACTCCGCCATCTGGTGGCCAGAAAATGCAACTTTTTGTATTGAGTATAAATATTATTACATCATAATGAATCATCTGAGATATATTCGATTATTATGCTGATATGCGTTTTACAATATTAATGCGTATCGCTTATTTCGTCAGGGGTTGCAAAAATAAAACATTCCAATTTTTAATTTCCAATTTAAATAGCTACAAATTCGCTGAAGGGGTTGAGTATCCAAAAATCAACTGTCAAATTACTGACATGTGACAAATTGTAGTTCTATAAAAGGCAGACTAAATTAATTCAACATTAGATTCCTGACTTATTTTCTTAAATTTAATTAGTTATAGAATCAGGGTCGATAAACACCAAAAAAAATTGAAAAATTATCCTACAAAATGGGAAAACTTTTTACAATTCCTAACTTTATATCAGACCTGTGTAACAATATTGTTATTTTTATTATGTGTTTTATGTTTTTCACCAATACGCGTCTGTTTCACATTCTTCTGTTAAGTTCTGATTAAAATATCTCGCAGATTGAACCATACAAAATCTGTTCTTTTTTTTAATTTTGACAAGAACGAGCGCCGCAAAACAAAATTAATCCTACCAGCACATAATCTACAAATGTATAAAATAGCCCAGAGTACCGAAGCATTCAAATATATAACAAATTACCTACCCGAAAGCATAAGATCCACCAAATCACTATGTTCATTTAAATTTAAGCTAAAATCTATACTGTTGGAAAAATGTTACTATAGCATCAAAGACTTCATGACAGATAAACTTTGAGTTTTTACGTAATTTTAATTAGTTTTTATTGCAATAAATAAATTATCTCGTAGATAAAGACCATTTCGAGATTGTGGAACAGGCCTTAAATATTTCTACCTGTCTTATCTATAAACAAAAAACAGTAAAAATTACCTTTAAAAGCTCTCTAAAATAAGGGCTGCATGCTGATAGGACCACTCTATGGGCCTTCAGGCTCTTCCCGTCACAGGCTAGCGTCACGTCCACAAAGTCCTCATCATCCCGAAGGTTCTCGAAGGCGCTGGTGATGCTGCTCTGGTAGTTGTTCCAGCGCAAACAGAAATGCTGTGTGTCCACCATCTTGTCGCTTATGGAGTCATGTGTGTTGTGATCTGGAAAATGAGGTGGGGTTAGTGTTTGGTGTTTTTGGGGGTTTGAAGGGGTTTTAGGGTTTAAGTTTCGGTTTAAAAATAGTTACATATTTGATTGTGTTCGTAACAAACAAATTAATGTTTAAAAGGAATGATTTTTTAATATTTATAAAAAAATCAGGGTTTTTTTTCTATAAAAATAATTTAGTGTTTTTTTATAAAAATGTGCGATGAAAATAAAAATTCGTACATAGAAAAATTAGCAAGAAATTCTATTGACTCTCTATATAAAGTATTTTATTTACAAAATTATTTTTATATTATGCGATCATAATAAAGATATAAATCACTATAAAACTATTCAAAATAATAACAACGTACGTCTTATTAGACGATGACAAATCTTAACTGTCAGTGCCCGTTCACAAGCATGACGGATCAGCAACATTTGAGTAAAAAAAGAAACCAAATGACCCAATACTTTACTTTAATGTATGAGTCTAGATTTTTTAATTACCTAGGCACAGATATCAAGCCTATTGCATACAAGTGAGAGAAAAAACTTATAAATAACCTAGTAGAGATTACAAAAAATAGGTCGCAAGTGATAATAATTACCGTCTGAGATACTTAGTGTCAGTCATCATGTTATTGTTCAATATCTGGCCTATATTTGTGAAATAAATGCAGTTACCCTATTCTGCAGATAAAATGAGTTATGTGTTCCAGTTAAAAAGTAATGGAAGTATTTGAAAAACATTTTGTAGGGAGATAAAGGTATTGTTACGTTGATGTAACTTACTCGTCTTCTCTGACTAAGTGAAATTTGATTTCCAATTAAGTTTCAACGATAGTTTTTGAGGAAATACCCCTTGACACACAACCGACAGCCGACTGTCGGGGTATTCCATTTCAAGTCCTTAATTTTTATTACTTACAGACTACTTTTGTATGAACAAGTTTGGTTATTTAAGTTCTTGAATAAACCTACAATAAAAAATAATTAAATTGTATAATCTATGCTCGTACGTTTTTTTTGGGGTAGTAGTATAATTTCCGCCGCCATTTTATTTATTGCGTAATGGCTGAGGGGTGTTAATTACAGAAGATCCACTCAGGGGTTTCTTGTCCATTCTTCCCTATACGACTCTAGTGTTTTAATGGGGCAAATGGAATAAACACATTTTTTTTCCAAATATTTGGCATTAAAAAGATCTTTTAAGTCTCCAATTGAAATATTTTTTTTTGACTTAACTTTTACAGATATTGTTTTTATAACTTTACTAATAGGGATAAATAACACTATCAAATAGTTAATAAACTTTTTATAAGCTGCCAAAACTAAGTTTCTCAGTTCCTCACACAATTTGTTTGACAATAGCAATAATATAACGTATATATGTTTATTAATCAAATACAGGTGATGATACAATGTGAAATTAGGCAATTCAAATGTAATTAACATGAATTATTACAAATTACTCTTCTCTTTGAAAAGTAACTTAACAACAAAGTAAACTTTCAACAACGAATTTCAAATTCAAAGAGTTGAAAGTTGCACAACCAATAAAAAAAAAAGAAAAAAAAAAACATTTCAAAATGTTTGAATGGTTTGGTTATTCTCTGTTTCCTTTCAAACAAGACTTCACGATCGGATATTATATTATTTTTCTTTTAATTTTTTTTGGCTTCTGACTCTGACTTGTACTTTGGAAGTTTGGAAACTTTCACGGTTCTTTTAAGACAAGAACAATAATTGAGAACTATTATGTGGTTTCCTATTATTTCGTTTTTTCTTGAATTGCCAACGAAAACAAGGTTTACGTAGCTTACACGTATTGTTTATGAAGTTCGGGAAAAATACGTTATTATGACTTTTGTTATAACTTTCCTCTTTTTTTTTAATTGTAACGGAATTTGTAAACGCTTTTGTGACACGAGCGGAAAGTTTTCGATTAGAAAATGAGTCTTTATATTTTTTTCTCAATGCTTCGATTTTGCAGGATTTCAGTATTGTTTTAATAAGTGATTGGTAAATTTTCGAGTCGTAATTTGAATGAATTAACAAACTTTTTATGAGATGTTAAAACGTGACTCCCGTTAAATTTTGTATATCACTTGTAAGCTATTTTGTTACTCATTTTACGATACAATCACAGGCTTTTAGTAATTTGACTGCAACTAAACATCGAAATTAATCTAGTTCACACAGCTAAAATAAAGTGATATTTTTCAGAAAAAAATCTAAATAATTATTGCATAATGGTAAAAGTCTCCAATTTTTACGAAAAATGCCAGAAAGTTAGTAAAATTCAAATTGACTTCTATTTAAATTCTCGATTTTTAATTTTACGAATTAAAAATATAGGCGACACATTTAAATGGCTATAATAACTTTCTCTTGTGTCGAATCCAGAATATTTAATAATAAACAATAGTCAATTCAAGCAATAAGGTGTTTTATTTAAACCGCCTTATCATTTAAATTACACTTGGTCGGCATTTTATTCAAACACAACATTCATTAGTTCCAGAACTATGCATGTAAACTAAAAAAAAGTTTTCCCTCCAATCCATCGATGTGGAAAGAAGCAAAACTACAACCTTTTTATATTTCCCATAGACTACATCCTTTGATCGTAGATTCTACAAAAAAGGTGTCGCCTTTTATTTGACCTAATAATCCTCGTAAGATATTGGATAGGCAATTCCCGTATATTTATAAACTCAATCTGTCAAAAGAGTTCGAAATTATCTAATTTTCTGACAAACGTTTGACATTAATTGTCGCTGAGATCAAATTAAGTAGATTGAAATGTTTTTGGCACGAAAGGGTTGGGAGATTGGCCTTTAAGAACTATTTTCTTATGTATCCAAATTAAAATGCCTTAGACACATTTTTTCACGCTTCACCCCAGTAATATACTGAACACACCCTTACTCAACATACTTTTACAAAATCCAAAATTCACTGGTCGCTGCGACCTAGTCGCAAAGTCTAAAACTAACGACACCCCTAAAATCCATCTACATAGAACCGATTACATAAAAGATTGCACATAGGTAACACAGATAGTATTACACACACACACTAGCGTCACGATATTGAATTATATATTCCTTATCAAATGATAACGGCTTAGAAAAACTATGATTAGTAAGGTATTAGGTGCATTATCTTAACGGACGGCTGCACGGGGCGTGTGCATGGTGATAACGGTTATATTTGGATATCTTTGCAGTTTTCAGGAGCTGGATTAGTTGGCATTAGGCCTTAAGCCTTCCTGGTAATGAGCCCCTATATTAATACCTACTAGCCATTTTTTTTATGGGTCAAATCCCGTTACAATATTCCCAACCACTGCAATTACTCCTGAATGCTAGAATCAACAGTGGATACCGACGGAAAAGTGCCGTAGCTATGAAGTTGACGAGTCCAAGAGAAACGATTCAACTTAGATCCCGCAACGAAATTTATCAGAAGGAACAGCGGAGGCGTAAGGAAAATATTTGAAAAATGGAAAACCGACTAGACATATTTAAGAAAACAGGACGTGTTACATTGTTCTTAATGTATATACAGTATCAATCCAAGTCTGTAGAAATAATCTTCATCATCACCTCCCGCGCCTTTTCCCAACTATGTGAGAGACTTCTAGTTGAACCAGATTTAGCTGGATACAACGTTTATACTCGGAGTGACCTCCACAACCCAGGTACTGGGTGATACGAGACCTTTATTACTTGTCAGACTTTCTGGATTTTGACCCGAAATGTCATAATTCTACGAATGACAACCGGGAGCAACTGCCTTACGTGCTTTACGAATCACTGACATAAGTGATGTGCAAGATAAACTTAGACTTAATTTACTTACTCAAAGTACAATATAATAGGAAAAAGAAATATTAATACGAAAACTTAGGTATCGTCCAGAAATTACAGTCGAGCGCGAATATTCTAAGTACAGTGGAAAACTTTACTTAATTTAACTTGAGGAATTAGTTTCTCCTGTTTTAATACTCTATCTTTTACTTCAATGGTTCAATATAGTGGATATTTAGTTATTATAGTAAACCACATTCATAATATTTGTAACTTTTTATTTTGACGCTAGCACGACATCTTACAACAATCTGTCAATAAAATGTCTGCTAATCTTTAATAGATTTTAATTTGTTTACAACATTTTTTTGCTTAAGGGGAAATTTGATGTTTTTGGTAAGCATTCATTAACAAATCCTAAATGATTTTAAAAAAGAGTTTTTTGGTCATTATTTTCCATAGGAACCTATTACTTAGAACGAGTAAGCTTCAACTTTCTAACTCCTTGGCGGCTCAAAAGTGCCCGTTTATTATTTTTAATTTGATTATTACAAATGTGTAAGGTATAATTGAAACTGAACCGAATTTATGGACTAAAATTAAGAGCGGTTTTATCGCAATTTCGTCTTATATTTATTGGTTCTTGATGTAAAATACCCAATTTATCACATTCTTAAGCAATTATTTTGTTTCAACTTCAACCTCTGCTGACCACCTTTCAACAACCTCTAGTTCTCACTAGTGCATTTCTTACATTCAATCCTACAACATTACCCTACACTCCCATAACCTCACCCACACTCTTACCACCTACACATAAGAGCTATTTCAGGTTTTCCAACCAGTACAACTAAGTTGGTTTGACACGTAAGTTTGAAAACAATTGTTAGACAATAAGAAAGACAGACGTTTTCATATTAGCTGACAATGATAGGTAATCGAGTTACGTGTTGGCATCCACATGGACTGAAAACAAGTGATTTCAGCCTGAAGACTAGACCGGTTTTGTGTAGTCTAAGTTTTTAAAAATGATATAGTCAGACCGTTATATAATCGACAATATTAGACCCTTCATTATCCCTTGACAATAAATAAATGAATACAGGTCTATGTGATCATCAGACAACTATTATAAATCCATACTAATATTATAAATGGGAAAGTGTGTCTGTCTGTCTGTCTGTATGTTTGTCTTTCTTTCACGGCAAAACGGAACGACGAATTGACCTGATTTTTTAAGTGGAGATAGTTGAAGCGACGGAGAGTAACATAGGCTACTTTTTGTCTCTTTCTAACGCGAGCGAAGCCCCGGGCAAAAGCTAGTACTTATATAATTTATAAACACAAATATTTTTAGATTAATTACATTCAGACACAGAACAAACTAGGTATCGTGCTTATATATTTATCCTGGTCGGAAATCGAACTCACAACCTCCAGCTCAGCAGTCACGGTCACCAACCAATAGAACACGTCCGTCAAAACAATTATGCAAGCAGGATTTTAAGTAGTTGTAGAGGAGGAATGTCGAAACAAACTCAGGCATCATCGTTTCTTTCAAGTCCATACATCGAAAGTAGCTCTGTCTGTCTGTCTCTTCTTCACGCCTAAACCACTGAACCGATTTGAATAAAATTTGAAACAGATATAGCCTGGGTCCCGAGAAAGGACATAGCATTTTTCATCCCGGAAATCCCCTGGGAACGGGAACTATTATTACAAGCGGACGAAGTCGTGGGCAAAGGTTAGTTAAAAATATATTCAAAGTATTCATGTAGCAAATCATGCAGCACGAACTAGCCTTTTGAGGAAAGTGTTAACTACTAATATAGCTAAATTATTAATTAACACTAACTTCAATAAAGGAAAAACAGTTCGAGGAATCCTGACCTTATCCTTACATAATTTTATTATGCATTTTTATCAAACAAAATCCCCCACTTCGTCTGTCTATATTCTCGATGAAATCAAAAACTACAGAACTGGTTTCCGTGCCATTTTTTGGTTAGGAATGAGGAAGTTACTGAAGTTTAAGTGATACATGAACATTATAAGCCGTCATTTACAAAGAGGTGTAACTCCACATAATAATAGAAAAGTTTGAATACATACAATGTGTAACTGAATTAATGCACTTTGAGAAAATAGTTTGTTCAGAATCGTTTACTGAATCGATTTTTGTAATTTTTAATATAGGTAATATTTTATCCCAAAAATAATTAAAACTACGTAAACTGCTGTCACACTTCCGCTGTACAGTCAAAACAAATAAAAATGGATGAAATACCTACTATGCTAGACCCTTATGCAAGTGCATGTGCATGCGTAGATCTGTAATGTGACTATAATTTTCTCTCACAATCTGTACAACTAATTTATAAAAAAACTGTGTTTTAAACATAATAATATAAATTCAGTGTATGTATTATGATTATAACATAATATTCTTATTGGGGTGTCTGGTGGTGTGCGTTTATTCCGGGACATGTTGTATAAATAACAAGTACTTTGTTTTAACTTGCTTCTAAAACATATGACATTCAAAAAGTCAGCGGCTTGAGTTGGAACTCGAGATGAGGTCCTCAATTTTTCTAAATATCCTATTATAATAATATCCACTTCGTTTAATAAACACATATATGTATTTTCCCTAAGTTGCAACCATGAATATGAAAATGATAAAACTATATTAGTAATTATTAGTTACAAAATTTCGAGACCTATAAGGATTAATAATAAGAGTACAGGAAATCATTATCCAAACTATTACTAATATAAAAATTTTAAAGTTACTGTCTGTCTGTTTCTTCATGGCTAAACCATTATACAGGTTTTAATAAAATTTGGTACAAAGTAAGCTTGAACCTCAAATATGAACCTAGCTTACTTTATCCTTGGTAAAACTAAGTGTATTATGAGAATCTATGGATTCAGTTGTCATTTTTTCGTAAATACCTTCCTTAAACTACGCTATTTATAAAAAACTAGCTTTGCCCGCGACTTCCCTCGCGTTAGAAAGAGACAAAAAGTAGCCTATATGTTACTCTCCATCCCTTCAACTATCTCCACTTAAAAAATCACGTCAATTCGTCGCTCCGTTTTGCCGTGAAAGAAAGACAAACAGACAGACAGACAGACGGAATGAGAAAGATGCACTTAACTTAAATTTAGGTTGGTTTGTGAATAAGAGAATCGGCACCATTATCTAAAATAGCGACTTTTAATAAAGATTCCAAGTTCCAACCCCTGTACCTCTACGGGTAGTTTTTTTAATATAATTTCTTTGCACACCATTGTCACCTAAGAAACAATTGTGCAAAATTTCACGCTTTTAAACCCAGCGTTCGTCAGTGAATAAGTCAGTCAGTTTTTGTTTTTATAGACATAGACTAGCTTTTGCCCGTGGCTTCGCTCGCGCTAGAAAGAGACAAAAAGTAGCCTATGTTACTCTCCATCCCTTCAACTATCTCCACTTAAAAAATCACGTCAATTCGTCGCTCCGTTTTGCCGCGATAGAAAGATAAACATACAGACAGACAGACAAACAGACAGACACACTTTTCCATTTATAATATTAGTATGGATTAGTATGGATAAATGATAAAATATTATATTCTAAAAGCTTCCATTATAATATCCCCCATTAATACTTTAGCCGACACCAATCAGATCACAGATTTCAGTCTGTTTAAAAAATGGACACACCATAATATTATAATAGACACATATCTAGTTTCTTTTTATAAACCAATACATTATATAGAAGTGTGAAGAAAAACAGATAAACAAAAACCTATTTTAAATATGTCACAAAGATAAGTAATGGTGGTTTTTGAATGAGACAAAACGGTTAGTACAGCCGTTTAGGAGATGTCCAAGTTAGAAGATGGTCCGGGTTAAAAATAGGACTAAAAAAATATTAAAACGAATGTTTTTTTTTCAAGGTTTTTTTACTACATGGTGTGACAGACTATCAGACTCCACAACCCAGACTGGTCAGACTTTCTGGCTTCTGACTACCGACTTTGCCTATACCGTCAGATTCCGGCTGTCAAATATTTAAAAATGACAACCGGGACCAACGGCTTTACTTGTTGTCCAATATATAGGCACGACACTGGGTTACCTTGCTAATTTAAGTACATATATTTTAAATTACTAATGTAAATGACTATAAAAATATTTGTCTGTATTTCGTGTGTATATCACACTAAACAAAAAACTTTCTTTATAATTACCTAGACGAGTCGTTTATTAAAATTATCTGCAATGTAATTTAACCGATAAAATGATAAATAAACAGAGGGAAATGTTTTTATCGTGTTTTGGTGGAAAAACTAATGTAAGAAATCTATTAAATGTTACATTTCCTACTTGTTAGTTTAACATATAACAGATAGTAAAATTATTCGGTCAGACAATAATCTAAGATCAGGAGATAACACATCATTCATTTATTTTTGTATTGGTTTCTTTTTAGTATTGCATATTTTTCTATATTTCATTTTTTTGTATTCGGAAACGTTGCGGAATTTGAGACTTAATGTAACAATATTTTAATATATATTTTTACTTATATATTATGATTAGGGTGTTTTTTTGTTTTCCGAATATCATAGTCAATTAATAAGCAATAGTATAAGCTATAAAACATCACGCTATGACCCACAGCAGCGAAGCAGTAGCCAAAAGAGGCGGGTCATACTGTAGATAACAGATGTCAGGTATATCGGCATGTATCTCACGAACTGCAGTAGGCATGAGCAGATTGTGTATTTTTATTAACAAACTAGCTTTTGCCCGCGGCTTCGCTCGCGTTAAAAAGAGACAAAAAGTAGCCTATGTTACTCTCCATCCCTTCAACTATCTCCACTTAAAAAATCACGTCAATTCGTCGCTCCGTTTTGCCGTGAAAGAAAGACAAACAGACAGACAGACAGACAGACAGACAGACACACTTTCCCATTTATAATATTAGTATGGATGGATATTATTTAAGTTCATAAACATATATTTTCTTAAAATTGCGCTCACATTTTCTATTAACCATTTCACACAACTGCGCGCCTAGTACTTTTGATTGATTTAAGTACTAAGTATCTCAGTATTTTAAATTTTCTCACATTATCACTTCACATTACTGCGCTCCTAGTACTATTGTTCTCTTAAGTTTTCAATCTTTTGAATTTAGAATTAACTATAGGGGAAAATGATTCATCTTTTATAATTATGTTCTCGTCGATTTTTCATTATTTTTAAGATGTATTCTGCTATTCGGGGCGGGGACAAATCCAACGAACCAAAAACCGTGAAAATTGGTCTAGCCGATCTCGAGTTATAAGTGTTGTAACAAACCCGACTTTGTTTTATATATATAGATGAATACAGAAACTTAATGCAGCAGCTTCGTCTTCATTCGCCATTACCTATTACGCGAACCAAAACGTGGGCAAAAGCTGGTAGTCTCGCACTTCCAAAAGCTTATACTTTAGACCACACCCTAAGGACTGTGTCACGAGGCCTTTTCAAAGAATTTGTTATGTAGTGGTAAAGTTACACTATTGGGTACTTTGTGACCATTTTGTGTCACTATAGTGTCAATGGTACACTTAGGGGCTATTATGTAAGGCTATATAAAGAATAGGGGTGCTATGATGTATTAGAAACGGTAAAATGCTTGTGAATATCGGTTGAAAATTAAAATGGATGGCGCTTTAAAATATTGTGATACTTACATGACATTAAACTGAATGTGACTATTTCAAGTTTATGTTTACCTTGGACATCGCTAGCATTGACGGAAGAAAAGATCGTAAAGAGAAGTAGTCTTATTAATTAAATAATTTTAGTTTGTAATCTGTAAAGATTACATCTTAAAAAAAAGAGCGCATCACGCCCTCGATCCCGGGTGTCTTTCGTAAATTCAGAAGCCAGATAGTCTGAAATTCTGATTGACCAAGGACTAACCTAGAAGCTGGGTTGTGGAGGTCTTAAAGGTACTCGATTCAAGTAAAATATTTGTGCTCAGCTGGATCCGGTTAGACTAACAGCAGACCCTAAAAAAAAGACGAGATGGTGATTCAAGATCTATTTTATGTAATCCAGCAAATTTTAAATAGCATAAAATTCCCCGATTCAGATATTTTTCTAGTGTTATTATTAAAAACTAAAAGTTTTATCAAATATTAACGAAACGAATTAGACAAAAAATTGTGTGTCGTGTCGAAATGCCACGATAGTCCACTTGTTATCAATGTATTTTTTTTAGCAAATTTAGCGTTTTATCGGAGACCTAGGCTACGTGATATCTTATCACTTAGTATAGGCTCCCACCGTTAGGTACTAGTGTTGTAAAATAATACCATATTTAATTTAGAACAGCTTTAGGTATTTATCTGGTATTAAATAATGGTTGGCTGCGGCCCGGTTAAGGCGCCTCTCATGTAAAACTACTAAACCGAAATTGATAACTGAATTGTCAATAGTTTTGTCATGGTCCTAGAGACTTAGTAAGATATTTACGTTGTATAAAATGAAGTTTCTCGAAGAAGAATAAGAATAAAAGCAGTATGGCCAATGTTATATAATTGTATGAACTTAATAAACTTTAACCTCTGAGTTTGTTTCGGATATTTCTTCTCACAGTAGTCGGTTAGGAAACACCAGCCCTATCGATCGCTTAAAACAAAACAAGCAACAATATATTGCTATATTAAAAAACTCTACAAAATAATTTTTTTTACACAAAAAAAAAACGGTTTGGGCATAATAATAGAGTAAATCCGAGAAATTCAAAAATGAAGAACAACCGAAGCTGGGGCGGGTCGCTAGTATTACACAAATAAAACGATTATTATAATAGATGACATTAGTTGATATTACTAATATCAGAAGGAAGGATCCTTCCTCAATATTATTATCAAACTGTTTTGGTACAAAATAATAGTTCATTTAATCCATGCTAATATTATAAGTGCGAAAGTAACTCTGTCAGTTTGTCTCTTTTTCACGCCAAAACTACTGAACCGATTCAAATGAAATTTTGTACAGAGATAGTCCATAGCCTAGGAAAGGACTTAGGATAGTTTTTATCCCAAAATATTAAGGGAACGGGAACTACGCGAGTAAAGCCGCAGGGGACTGCTAGTAATGAATTATTGCCTTAATATAATACAAACTCGATATTGATTCAAAGTTAGATAATAATGGGATTTCAAAACTAAATTTATTTGCAGTTTTTCCTTTGTTTTTTTTCAAAAGTTCTGATATCTTTGTTTCGAGTTTCTCGTGGATGATTAATGGCTATTTCCAATAACCTATATTTTCATGAATTGAGTTACCTTGTTTCACACAAACAACGTACATAATGGTATTTTTTTATTCTAGTAGCCAAATCTGCGTTCTTTGGAGTATCGTGTTGAAGAACTCAGAAACAGCAAACGGCGGAGAAAAACTTATTATGCGATTAATATTTTTTATGTCATACATAAAGATCGCCTCGAAATCGAAATTTGACTGGAATTAACAACATTTTATTTTATTTTATTATTCTGCATTCTTTCTCTATAAAAATATAATTGCGAAATTTCATATTTTTGCGTCTATTTTTGTAAAAAAGGGTACTTACTGAGTTTTTGATTCACGAATTGATATAGATTTCTATTATTCTTCTAAATTAAAAACTAAAACCGTACTCTATTTCTCCTTAAAACTCATATAAAAACACATCTTAAAAGAAATACCTATGTATTAAAACAAATATTCTCAAAATTGACTTATTCAAGGTTTTTCAATATGGTCGCTAATCTAATAACAACTTGTTCAAATATGTGTCTGTTACAACTGTGCAATTTCAGAGCAGCCTTCGATATGTTTTTGAGTTTTTAGAAATTAATATCTTATTTGATTATGTAGAAAAATAATTATTAATGAAAATGACAGACTCGAAAAATACGTAAAACTTTTTGCCATGGTTATTGACAGATCTTGGATAGTCGTTACGGGTAGTTAGAAGCCAGAAAGTCTGACCAGTCTAAACAAGGAGTATCGTGGTACCCAGTTACTGGGTTGTGGAGGTCTGATAGGCAGTCGCTTCACGTAAAACACTGGTATCCAGCTGAATCCGGTTAGACTGGAAGCCAACCCCAACATAGTTGGGCTAAGGAAAAGGCTAGGGAGACGATGAGTTTAGCAATTTTCTCACTTGCATAGAATGACCTTCATTTCTCATTTTAATCGTTTATTGCGTAAATATATCAGTTGAAACTAAAGCCAGAATACACGATAAGAAATATGCGTTATAGGTGAACGCATAATAATTATAACAAGACCGTTATCTGGAGTGCAAAAAGTCTAAATTTTTAGCGTATCTAGTTTAGTGGCACGCTATCAATTGACCTGTAATTATCTCAAATCGCTTTTAATGAACAATATCTGAATTAATAGGTACGTACTTGATTAATATTTGAAATTTTATTTTTAATGTATAATCTTGTTTGTGTTCGATTTTGGGGGTACGCAGAGGTCCTTTTTGTACCTATTAAACTTGACTTTGTTTGACCTTTACTGTATTAATATGTAAATGTTTTATCATACTATATCCGCGTTAGAGAGCTTATTGCTATCCCACTTTTGGGTAAAGACCTCTTCTCTTAGGCCCAAGTCACACCGGAATGGCAGCGGCCGCCAGCGTCGCTAGAAACAAGAGGCGCGCGGCCGCTCGCGGCGCCGCGGGCGGCCGCTGGCAGCCTCGAGACCTTTTCAAGAGATTTTTCTTTTTAAAATTATTTCACACTGAAGGTGCTCGCCGCGCCGCTGCCGGCCGCTGCCATTCCGGTGTGACTCGGGCCTAACAGCAAAGGCACGAGCGTAGATCACAACGCTTGCTCAAGGCTGATTGGCGATTTCAGACTTTTTTTTAAATTGTTTTCCTTTGTCAATGTCAGTAATATTTAAATATAAACTGACATACAATTTGTACTATAATAAAGTCCTATTATCAGTAGGTATGAATTGAATTGAGCTTATATAGAGCTCGATTTGTGAGCTGCAGTGAAATGAAATTTTAACTTAAGATATCGCACTTACGTACGGTCAGTTTTTGAATGTAGGTACATAAAATCCTGATTTGATCGGTTTGAATGTCCGTGAATGTCAAGATTTAGTGTAATAATGTCAACAGATGAAAGATATTTCTTAAGGTGTGGGATAAAAGCAATTTAAATACTAACCTTAAATATAATAGAGGTCCTCTCAGTTTGTTTGCGTAAACCTGTAACAGAAAAATAGTCATTTAATATCAAATTCCTAATAAATAATTTTATTTACCATTTACAGGTACTTTTGGATTGCCGAGAAATTAGTCAGAAAGTTAAAGCTATTCGTTCCAAAACTGTAAATTCGTATGGAGAAGAATGAGCAAGGAACTAAAGAATATTATAAAATATTAGGTTACATTAATAATGTTCAATCAAGGTATAATGTGAGAACAATGTAACAAATCGTGCTCGTTAATAGAGGTTTAAAGGAAAATACACTTAATTGTGAATACAATTAAACAGAAATTCGAACTAGCCAAGGCAATTAAGAAATTTACTTCGTGGTTCAGACTCAATAATTTAAAAAGTTCGTCACTTTATTATTAATATGTATACGTATATTCTAAATACTAAGATAGTAAATCATATTGTTATAAACATGAATAGTCTGTAATGGAAACTTAAATCTACATTTAGAAATGTTCAGTTTTAGATTTAGGCTAAGCTAATCTTTTTCTGGCTAATCTTTTTTTAATCACTACATAGTATAAAACAAAGTCGCTATCCTCTGTCTGTCCCTATGTATGCTTAGATCTTTAAGACTACGCAACGGATTTTGTTGCGGTTTTTTTTAATAGATAGAGTGATTCTTAGGGAAGGTTTATATGTATAATACATGCTTATTATAGTAGAGAACATTCTGAGAAAACCGAGATTTTTAAAGACTTGTAACACCCGTGCGAAGCTGGGGCGGGTCGCTAGTAACAGATAAATTAGGAAATAAAGCTTATATTCGTGAATAAAATGAGTTCCGAAATACATAATATTACTATGGATTCATATCATAGATAGACTTCTTTCCATAATGAAAAACGAGCTATATCTCTGCTGATCGCACAAGACAGCGTCATGAATCCACGCCACATATTAACCTACATTTCCTGTTACATGTTTCACGGATAAAACGCGAACCTCGAATATAACAAACTAAAGCAACCTCCATTCATAACCTACACAGTCAAGCCTCCAATATGCACCCACACATAGAACAAACACACGTGATTGGTCGACTTTCACTTTCGCTACAAGCCTACATAGTTTGAATACCGAGTGACGCCACCCGATTGGTCGTTTCAACTTTGACCTTCCGCGCGATTGGTTGAAAATTCTCATATGTAAGGATTACATACGGAAGTGATGTGGAGTTATGTACAGTAGCGACCGTAAAACCTTATTGTTTAGGTATTTTAAGGCCTGCTGTTTGTTTTAATGGCTTGACTTATCCGTTGTAGGGTTGGGGCCGGATTAGAAAGGGTTAATTGCGTCGTCTCCACGCGTATATAATTACTCTACATAGGTAGGTTAAAATCGCTTTTGAAATACATATCTTTCGGATTGTAATATTGACTTCACAGAATTAATGTAGTCAACTTTAATTCTTAAGAATATTTCTATTGTCGTAAAGAAATGAGATAGTTCCGAGAATCGTCGTTGAATCATCCAACCATTACGTTATTGTTAACATATTGTCTGCTGTGTAAAAAAGAGTAACTTATATGAACCTCTAAAACGTCCAATACATAGCTCTCATACAAAATAGTATCAATGCTTCAGACCTGAAAGCATTTATTATGGTTAATCTCCACTTTTACGCATAACATACTCAGTTTCATACTGGCCATATTTCAAAAACTAAAATGCCTATCAATTTTTTTCCAAGTCAGAATCCTCTTCTCACACAGAGAAGGCTCAAGTATTAATCACCAAGCTTGCTTGCTTAATTCATTCGTAAAAAACAAACGAATATCGGTCATCAATCTTACTTTTTTCAGGTTTCATAACAATAGTACCGTATTATACGTCTGTCTACCCGTAACGACTGTCAATGTTCCTCTTATGACAACCGAGACCAACGGCTTTACGTGCTTTCCGAGGCACGGGACGTCAGTAATATCCAAGATGACCCCAACATAGTTGGGATAATACGTAATAGAGAGATAATAACTTCGGTTAATTCCTTTCAAATCTTAAATACCATACTTCGTTCATATAAAAACTAATTTACATTAGCACAAACAAATTCTTTATCTATTTAAACAACGACTCTCATTTAGTAATGTTTTTTCTTACTCTTTAGTTCGGGGTCAGGCTGATAAACATTAGGAGTTTAACTAGTAACTGCATACTGGGTTCGCTTGTGTTCATAATGACGTCACTATGCCCCTTGATAGCGCGGTAATGTAGGTAGGGTGTAATCTACCTATTATTTATTATAATATTTCTGTTAGATTGATCGTGAAGCAGCATGGGACGGGTCTGTTGGTGAAGTGGTAAATTACCCTGAGTGTTAAGTCGGAGGTCGTGTGTTCGATTTCTAGCCAGGGCAAACTTTGTGAGATGAGCATGATTGTTTGCTCTGTGTCTGAGTGTAATTTGTGTATAATATGATGTATTTATAAATTATATAAATATGTTCTTGTACCATAGTGGACAGTGAAACAGTGTCGTGATGGCCCAGTGGATAATGCGCCCGCCTCTCGTGTAAGAGGTTGTGCAAGGGCAAGTACCAATGTGACTCTTAGACATCACAGACATCCCGTGCCTCGGAAAGCACGTAAAGCCGTTGGTCCCGGTTGTCATTCGTAGAACTTTGACAGTCGTTACTGGTTAGCCAGAAACTATGACCAGTCTAACCAAGAGGTATCGTATCGCCCAGTTACTGGGTTGTTAGGCTAGGGAGATGATGTTCTTGTACCATAGTACAAGATCTGATTAGTTTGGGATCAGATGGCCGTGTGTGAGTTATTCCAAAATAACTTTTATTTTATATTAAGATCGTATGCAGATTTTTCAATAAGATCCTATCTGCATTACTCAAATACTGGAGTAATCTTTAGTTATTTTTTAAATTCTTTCTTCAGAGCATTGACGAGACAAACCATTCCATGAAATAGTCGTATTCATTTACTAACTTGGTAAGTATAGAATTAGAATATTTCATGAAATTAATCATACATTATCATTCATCATGAAATAATATTTTTCTTTTACCAACGCACTGTTAAACATGAGATTTTGACTTTGTGGTTTTTTTATGTTGTATTCACTGAGAAAAGATTCTTGGAAACACCCCTAAGGGGGAAAGTAACTACAAAAGCTCGATAGTAAACATTTTTTAATATACTAATGGTTATTAATGCTCGATATTTTCTTCACTTTATTGTTTTAACGTAAACTTGATCATCGTAAAGAAGAAGTGAAAAATTTTTAATTGTAATAATACAACTTTTTTCCTTATTCAAACATATTGTTTATTTCCAGATTTTGATACAATTTGTGCTAATATTTAAATTATATAATGTACTAGCTGTCCCCCGCGGCTTTACCCGCATTATATCAGATTTTTGTTTACTAAAAAAAGAAGATAACAAGTATTCTATGTCCGTCCCCTGGTCCTTAAGCTACCTCCCCACCAATTTTCATCCAAATCGGTTCTGCCGTTCTTGAGTTACAAAATGTGTAACTAACACGTCTTTCTTTTATATATATAAGATTATTAACGTAATTAAATAAACTTCCATTGTTTTGAAATCTATCCCGGTACCTATTTAAATAGATTACAAAAATTTTCCCTAAGTATTTAATTCTTATGATAGTTAAGTAATTAGGCGATAATATCGAAGTTATTTACCCATTACTATTGCAATAAATAAAAGTAGGTATTTAGTACTATAATATTAGTCTGATATGAACATTATTATTTAATTCTAGAAGTACTTTCCCGCGTTATTTATTACTGCTCCGCTTTCGCGGGATAAAAGCGTGGTTATATATTTTTTTTGTACTACATATACTATTGTAGATTTTCGTAGGTCCATATTTAATTATAAAAAAAATATGTACTATATTTAGATAGATCCTATATCGTACCAGATTGAAACAAAAAAATCGTCCTCATTGCCGTCAACTGCTAAAACGTATCCACATTAAAAATATTAAAAGGATTAAAATAAAATATTCGCTTACTTGACATGTTTATTAAAAACTTAGTATCAAAACATGCTTTATTACTTTAATTAAAATGATCAACGATTTTTTTTTTTTTTTTGGTGAGTGGGAAATCATCCAATGACTGCTCCCGTCCTGGGTGCGACGGGAGGGCGTGTCAGACTCTTACTGACTAAAACCCACTCATGTTCCTTCGATTGCCCTTTATGTTCCGAGGTCACGGTAACTATTATAAACATTCCGCAACCCCGGCAGGCGTTGGCCCTGTTGGGCCCCTTCCATGATCAACGATTCACATCCTTATTCGCATTTTTATGCGATCATAGGCCCGACCATACCAACCTTAGGGTCAAAAAACTCTTAGAAAACATAATAAGGAAGACTGAACTCTTTATCTCACATTTATATAATAATAGTACTATTATATGAATGTTATAACATTTATTACTAGCACGATAAACTACAAAGAAAGTAACACATGTGTCATTGACCAGGTGGTCCGTTCTGTAAGGTTTCAGGAATGTACACATTGCAATTTCAAACTAAATCAGTCAAAAATGCTGTATTTTTACGACTGTTATAAAAAGACATCTGAAATATAAAGTTATCGTGTCATTTATCGCGTTAATTACCTTACTCCTCCGAAACGGCTTTACCAAAAGTCAAAAAAAGTCAAATCGTTTATTTCCATTAGGCCATGAAGGCACTTTGGAACGTCAATTACATTAAAATAGTTGATTCTAGTTGCCCATTCCAAAAAGTTGCTTATATGGAGAAGAATGGGCAAGAAACTCCATATGTACTCTTTTAAAATAAATATGTTACAATTAATTATAT
Source organism: Athetis lepigone (assembly GCA_033675125.1). NCBI lineage: Eukaryota > Metazoa > Arthropoda > Insecta > Lepidoptera > Noctuidae > Athetis > Athetis lepigone. The sequence continues at coordinate 17,601,866 of CM066225.1, forward strand.
ACATGATTACATTCTGTAAAGTAAAAATGAATACAATCTCAAAGTAAAGATTCTACGTTAAAAATACATATTTGCAACAAACAAATATTTAGAAATGGAAGCTATATCATATTTACGAGGTATATAGTTTTACATTTACAAATATCGAAATGGTAGACGACCACTCTCAAACAAATAACTGAATTAGTGTGTGAGCCAACTCAATCTACAACAAAAATGAGGAGATATAATTATATTTACTTATATACCCAACTATGTGAAAAATATACGTATTTTTAGTAAATATATTCAGAAAAATTTGTATGTAACCAGTTTGATTTTGTGTTCACTGCGAATTGTCCTATGGGGCAGGACCAGCAACCTTCCAAGCATTTTTATCTTGAATATAATCTTCTAATTTATAATATGCTTGTTGACATAGTCTCCTTTTGATATACGTTTTAAATTTCCTTTCATTTAATTTTAATATTTCACAAGGAATTTTGTTGTAACATTTAACACAGTACCCCATGAAAGAAGTTTTTACTTTTGACAGCCTAAAATAAGGTTCAGCTATTTTATCTTTATTCCTAGTATTAAAATTATGTCTATCACCTACTTTACTAAACATGTGCTGGTTTTTTCTTACATACATAACATTTTCATAAATAAATTGGCAAGGCACCGTCAAGATATTAATTGTTTTAAACAGTTCCCTAAGTGATTCGCGGTGACGTAAATCATAAATGGCTCTGACGGCTCTCTTTTGCAAGATAAAAATAGACTCAATGTCAGCAGCCCTACCCCACAGTAAAATACCATATGACATAATACTGTGAAAGTAGCTAAAATAAACCAATCGCGCAGTTTCGACATCTGTCAACTGTCGTATCTTTCTAACAGCATAAGCTGCTGAGCTTAGCCGTTTAGCAATAGATGTTATGTGAGGCCCCCATTGCAATTTCTCGTCTAGCGTGATTCCCAGGAAAACTGTTTGATTAACAAATTCTAGTTTTTCGCTATTCAACATGATATCGCATTTGCTACCTCTAACGTTAGGCAGAATGAATCTAATACATTTAGTTTTTTTCTCATTAAGTACCAAATTGTTTACGGTAAACCAATTTTGAACCTGAAGAATAGAGTTATTTACGTCGTCAAAATTTTGTGCACGTCTATCTATTTTAAAAATTAATGAAGTGTCATCTGCAAATAACACCATTCCGGGTTGAGTTTGTAATAATTGAGGCAAATCGTTTATATAGACTAGAAATAGAAATGGACCCAATATTGAACCTTGAGGTACGCCCATAGACATTTTCGACCCAGATGAGTTCACGCCGTTTATCTGAACTTTAACCTGTCTATCCTTTAAGTAAGATCTTAATAACCCTAGAGATGTTTTTCTAACTCCGTAGTGCTCCAGTTTCAACAAAAGTGTTTCATGGTCAACGCAATCGAACGCCTTTGAGAGGTCGCAAAAGATTCCAATGGCATCTTGCGCTTTCTCCCAGGCGCTGAAAATGTTCTTAATGAGGGTGACACCGGCGTCGGTTGTACAACGGCCTTTGGTGAAACCGTACTGTTGGTCGTGAAAGATGGCATTGTTATTAAAATGACGTAACAATTGACTGAGCATTAACTTTTCAAACACCTTGCTGAGTACTGGCAGAATCGATACAGGCCTATAATTGTTGAGTTCTTTGCTATCACCGGATTTAAACAATGGTACTACTTTACTGTGCTTCATTAAATCCGGAAAGACTCCTTGGTCCACACTGGTATTAAATATGAAGGCTAAATAGGGCGCAATAGTTTCAATAATTGACTTACAAACTTTTACAGACATACCCCAAAGATCTTCTGTTGATTTAATTTTTAGATCTTTAAAGGCTTTTATAATGGCTTGGGGGTTCGTATGTTGAAATGTAAAGTCCAGAGGGCATTTTGTAACATTTTTACTAAGTAAAGCGGCAGAGAGCGCGGGAGAAGAATTTAAATCTTTAGTAGTTTTAAGGGGTACATCAGCAAAAAAACGTTCAAATTCTTGTGCTACTTCAATATCTGAATGTATGGAACCGTGTGTAGTTTCTAAATTATACTCTGTGTTGCGTTGTTTCTTCCTACCTGTTTCATTGTTTATTATTTGCCAGGTAGTTTTTATTTTATCATCCGCGGATTTTATTTTATTACTAATGTAAAGAGCTTTAGCCATTTTGCATACACTTTTAAAAAGTTTAGAATAGTTCGCAACATATTGATGAAAATTTGTATTTATTACATGCTGCTTTAGGCCATAAAGTTCGAATAATTTATCTCTGCTCTTGCGAATGCCCGGAGTCGCCCAGTCATTAAACATAAACTTTGTGTAGATAATTTTTGTCTTTAGCGGAAAAGTGTTACGAAACTGCGCATTCAGTACTGAAAAAAATTTAGCATAAAACTCATTTGGGTCATCTATATTATGAAAATTTTGAGCACATAATGTATGAACTAAAGAATGATTTAATTTTTCTAATTTTTTAAATGTGGTAGGCCTAAACCGTATTTGTGTTTTTTGTTTAGGTATACCGATTGTTACCAAATATTTTGCATATTCAGTAGGTCTGAGAATCGACTGATATCTATTTTTCACACCCCTAAGTGTTTACGGTTGTTCACCCTTAACATTTTTAACGCGGGTGAAACCGCGGGAGGCAGCTAGTATTTTTATAATAATACCACATGTTTTAAGTCTACATTTTGCCCTGGCAGTTGTGTTCCTTATTTTTTTATTACTTGTTTACATATACCATTTTTAAGGTTTAGTAATTCCAAATAGAAATGGAGCTATTGTCTTTCCCACTCGTGGGACTGTCTGTCTTTTTTCGCAACCCCCTTTCCTTTATCTCCGTAACTATTAGGAATAAAGTTTTCCAAAAAATAACATGGTAGATATAGTTCTTTACTTAAAGATTATAGGAAACATAAAGTTTAAAATCCTGTGAACTCCCTCTCATAATTGGGTAGTTTTTTTTAACAGATATTTATATACTTTTTAATTACGAGAATCAGCCTTCTGTTGGTCAGTAACAATAGAATTAATAACCGACATTGCGAAATAGATGTATTTTTTTATCATTATTTTTATCATTGATAGGCACATTGCACCTGTAATCTACCGCCTCTATTTTCGTAGATAACGATTTTAAGTCACGAGGGACCCAGTTTTTGGATAAACAAAAAAACAAACTACTTTTTTCTTAAAAGCCCAGTATTTAAGCTGGTTTTAACGGTTTATCTTGGACATCAACCACGGCACACTAAAGAGAAGTATCATACGAGTATCGGGACATACAACTCCGAAATCAAAAATCCGCGTTGAGCAAGCGTGGTGATTAATGCTCGCGCTTTCTCTGTATGAGAAGAGGCCTTTGCCCTGCAGTGGGATAGTAAGCTGGCATTTTGTAAGAAAAAATATCTATTTTAGAATAGTGTCGTCCTTTACGTCACTTTTTTAGAAATCATATTTGGATCTCTTTAAAGTCAAATTAAAATACTGAAAACATTTTTGCATCTTTTCAAAGATTGAAGTTACAGACGCCGCACATCAAGTTACTAAAACCTGTCAAATTTCTTTATTAGAATTTCAACTTTAACGCCAAAGCTCAAGGTTCAAAGTTCACTGAGGACTTAGGGTAGCTAGATGTGCAGCAAATCTATGCTGACAGGTAAATACCCTATATAGAATTAAATGTTTATAAAAATATCACAAGACAAGATTACAATTGCATATAATATTTATCTGTGTTATCTAATCTAGCGATTGATTCTACTAATGTAGTGGACAAGACTTTGAACAACTTTGATATTTTTAGATGCACTGAAAATGAATTCAATGCTTTTAAATATCGCAATGGAACGGTTATAATAGGTACTGTGGCCCCGGGACGTAAAGAACAACCGAAGGAACATGAGTGGGTTTTAGTCAGTCCCGCCCCCGCCCAGGACGCGAAGAGTCATTTGATGATTTCCCACTCACCCCCAAAAAAAAAATGGTCTAATTGAAAAATACTTTGAAATACTTTCAGTTCGATAATATTTACCTATCTACGAGATGCTCAACAGTGGCAATACAAAAATTTATGATTATATGATTTTATAGCATCCAACCCATAAATATTGTCACAAAAAATAGTCTATGGTAATATACAAATATTAATGCGCGGTATTAAAACGTTAGTTGTGATAAGGACTGCATTGAGTGTTAGGGATGTGGAAATGGTTGTCTTTGGTCGATAGTTTTTAATATCGAGGTTTGAATTTTATTTAAAACTTGACTCGGTTAAGTTTTATGTCGACTGTGTTTTTCTAAGTGTTTTGTTAATTATGTGGGGTTGTTTGAACTTGTTATCTTTTAACTATTTCATTTATTACATATTTGTAACTGTATATATGTAATATTCTGCCATGGAATCTTAAAAATACAGGATAAGTATGTGAGTTCCAATAAAATTAAGTAACAACGTATCACACGTCATAGAACATGGCCTAATCAATCAAAGATAAAGCCACAAACAATGCACCACAAAAAATTACATAACAGTTCAAAGTTTATTTATATCGACAACGTGTCACAACACTATCCTAGGGCTGGGCTAGTTATCGTTGCAAGAGATTGCGAATTTGATATATCGAAAGATAAGCTGTGCCGAATAATTCTAGATTACGTGTCATACAGCATATACTAGGTTCTTTTTTTATTTTTCAAATGTTATCAGTAAAATTACTAGATTTTGAGCCTTGAAATTCATGTTAGTTCGATATTATCAGTCGTTGGTTTAATCAAAAGTAAGGGACATATTTTGATATTATTATCTCTGTTGGAACTTGGGTCTAACGAACTAGCATAGTCACTGTTGGTGTAGTTTATTTTATCTTGTTGCACTCTATAGACGAATTTTTATTCTACTTTTTACTTTTTGGAAAAACCGCCAAGTTTTTGAGACACGGTGGAGTGTTGCGGAATGTTTATAATAGTTACCGTGACCCTAGAACATAAAGGGCAATCGAAGGAACATGAGTGGGTCTTAGTCAGTAAAAGTCTGACACGCCCTCCCGCCGCACCCAGGACGGGAGCAGTCATTTGATGATTTCCCACTCACCAAAAAAAAGACACGGTGGAGTGTCCAAATAGTACTTTTGACAGAATGTTTTTTTTAAACTATTTATTATGATTTTTATTTAGTGAAAGCCGAGCTTTTTAGATTGTATGGAATTCACGGCGCTGCGAATACTAACGGATGTTAAATTTAGTTGTTTTGACTCCATGACATGATAAATTCTTCCTAATTTGTTAATATTCTGCTATCGAATCGGTAAACACTTATTTTATGAAGAGGAAGTATGCATTCGATTATAAGAAAAATCTATCACTAATACAATTTTACAGGGTTGTGCATGTTTTTTCATGTAATATATTTTATTTCTTTTTAACCTATCTTTCTAGTTTAGGAGACAGGATTAAATTTTTGAAAAACATAAATATTTTTTGTCAATAAGGTCCAATTCTCTAAATGCTATTCTAAACTGTTTTTAAAATAAACCCTATTTATATGCTCTTATTATTAAATATTTGATAAAATATTAAACTAAACAGCACCTACAATTTCTAACAGCACTTTTCAAGCCTCTACCTCTGCCTACCTCATTTACTAAGACACAATAATTAATTACAAACCATGTTTACTTGTACCTGACGCCTAGATATGTGTTGTTTGTCTTGCTCATCCGGATGCGCGCGCGCACACATTTAAACACTATTTTATTTTTCAACAAATGGATAGGTGAGATCTTAGCTTCCTTTGACAATAAAGAATTAAAAGGTTAGTTTTTTTAGTGATCTATATATGTATATAATTAGTGTACGATACCTAAACACGTGATTGTGCTCGTTATAACCAACATTTACAAAGGTAACATACCTAAAATCGTGAAATAAAATCTTTTTTTGGCTTTGCTCCCATAATAAAAAAAGCTTGTTTTCATGAGCAAAATCACGTGTTTGAGTATCGTACACTAATTACCAGTCACCCTATCCATACTAATATTATAAATAGGAAAGTGTGTCTGTCTGCCTGTCTGTCTGTATGTATGAATAAATGGATGGGAATCATTAACTGCTGATAACTAAAAACCTATCTAAAACAATAAGAAGATTCATTGCAATGAACTTGCTGACAATAACTAACATGATTCTTAAAACATTGTGCAGTTAAATTCTTTAACTGTGGTTTGCGTAATGTTCTGGTTAAAATTAACTAATACGGTTACTGAGAACTTGAGAACTTTGTTTAGATCGACATGTTTTTTCGATTGTTATGTTGTGCGCTACTTATTTGGACGTGTTTACAGAGTTGTCGAAATTAAATGATTTGTGAGTCAGATTTAAATATCTATGGTACTGATGTAGATGGCGAAAAAATGCCAAAAGTATGCGTTTCATGTAAAAAATTACCTTTATGCGATTTGTAGACGAAAAGCTAAGCTTAGTTGACTGACTTGACTTTGACTTAAGTTCCTGTGTCCCCTAGATGGGGCAGAGGGCGTCCACGGAGCGCTGCCATTCCGTTCGGTCTTGAGCTTCGCGTTTAATTTCACTCCAGGTTTTCCCTATATCTTTATAAGCGCTTCTGCGATGACCGTTCGCCGCCAGGTCTGCTTAGGGCGACCACGTTTTCGCTTTCCTTGAGGATTCTAGTCCTAGCTTAGTTAGTTTAGCTTATTAGTTTGATTGCTAACTACGCAAACTAAGCTATTTGGAATGAAAACTGCGTCAGCTATGCGTATTAAGCTAAACTAAGTTATCATTTTTCGGCACGCGATTTAATGTCTTTTAATTGATTGCTAAGCCGGAGGTTGTTAGTTCGATTCCCTTCCAGAACAGGTCTTTGTGTTATGAGCATGATTATTGATTGGTGATTAAGTCTAATTTACTTGTAATATGTATATCAGTTGTAGGAACCATAGTTCAGTCTCTATCTAGTTTGTTATCTCATATAGCCAGAACTACTTAACAGATTTGAACTATTATTGTGCAAATCCTACAAGCTCACAGCATATTCAAGATGGCGGCTGCAAAATCATTAGTAAAAAATAAGTAATTGTTTAAAAACACACCTAATCTAACTGCGCAGTTAAATTACCCTAAGTCTTAATTAACTAAAACTAATACTAAATATTAGTGCAACAATTCCAAAATAGGTATGATTCTGTTTTCCTTGACTACTGTTATTGTAAAATAGGTACAATTGTGAACGTAAGTTTTACGGGAATATAGGATTTAGACGAGAATAATAATAACTCCCACTGCAGGTAAAATGCCTCTTCTTATACAGAGAAGGCACGAGCTTTGATCTCTAAGCTTGCAAAAGTCGGATTGGCAATCTCAGAAAAATACATTAAATTATTAGTACTGGTTTACTCATGATGTTCTTTCACCGATGTCTGTGATATCTAAGATGTACTTCAGAAGGTACATAAGAAATGAAAACACATAGGTGCTCGCTTATTCACACGAAACCAAAGCTTAGTATATTTACAATAGCTTTATAAATAACAACAAATTATCATGTAATATTATTGAAAATAAATCATTAAAGTGTTTATTTCTTACAAACGTCAAACAGTCTACATTGTACCCCTATTTATCGTCAAATAACATCGCTTATAAAAACGCTAACAGCAAAATAACGATACCATTATAACGTTATTTTTATTATGTTATTTGAATGGAGTACAGTCAGTACATTTAGATAACGCGGTAGACACTTCAGTTCTCGTCAGTACATAGTAATCGCTGGCTAGACGCGATTCGTCATTATACCTACAGGATACATAGCAAAAAACTGAATTTATAACTAATACGTTTATTTATTAGATGATGGTATTATGTGCTAGCTGTGCATTTTTGGTTCCTGCTCCGCTCCTATAAATCGTAGCGCAATGTTATATAGCCCGTAATTTTCTTTATAAATCTGGCTATGTATACTAAAAGATTTGTTGTTATCCGACTAGTAGTTTTAGAGATTATTGCTTAATTCTCAAATGTAATTTTATTTTAAGATGCTCTCAAAACTTCTACTGTTCGTATTTTGTTTTTTAGAGTAAAAAAGATATTGATGATTGTTGCTCTATTACTCAAAAGCTCCGAACCAGAATAATAACATCACGGTATGATCCACACAAAAACACTTTGTTCATTTGGTTTCACATCTAAACCACTAAACTGATTTTGCTGAATTTTGGTGTAGACTTTGATTGGCATTTCAAAAGACTAGCCTGATTTCGAAATCAGTTTTTTATGTGTAAACCTAGACTGTGGTCGAGGCTGCAGGCAATGCCTTGTATCTTTGCTAGTAATGCACTATTGTAGAACTAGCTTCTGCCCGCGGCTTCGCTCGCGTTAGAAAGAGACAAAAAGTAACCTATGTTACTCTCCATCCCTTCAACTATCCCCATTTAAAAAATCACGTCAGTCCGTTGCTCCGTTTTGCCGTGAAAGAAAGACAATCATACAGACAGACAGACACACTTACCCATTTATAATATTAGTATGGATGCGTAATACGATGCATCTATTAACTATTGCTAACTAACACTATTGCTTGTTACAAATGCTTAGGCACTAATAGTCTAAAAATACACCTACCTTATGTTATTCTATCCGTCCAATGATTTAAGACAGAAATCTAAATCGCCTTATACATTTTATAAATCAGTGAATCTCGTTTTTAAAATGTCTTTTGCATTTATATTGATATAGTTACTTAGTATAAAATCATCGTAGACTTAATGTTCATTGAAATAAGATTTAAAATGTAAAGTTGTTCCAATCGATGAATGTACTGATGTTTTCTTGACTGAGCAACTAAAGGATGTTTTACTAAAAAAGGAAGTCTAGAATGAAAGTGTGTCTTGCTACTTCTTTTAAATAGGAACCCACTGTTTAAAGTGAGTTATTAACTTGACTTTTCTCATTTTGTTTCTTTAAAAGTCCTAATCTGTAGATGCACTTGGATTGGAACATTCTGTATGTTATAGACATACCTGTAATAAGCAGTGTACGTTATACAATATGTGATGGCCCAGTGGATAAGTCGCCCGCCTCTCGTGTAAGAGGTCGTGGGTTCGAATCCGGGCAAGTACCAATGTGACTTTTTAAATTCATATGTATTTTCTGAAGTTTATCTTGGACATCACTGACCTCCTGTGCCTCGAAAAGCACATGAAGCCGTTGGTCCCGGTTGTCATTCGTAGAACTTTGACAGTCGTTACGGGTAAGCCGGTAAGTCTGACCAGTCTAACCAAGAGGTACCGTGTCGCCCAGTTACTGGGTTGTGGAGGACTGATAGGCAGTCGCTCCACGTAAAACACTGGATATCCAACTGAATTCGGTTAGGCTGGAAGCCGACCCCAACATAGTTAGGAAAAGGCTAGGGAGATGATGATGTACGCTATGCAATATCACGCTCCGAATTTCGATAGCCAGGCAGTAATCAAAAACTTGTTCCTGTGTTTCCACATTAATGAAGAATACTATAAATGCATTATTAAAACAACACAAGTCACCGCTATTGTTTTGTTTAAAACTACCAAACTGTCTCAATTTATGTTTTTTTTATCATTAATTTAATCACTGAGATGGCATTACTGCATAAAATTCCATTCCTTAGTATAGACAGACAAACACATAAACTATACTTGAGCCAAATTCGATAAAGAATACAGATAAACAAACCAATATACGGTTATCACAACTCACTTTTTACAAATCTTCTATTATTTACATGATTATCGCCTTTTTCACGCTAACTATTTATTAAGAAATCCTATTGCAGCATATTTCACTAGAATCACTCAAATAACATGCATATTACCTCGTTATTTCGAAAAACCACGCAACGGTTTGTTTACCTCTATTCTTTATCGAATTTGGCTCAAGTATAGTTTCATAGACACTGTTCTAGTTGATAAGAGCAACATGACTCTACAATAAAGACATGCAAAATCTCACTTATCACAGACTATGGTGTTTTATTAACATTACTTGTAAATAATTGTTTACACAATAATTCCGGTCTGTCTGTCCGTTTTATAGATAATAATGAGGTGTCTAAGAAATACGGTAACAGGAGACAATGTAGGGTGGTCTAATTCTGAGTTAAAAACTTGATACTAAGTTTTACCTACAGCGTTGTTTTATATTGAAAACTGTCACCAGGATTCGCCCGGTGTCTTTATGTTTTTGATTACTGCTACGCTCCTGTAGGTTTTAGCGTGATGTTATATAGCTATATGGCCCAGTGGATAAGGCGCCCGCCTCTCGTGGTAGAGGGTGCGGGTTCGAATCAGGCTTCTTCAATCAATAAAATTCATATGTACTTTCTAAAGTTTAGCTTGGACATCACTTACATCCCGTGTCTCGGAAAGCACGTAAAGCCTTTGGTCCCGGATGTCATTCGTAAGTTTGACAGTCGTTACGGGTAGTCAGAAGCCAGAAAGTCTGACCAGTTTAACCAGAGGATATCGTGTCGCCTAGTTACTGGGTTGTGGAGGTCTGATAGGCAGTCGCTCCACGTAAAACACTGGTATCCAGCTGATTCCAGTTAGGCTGGAAGCCGACCCCAACATAGTTGGGAAAAAGCTAGGGAGATGATGATATAGCCTATGTGTTATTCTGATGTATTAGCTATACTGTTTTGCTCCTATGAGCTATGGCGTGAAGTTATGTAGCCTGTTATTCTGATGTATTAAGCTATATTGCCGTCCAATTTCGACAAAATTCGATTAGTACTTTTTGTGTGACAAAATAACTACATCTATCCATCCATCCACCAATCCATCCATCTATCCATGACGGGCCAGTTGGTCTAGTGGTCAGTGACCCTGACTGCTAAGCCAGAGGTCGTGGGTTCGATTCCCACCCAGGACAAACATTGTGTGATGAGCATAAATGTTTGTTCTGTGTCTGGGTGTTATTTATCTATAATATGTATGTATTTAAAAATCATATAAGTATGTATATCAGTTGTCTGATTACCATAACACAAGCTCTGCTTAGCTTGGGATCAGATGGCCGTGTGTAAGATGTCCCAGGATATTTATTATTTTATTTTTATTATCAAAACAATTTTTTAAATTTATAATATTAGTAGGACTTTAAGCTATTTATTTTGAAAGTAATGATATTTACGAGTAATTTATAATCATACCAGACTATTACTGTGTCTCACTGCAGGGCAAAGGTTCTTCTCATACAGAGAAGGCACGAGCATTGATCACCACGCTTGCTCAAGAAGGATTGGCTTGTTCAAAAATCCAAGATTTACTTGAAAATGCACTGTCAGTTCAGATAAATCTTATCCGTTTTAAATACTAAATATGTGATAAATATTATTATAATGGTAGATAAAGAACTGGTTGATAATGCAGCCCAGAGTAGCTGATAGTACTACTATACTGATAATATGGTATTTAAAGAGAAATATATGATGTTGTCTTTGCTTATCGTGACACTGAAAGAAAATAAGAAACGCCCTCTTCTTGAGAAGTACTCAACTTTTTAAATAGTGCAATTAGTAAGTATGACTGTAAAATGTAGTAAAAGAATAAAACTTATGTATTGGGTTGAAAATCCCGAATTTTCTCTACAATGATATGCACGTGTTATAGACTAGCTTTTGCCTTTGCTTTGCTTGCGTTACAAAGAGACAAAAAGTAGCCTATATCCCTCTCCATTCCTTCAACAATCTCCACTTAATAAGTCACGTCAATTCGTCGCTCCGTCTTGCCGTTAAAGACGGACAAACAAACAGACACACACTTTCGTATTTATAATATTAATAATGGAGTTTGGATATAAACCTTCCTCTTGGATCAATCCTCTATCAAAAGAGACAAAAAGTAGCCTATGTTACTCTCCATCTCTTCAACTATCTCTACTTAAAAAATCACGTCAATTCGTCGCTCCGTTTTGCCGTGAAAGAAAGACAAACATACAGATAGACAGACACACTTTCCCATTTATAATATTAGTATGGATGTAGTGACTAGTAATTAGTTACTAATACCAACACATGAAAACAAATAGCATTCTCAAAGAAACATTAACGAATCCGTACTAATATTATAAATGCGAAAGTAACTCTGTCTGTCTCTTATTCACGCCTACACCACTGAACCGATTTGAATCAAATTTGGTACGGATATAGTCTGGGACCCGAGAAGGGACATAGGATAGTTTTCATCCCGCAAATCCTCCGGGAACGGGAACTATTTGACGCGAACGAAGTCGCGAGCAAAAGCTAGTTACCAATAATTTAGTAAAATGTTGAATCCACAGAGTTAGAATGCGATTGGTTACACTGAAAACAATAATATTTTCTTCCAAGGTACGGAATTTAAGGAGTGGTAGCCCGACTCGATTTCGGATCAATTCTAACTGGTTACTGCTTCGCCGTGGAACTTAGCGGGATAATATGTTATAGTGTTTTTGATGTAAACTAAGAAGTTGATTCGTGTGATTAGCTTATATTTTGTCAAAAGAAAAAACTATATACAACACCACTTTGTAAGACTCTTTTTGCTGTTTTAATGGGACAATCCCGCCACACTACCCAACCACTGCAACTCCTGAAAGCCAGAATCAACAGTGGAGTCCGCCAGAAAAGCGCCGAAGCAATGAAGCTCGACGAGTCCCGGAGAAACGATTCAACTGTCTTGGATCCCGCAACGAAATTAATCAGAAAAGTACAGCGGAGGAGTAAGAAATAAAATATTTCCACCCTTTTTGCAGTTATCAAATGGAAATTTTCAAACGTCAACATTCCGCATTTAAATACTTTTCTTTACACCCATAGATATATGTTTTTTTTTGGTGAGTGGGAAATCATCCAATGACTGCTCCCGTCCTGGGTGCGGCGGGAGGGCGTGTCAGACTCTTACTGACTAAAACCCACTCATGTTCCTTCGATTGCCCTTTATGTTCCAGGGTCACGCAACCCCGGCATAGATATACGTTACACCCAAATAAAAGATTACAACATTAACCTTCCTGAAATTTCAGCTTCCTGCCTACCCCTCTTTCGACAAATCTATTTAGGCGACCGACGGTATAAAAATACGGTATGTTAGCATAGTGTATCTAGTTAGAGCTGTATGTTCGTCTTATCTAGGTTCAATGCACACCGAAAGATAAAAAAAAATATAGCAGTCGCCTGTTTCCTTTATGTAATATATACATTGGATTGTGTTGGGCGCTAGGTTAAGCGCCGTGGACTGGATTTTGATGTGTAGGTGTTTTATAAAAAAATTGAGCTTAACCTTCCGACGACCAAGCGACAGCCGGCTGTTGCGCTGCTGTTGTCTTTCTATTGTGACTCAAATAATAATAATAAATAATAATAATAAATATCTTGGGACAACTCCCACACGGCCATCTAATCCCAAGCTAAGCAGAGCTTGTGTTATGGTAACCAGACAACTGATAAACATTCTTATATAATTTTTAAATACATATTATAAATAAATCACACCCAGACACAGAACAAACATCCATGCTCATCACACAAAGCTTGTCCAGGGTGGGAATCGAACCCACGACCTCCGGCTTAGTAGTCAGAGCTACTAACCACTAGACCAACAGGCCTGTCGAACCTGCCGGGAACGGGAACTAAACTATTCGTTTTTAACTAACTAAGTTATTCGTTTGTTAGTTTTGACACGTGACTACAATCCGTAAATATCGGTTATCGCGCTTGGTCGAGTACTAAAAAGTAGATTACTTCATTTCTTGGAGTTTAAACTTATTTCGTACCTAACATCAAAATCTGTACCAATTTAATTTACCTCAATAAAAAGTTTTTACATTTTCGAACTTATATTCAAAACTGGCCGTTCTACCAAAAAAACAGTTGGCGGCCATTTTTTGTTGAGAAAAATAAGATTTAAAAAAAATACAAATGGCGTTTATAATTTTTTCGATGAAATAAGGCCAGCTACCATTGGTAAATCAAAGAAGATCCAATGAGGTTATATTCAAAATAGTATTAGAACTTCTACGAAATATGGCCGTAGTGCTATAGGTTTTCCTGTAAGGAGTCTATAGTCTTAATAAGTATAATATTATACTTATTACTTACTTATTTACTTCAAATATTGCTAGCATCACGTATGTATTACGATGTATAACGTTATGGTAGCAATATTTCATCTACAATATTTTGATATGCCATTTGTATTTTTTTTGTATTTATTTATCTGAACAATTAATGGCCGGCACTTGTTTTTTATATAACGACCAATTCCGAATAAGAAGTAAAAACTCTTTAATGACTTTATGAAAATAGAAAACTTGTTCTTGTCATTTATCACACCGTGACAGGAGCGAAACAGTACCCAAAAATCTAGCATAACTCAGGTAGAACCGCGTTGAACAACTAGCATTATATAAAATACTCAAAAATGGTCTATTCAGCCCCGTAATATAAATAATTTCAGTCAAAAAGGTACGTAATTCATAGCCGGTGAAGCGAATAGGTGTCAAGCTAACCCTCTAGCGCTGGTGACGGGTGACGCAAATATTAACCCTTGAACGGCGGGTAACCTGTCAGTACGTAGTTAGGCACGGTTTACAGCTACCTGTAGCTTCTATCTAGACTGGCGTAGGAAGTCAGGCGGTTTAGGGTTGGTTCGGTTTTATGTTTAAAAATTTTCGTTCTGTGTTCAATTTTACAAGATAGAGTGTTTTGATGAAATATGCATTACATTATTTTTCTTTAAATTAAATGTGTGCTAAAATTTAGACTGACATAAATATTATAACGTTACTTTTTAAAATGCATTCGTGTAATATATATTTTAAGCATATACTTATTTACGTTATCTAATTATTTATTTTATTACGTTGACGTATTTTTATTGATTTTTACTTTTAGTCTTATTAAAAATATTTTCTCTTAAATTTGCACCTGCCATCATATCTCTGCACTGCCAATGGTTGACTGGTAGAGAATGCCTAAGGCATTAAGTCCGCCTCATTAATAAATAAATATATGTTTTTTTTTCACAGGTTTTCAGGTTGTAAATGTTGACTCTAGGACCAGCGGTTTGCGCTAACATTTTAATAATACAGAAGATGAAATAATAGTCTTTAAACAGTTCTAGTCTTCTTCATGTAAAAAATATAATAACAAAATTCAATAGTAGTTAAGTAGGTGATGGTTATAATAACCACGGTTCAAGTTACTGTAACGTTCGCGAAACTAACGTCGCGGAAATGTAAATATTATCGCAATGAGACGAAAATCATAGGATACCATTTTATTAGCTATACATGCAAATCATAATTAAATTATCGACACTGAATTGGCTGAACTGCAACATCTAGATTTTAAAGAAAGGAAAAGAAAATAGAGATCTACCTTTTGGAACAGGCAATTAGCGTCACTTTTCTGACTAACCGACCGACTCTTTGACAATTCATAAGTACCTGTAAATGGTCTAAGTGAAATAAATAACTTGAATTTCGTTTTTTTTTAATTTTGAAATTTGGGAAGTTAATTAGGTTACTGGCACAAAATTCTATACGAATATTATAAAGCTAAACAGTTTGTTTAGTTGAACGCGAAAAACTCAGCAAATACAGGTGCGAATTGAAAAATTCTTTTTGTGTTTTTTTTTTTTTTTTTGGATATGGTCTTTTTATTGAGGAAGGCTATAGGCGATATAATATCACGCTAAGACTTACAGAAGTGCAGAATTAACCAAAAACGCAGGTGTACCGGGGCAGCTAGTTAAATTACAAAAGTCATCTTATTTCTAAACCTATATATTTTACAGGAAAACTATTGTATTACAATCATCGTTTAAATAAGGACGAACAAATTATATCCGGGGGTTTTAGGACACACACATACAAACACATATTATTATTAATATATTTAGTATTTTAATAGAACTATCCTTATTTCAAAATTAGGCGGATTGCATGGTCGACTTGTGATATATACTATTAATCAATTAATTTAATATATATTTTTGATGCTTATATCCTTGCATAACAAAACTATTTCACATAACTATTTGTATTTAATAATTAAATCTATGTGTAGAACATTTGCAGTCTATAGTTGACTGACGTTATTTAGTGATACACATAATTAAAGGGTTATTTAAATGCTCTATATTTTCAGCCTGAAGATGCTATATATACTAATAATATAAAGAGGAAAGATTTGTCTGTTTGTTTTGAATGAACACCTGGTTACTCGTTGATAAAGTACCTCTATATTGATGAAAGAATTTTTATAATCGGCGCATCTGTTTTTGAGTTTATTGCGATCAGAAATGTTTGAGACTTCATTTAATCCCCTGCAGTTTTACTAGCGTTTTTTATTACTGCTCTTCTACCGTAAATCTTAGCGTGATGATACATAGCCTAAAACCTTCCTCAATAATTAGACTATCCAACACCAACACAAAAAGTTTTTTTTTAATTCGAAGCAGTAAGTACTTCCTGAGCTTATCGCGTTCAACCTAACAAATAAACTCATTAGTTTTATAATATTAGCATTAGATATAATATAATATATAAATATAATACCAGTCTATTGCTGTCCCACTGCAGGGCAAAGGCCTCTTCTTATACAGAGAAGGTACGAGCATTGATCACCACGCTTGCTCAAGACGCATTGGCGATTTCGGACTTATATTGACCACAACAAGTCCAAGTTTCCTCACGATGTTTCCCTTTACCGATGTCTGTGATGTCCAAGATAAACTTTAGAAAGTACATTTGAATTGAAAAAGTCACATTGGTACGTGTCAGGATTCGAACCCATAACCTCTTGCATGAGAGGCGGGCTCCTTAACCACTAGGCCATCACGACGAATTACGTACGACGTATTAGATATGTATAAACTAAATTGCTCATTGAAAATTGCGCATTTTGTGTTCAAACTATCCTTGTTTACGCGTGACTAACCCTAGTTGGACCAACTAACTATTATCTAGCACTATTGACCTCTAGAAGGACAAGGCTATATTTGTTTACCGTTTTCAACGTTTATACCTAAATCTGTGTCAGTTGTCCTGCCTTCTAAGTTGTGATTGAGTGTCAATCAAAAGTTTATTTACAATATTATAATAATCATTTTATTCGTTCTTTTTAATCCGTGCTTTTCTTGATTATAATATGCGTGATTGCATGTATTTTACTTATTAACAACCTCTTAAAAAACTACCTATTAAAAACAAACTTTCTACTTATAAATACTGAAGGTTTTTTTCTTTCTTTTGTATTGAGCGTGCATGGTGATCAATGATCTGGGAAGGGGCCCTGTTGGGCCCCCTTCCCAGATCATTGGGCCAACGCCTGCCGAGGTTGCGGAATGTTTATAATAGTTACCGTGACCCTGGAACATAAAGGGCAATCAAAGGAACATGAGTGGGTTTTAGTCAGTAAGAGTCTGACACGCCCTCCCGCCGCACCCAGGACGGGAGCAGTCATTGGATGATTTCCCACTCACCAAAAAAAAAAAACAATGATCTGAGTATCTTTTCTGTATGAGAATAGGCCTTTGCCCTGTAGTGGGAGGTTATTTTTATGGGCACAGCAATGAGGTATAATAAAAATTAGAAAATATGAATCATTATTAATTTAAAAGATATTAAAAGTTGATTAGGAACATTCTATATATATCAAAAATTTTGTAAAGAAAATTACATATTGTATTTTAACTAGAATTGAATTTAGTTAAAAACTTTTCATTCAGAAATGAAAAGTATAAAAATTCCTATTTTAAATCATTTCTCAAAATTGAGAGATAATCTCCTCAATTGTTTTTTAACCGTCAGCTGTTTATAACAGTTTTAAAGTACATTCAAAAACATCTAGATGTCTTCAAAAATACAATAATTTAATTTAAACGATCAAATAGGATTATTTTAGGAAGCTGTTGGTTTGTGGAAGTGTTCATTGACGTCTTAAAACTGACTTCATTGGCTTTCTGTTTCACTTAGAAAATCGTTAATTTGATGTCGTTTTAGATTTTTACGTTCTTTCGAATGAAAAATGAGATTTTTGTACTGAAATAATTTAATACTAAAGTACAAGTAATTTTTGGGGTTCAGAGACCCTTTACTCAGCTTTTTTTTCTTTCTTCGTTTGTCCGTATGCTGTCAAAGGGCTGACTCATATGATTTCCTGATAATGGTCGCGGAATGTTTATAATAGTTACCGTGACCCTGGAACATAAAGGGCAATCGAAGGAACATGAGTGGGTTTTAGTCAGTAAAAGTCTGACACGCCCTCCCGCCGCACCCAGGACGGGAGCAGTCATGATGATTTCCCACTCACCAAAAAAAAAAATGATTTCCTGATAATTAGGTGTTCTTTTCTTTTTATTCCCAAGATATTAGTGTATACTAACATAAAATAATATGATTTTGTATGCGAGTTCTTAGGATATATAATATATTCGTTTTTCCTTTGTTAACTAAAATAAAATAATATTTTTTATTGTTATATTACAACCTTGAAAAATAAATAAAAGTATTTTGGAAGCCCAAAGAAGATAGTATTTTGAGTCTTTTGATATTTTAATGCAGGGACTTAAAATGTAATTTGTGCAAGGATAATTAGATTTGATCATTAGTGTCGGATATCTTATCTTTCACTTTGCAACGAATGTCTAATTTTAGATAGGTAATATTAAACGATTATTTAATTGCAATTAAAAAAAAATTGACAAGTATAATAATTATCAGGTTTTGAAAGTATACTAAAATACTAAGAAACAAATACACTTATGTAATTATAAAATTAGAAGTATTACTACCTAATAATAGAGCTGTATTAAGACTAATTATATAATAATATTATTCCATTAATATATAACTACTCTTAACTGTCAAGATTCATTACTTTCAACTGTGCGTATTGTAATTTAATAGAAAAATTACAAACCAATTATAAAGTTCACTACTAAACTAAACTAGCATATACCACCAATTTTTATCTAACTCTCCAAATCACACGTGCAAAATTATAAATCCTCCTTTTAAAAAATAGGTCACAAAATATGTCAATATATTGTAACAAAATAAGAAGATAGACAAGCGGGCGTTGTGACGCGTTCATCGAACAACCTATTTTTAGTCGCCAATGTTTACGGGTAAATTAATTTTATATTTTAGTTTAACCATTTAATTGGTCTAACAGAGTGAAAGAGAAATGGTTTTTAGCTTTTTATAGTACTGGGTTTGGCTATTTTATCTGTGTTATGCTTGGTCTTTGGCTGCTGTGTTCCCATGGGGCGTAGCGTGATGTTATTTAGCCTTTGTGGTATTTTTTCGGGGGTATTGAAAACAGCGGCCTTATTATTTGCTTGAAATAAGCAACAATTTTGACTTTTAAAATTATTATAATTATTTAACCAATTTACAAAATATTTTTTTTATTGTTCTATGTATGAGTGTTATGCTTATATGTTAACAAATGTGTGAAACTGTTTGTTTTCCCGAAATAAATAAATAAAAAAATAAATAAATAAATGAGCTATGTTACTGTAAAGTTTCAACGAAATTGGTTTAGTAGTTTTTGTAATAAAGAGTTACAGCCATCAATTCAACCTCACTAACTAAAACATTTATTTTATGAGTAGGAAGTATTTTTTTTATGTTGAATTTTAACACTAAAGTTGTTTAATTTATATTACAAAATAACTTACTTAATTGTATTAAATTAGGTAAATGTGTTACAAATAATTATATTTTATTAACTCCTAGTTGTAATTTGATAATTGCATTTAAATAATTTCCTAGTTCGTGTAATTTGGAGAAAATAAACGTTTTACAGTTAATTTATATAAATTCATATAAAACAATTTAGATGCAATGAAATTATGATTTTGCAAAAATGAATTTAAAACTATATAACCTGCATATATTGTTAAGAGAAGGTTTTGTTTGATGAAAATTATATTTCACATATAACTTAAATATTTAGTACCTAGTCTTAATGTCATCTCATGACAATATGACTTATTTTTTTATTTCAAGTTAAGTTATAAACAATTTAACGTTTGAAAAGCTTAACAAACTACATATTTTGACACTTACAACCCCTAACTCATTCTTTAATTTGTAACAAAAAAGGAAACTGACTAAAATTCTATATTCCATTAAAAGCTTCATTGTGATCCTCTACTCAGTGTTTAGCGGGAAACCGTTGACAGCTGCTGTCACGTGGCTTAGACCGTCCGTCGCGTTTCACAATAAGTACTAGACTTAACTTACAACAGAACTAAAACTACTATATAAGTAGGATAAATACTTAGACAATTTATAGGATACTAGCTTCTGCCCGCGACTTCGTCTGCGTAGAATAATAATTAGTTCCCATTCCCGGGGGATTTCCGGGATTAAAACTATCCTATGTCCTTTCCCGGGTGACAGACTATATCTGTACCAAATTTCATTCGAATCGGTTTAGTGGTTTAGGCGTCAAGAAGAGACAGACAGAGTTACTTTCGCATTTATAATACAAGCTTTTGCCCGCGACTTCGTCCGCGTAGAATAATAGTTCCCGTTCCCGGGGCATTTCCGGGATTAAAACTATCCTATGTCCTTTCCCGGGTGCCAGACTATATCTGTACCAAATTTCATTCGAATCGGTTCAGTGGTTTAGGCGTGAAGAAGAACAGAGAGACAGAGTTACTTTCGTATTTATAATATTAATAGCACGGACTAGCTTTCGCCCGCGAGAATGTCTATAGTTTCATCCCTTATTTTACCCCTCCAAGACTGGAATTTACAAAAAATATTTCTTAGTGGCTACCTTTACATAAAACACACTGAAAGTTTCATGTCTATATGACCAGCGGGTATGGCTAATCGTTGATATATCATTAGTCAGTTTACCATTTTATATGTATAGAAAACTAATTAAATAATCTACATAGTATAATAAAGTGTCCTGTCTGCATGTATGTTTAGCTCTTTTAAATTACTAAATGGTTCAATAGATAATGATTAAAGTGTTGTATTAAAAAATGATATAGAAAGAACAACAGTTTTCATATAGTTTTAATGATATTTGTGGCCTAGTGTGAGTGAGATGCTTATGTTTATATAATTAAAGTTTATTATATCTACTTAAATAGAAAACTAACAACTAAATTATAGTTAAATTTTAATTAAAACTTCTCCAATCATAGTATATATTAAACTCGTACATAATACGATTCTAGTTTATAAAATAAATTCTCAAATTTAGTCATAATTTTAACGTATAAAATAACAATTATTATAATTGTAAAATGACTAACTTATTATCGTGTTAGTAAGTATTAGAACTATTTTTGTAATGCACTTAAGTTGAATGCACTGTGAGTAGGTAAATAAATACATATTGCATTTGCAGATTGATAAAGAAAAAATGTTTTTTATGGCCTCTTGTGTATTTAATGAAAGTGAGGAGCTAGTTGAGTTTAGATTTATTGTTTCTGACTTTTTAATTAGTTAATTTTTAGTATGATAAAAGCTCTATTTAAGCTTAATTATTACTTTAGTGTATTTTTATTAGTCTTGTTTTTGTTTTTGAGATTTTAAGTTAAGTAGACATTTCTAAGTTCTAAATGTATGTTAAACATTATTTAGGTTTGAATGCGATTATTTTGATTTAGTTTTAAAACAAACTTTATTTATTAGTCTGGAAGTTAAAGTTAAGGAATGTTTTTAAGATTCTTTATAAAATAGTGTATGTAAGTTAGATTTAATAAAAGAAACGAAAGTTTATAAACAGTTTCATAAAAATTGGTGCGACTATAATTCGTCTATCATCAATATTATAAAACAGTATCGAGTCTAATCTAATTAAACGATTACTTAGCTGTACGTCACTTTTAAATTATCGTCAAATTAATCGCTCATCTCTATTTTTAAAATAGACAAAATTCTTTTCGGCTTTGCCAAAATAATAAATTAAAAAGTCCCTTCCTTTTTGTACTTCGCACCAAAGTACTACGAAAGTATTAATTTCTTCAAAATAGTTTTTAAAAGTTGCCGAAAGAATTTAACTTCTAAGTATTAGACGGCGTAATTTATAAGATAAAAGAGTTTATTGCGAATACGATAAATTAAAAATATGCTAAACGAAACATAATATTTTAACACAAGAACGCGCGTTGTTCCGAAATGAGGTTATCCGTATAAGTCTAACACATTTTTTTGTGCAAATAAATTTATCTCTATGCCACGACCTTGCTCCCAGCTATCGCCAAATTTTGCTAGTCCTAACGTCACGTTGATAACTAGGCAATCTAGAAAAACTTACCCGTTTTAATATTAAATGTTTGTAATAAATCCTCACAGCACAACACTTTGGTCACAGTTTATTTGGTGTAAATAAAAATTAGCGTGTTTAGTTTAGTCCGGTCATGTCGCGAGAGTGCAGTATGTTGTTATGGGCCGCGGACGGGGCTGTGCACATCGCTGGGTCGCCGGCAGCCAGCCGACTGACGCGGCGCGCACGCAACTCCCATGCTCCCCGCGCCCCCCCGAAAAAAATACAACCGCGAAAAATATGGCGGGATCCGACACGCAAAAACTGAAGGGGTGCGCTCCGCGTTCTCTCGCTGAGGTTGTATGCTAATCCATCGTGTGCTTCGCCCTTTTTTCCGGGGTGGGGGGTGGGGATGCAATTAAAAAGCCGCGCGTGCGTGTGGGGGTGCGATTAGAAAGGAGACGGCGGAATGAGTCTGTCACCGCTTTTTTTTACTCTTTTCCTAGTCTGGCATTTTGTGTACGAATGCCTAGGTAGACTGAATCGATGGACCGTCTGACTAGATTATTGTACGAGCACTGCGCGTAGGTAACTTAGATAAATGTACGCGTTATCTAAGAAATGAGATGATGCGCCATTTTTTTATAGTCAATGTTTATTAATTGCATTTGTGTGTTAGAGATACTGCGGACTGTAAGTTTTTACTAATTAATGTAGATTAATTAGGGATTTTTTAGCTCGTTAAGTTTACTACGTTTTACGTGTTATTAAAATTAGATTAGCGTATTTCTATGTACAACCTACACAACTTTGGTTAAAACATAAAAGTTAAAAATAAAATCAAAACAATGGTTCTCTTTTTATAACACCAACTTCTTTAGACCACCTGAAAATCTTAAACTTAAGTAAAGTCTTACTCAAATAATTTGCGGCGACAATGAGCGGTCGATGTCCTTTGGAACACCTAAATTAGACTAAACTTACGTTTCCCTTCAATTAAAAACTCCGCCAAATTACTATTTTCTCCTCTTTCTTTTATTTAGCTTATTAGTTTATTTAAAAAGCAACAAAACTGCAAATTAATTAATATTTCATTCTCAACAAAAGAGGAGACGTTTTAAAAACCTGCTTCACTTAATCTTTAGGTCTTTTGTTCGGACAATGGCGTTGGCATCCAAAAGGGGTGTTTTGCAAGATTGCAGCTAGCTCGATGCTACATCGGACCTCAAACTTGCAGCAACTTGTGGGAAAGAGGGTCTGTTTAGACGATGACCATCAACTGTATAGTTTGCAGTTTTTTTGACAATTATTAGATTTACCGTTAAGTAAGGACGGTTGGAAGGGTAAAGTTAAAACTGCGTGATTGGAAAAGAGTGTTATAAAGTGTTTGGCTTTGATTTAGATATTTGATTTATTTGTTTGTTGATTAAGGAATTTAGTTTATAAAATAATAATAATTGAGTTTACTTATACTTAGAATTTAGATTAATTTACAGATTAAGTTAAATTTTTGAGGGGCTTGTCTGTGTTAGTTGGTGATTTTTGATAATTAAGTGTAACTATAGTTTTCTAAGATCATTTGATTTTGACTGATTATTTCTCTGCAAGTATCAATATTATAACATTATTAATTAACGGCCAAATATTTTTATTTGAATTTCGTAATTAATGATTTTATTTATTTTATTTTGATAAGTTAAATAATAAAACGTAGTACCTTTTTCTTGCAGACAGACAGCGTTTTGTTCTAATTTTTGTTTGTCTAAGAAAAGTGTTATGCTACAAAACATCACAATAATGTCCTCGGGAGGGAAGCAGTAATCAAGGACTTAATTTATCGCTGGGGATTTACCTATTACGTAGATAAGCAATACAGCCACGAAAACCCTTAAAAAGTAGTTTTTTTAATAACCAAAAAATTATATCTTCATTCTTCTTCCGCAAATATGATAAATAGAACTCCTCACAATCCTAGATACATAAAAAAGATAAAAGAAACACAATTTTAAATTTAAATTGAAGATAAAAATGCCGTCCATTATGCAAAAATTGTGCTAGGCCAATAGTTTTTGGCGACACACATAGATAATTTGTTTTAGTGATAAGATAGTGCTTGTGATAGTTTTTGCTTGGTTCAGGAAGTTCTAGGTCATTTTTTTCTAGGCGTAATCGCGCTAGACGTGTTTATTGTTATAGTTTAGTTTAGTTTACTTTGCATTTTAGTTGAAATAAAAAAAATATATATTTCTAGTAATTGGGTACATTGAAAATTAAGTCACGTTAAATTTATTTTAATGGATTTTAATTTAACGTAACGTGAAATTAAAAATGCTTAAGTGTCAACTAATTAATAACTCTGAACGGCATACTATATTCTCATAATTAAAATAAAAATAAAGAACAAAATAAACACAAACGGACAATATAGAAAAAGAAATATAAAAAATTTGTTAACAAAATAAAACTAATAAAAATAATCATAAAGTACAAAAATCCGTACAGCTAAATTCAAATCGCGGGCTTAAGATTCGTTACAAATAACAATTGTAAGGTCAACGGAGGATGCAATTCTGGACCGTCCTAATTATTTATGCAAGATTTATCTAATAGCGAGGTCCAAGCAAACTTGCAAGTAAGCTATCCCCTGCATTTTCGGACCAGTATTAACATAATAATACCGCACCATATAGAGGGTTAAACTAATTGTAAACATATTAAAATCACAGTATCTATTGACCATTCTCATTTTATAAATGCAAATCATCCAACTCAATAAGAAATTTAACATTTTTGTCAAAAGAAAAAATATTTAAAACTTTTGACAATTTTTATTTTTACTTCCGTATTTTTTGAAGGAATAATTGCGGAGTTAATGTGGGAAATTTGACGGAGTTTTGTACTTTTAGAATTATTAAACGGTGAGTCACTTACCTCTTCTCTATCGGCCGCCGTCAAACGCACAAAAATCTCAACAAAAACAATCAACAAAGTTCAACAAAGTCACTATATGAGAAGCAAAGTCCGGTAACAGAACACGACAGACAAATAAACAAACTTAACCGGAGTGTTGACAAAATATTCACCAATAAAAACTATTCAAATGGCGAAAATGGTAGAATTTAGCGAGTTTGTGCGGGACTTGCGAGCGCCGTGCCGCGACCGGCGACCGGCCGGCCAATCCGTCACGCGACCGGTCCGTGTCCACACACGCACGTGAGGAAACTTCGCTCCAAGTTCGACTGAAACTTTCCACGCGTACCGATAGTTCCGCGCGCGCTCACTAACTTTCAAAACGTTTCTTTTTCTCAACCGAACCCGTTATTCCAAAAAAAATAATTGCGCCTATTAATTTTCTATCTTTTTTTTGTGACTAAAAGTTTTTTTTCCGAGGCGTCCACCCGTCCGGTTGGGTCCGGCCGGTCTGCAATATTAACACGAGCCGCGTCCACCTTTTGTAATGAAACGTTCACACATGCTTCCGCATTACCGTCCCGATGCCATCAATAATGAAGCCGGGCGGGAAAAAACAAAACGGGGCACCTCTCGGGGCGAGGCGCCCGCCGACACTACAGCCTCCTCGTCAAAGATCAGAATTGCATATCTGGGTTGCGTTAATGAGCGGGGGTAGGGGGACCGTTGGGGGGTCGAAAAAGTGGCACCGCTCGCGCGCGAATATAAATTCATCGCCAAAAAATCATTACGCGGGGGGTGGTATTACGGGGCTTCGCTGCGCGGGTTCGTCCGTATAGTTTTTAAATCGGGCGCTCATTCGGCGCGGCGCCGCGGCGGGCGGAGGCCGCGACTGCACCGCGGCGCTCCCTGCACCGCACTATGCCTCAACTATCACGCATGCACTAGCCGCGCAAGACACACTACTCCTTACACCTACCCTACTAAAAAAAC
Organism: Athetis lepigone; assembly: GCA_033675125.1. Classification (NCBI taxonomy): domain Eukaryota; kingdom Metazoa; phylum Arthropoda; class Insecta; order Lepidoptera; family Noctuidae; genus Athetis; species Athetis lepigone. The sequence continues at coordinate 17,628,073 of CM066225.1, forward strand.
TACACATCTGACATCCAGAGCTACCACTCCACCAATAAGAGAAAAATGAATAAACTCGCGGCAAATTAATGCGACGTAGCGCGAGATGGATTGATTTTTTTTCAAACGGAAAGAGAAAAAAGAGGTTTCACGTGTATGCAAATTCCTCTTTTCGACGACGATCGTAATCAATTTGTGCGTAGGAAGCAAGCACTTCCGCACACATGCAGACAAGCACGCACACACGCGCGGCTCAAATTAAATCTAATACAAAATTGCGTTTTATGTTGATGTTAGTGTAGATGTGTGTAGGGGCGCACAATGCGAACTCGCGGGTACAGTCGGCCCCAACGCGCTGATTAGAAAATTAAAAATTATGTTTTCTATATTTTTTGTATTTTTATTTGTTTTATTACAAACTTACTCTTAAATTAACCTTTCGACGACCAAGCGACAGCCGGCTGTCGGGCTGCTATTGTCTTTCTATTATGTCTCGAATCAAGTGTGTTCTAAAGTTTAATAAACCTAAAACCTTAGCTAATTAAATTCTTAATTAGTTAATTATGCATTAATTGTGCTTTAATTAAAAGGTAGGAATATTTAGTTTTCATAAACTATTTTGAAACGTATGCATAGTTATTGGTAGAATATGAATATTTCACACATGTCGAGGCGGTCCTAATCTAACAGGTGGCAAACCGACCGCCCATATGAAATCTCCAGGTTAGAACTATATGCTGGCATTTGGTATATAGTTTAGGAAAGAACTTAGTGGAAACTAGCGAATTGTATCACAATTTAGTACTCTATATTTATTTGTTCATTTTTTACTATTTTATTTTTTATTTAAAACTTTGGTAAGCTAATGTTGTGTGTGTAATCTTAATTTTTTACACTCAATCACATAATGATACTGTTACTTGTCTGTATTTTAAAGAATTAAATAAAATAAACACTGAAAAAAATGCGTTGAAAAAAAATTTCACATTGAAAGTTCAGCTAATAGACTTTTTAAAATTAGTAGCGTGCCCTTAAAAATGTGCCCCAATATGTGAAATTATAGATTTTAAATAAAAAACTCAATTGTCTAACATCGAAGGGGGTCATAAAACAAGTAATACAAATAGTTCCTACTCTTAAGGAAGGAAGTCCTCGGGGACCTACAGAAACTATTCTTTACTTCCTGGTTTAGATAGGTTTGGACATAAATTTTTAATTTCCAATTTCTGGAGGGTAGTCGCGATTTGTCTCTTTCATTCTAAGATTTGTTTTCTGTATTTGTTGGTATTTTAAAGCTTGATCATGCGCAAGGGCAGGGCTTTATTTTATTTTACTAATATATATTTTATTTATTTATCAACTGTAGTTTTTGCTATTTACAGGGTAGTACATAGCAGGTTTTTTTTTTTTTTTTGGGGAGTGGGAAATCATCAAATGACTGCTCCCGTCCTGGGTGCGGCGGGAGGGCGTGTCAGACTTTTACTGACTAAAACCCACTCATGTTCCTTCGGTTGCCCTTTATGTTCCGGGGTTACGGTAACTATTATAAACATTCCGCAACCACATACCAGTAAAACGTGTCATTTGACTGGTAGAGAATGGCTTACGTATAAGTCGGCCTTTATACCTTCGTATAATCTAAATAAATAAACGCCCAGCCCAGACTTTCAGAAAAACTAAAATCTCAAACTATAAGAAAATGTTAGGAAAAAATATATGATTTTAATTTATATATACCTTTCTTAAACTAATTTTATAATGACATGTTCAAAACCAAATCACTAAACTACAAACAAAACGAAACCTAATCAACAGAACTATAACCCCACATTTTCATCTCGACACAGCATCAGCTCATTACGAGAACATCCACCAATTCTTCGTCCCGACTGTACTTTAAAAACACACACTAGTGTAATGTTAAAAATGAATTACCAACACATAGGCGTGCCTCCCTCCCTTTATACTCATTTTCATTTCGATGTTTTTGGGTTTTTGCGCAGCAGGGGTGGGTTACCCCCTAACCCCCACACCCCCGCCCTATGAAAATAGGATATATTTTTATGTTTTATTTTCCCGGAAGGCAGTGCTTAGTTGCATGTTTATTAGAACTTTTTATTAGTAGAGACTGTACTGGTTTTGTCTTTTTTTCCGGGTTACTCGGTATCAGATGATTTGCGATGACAATTCTATGGGCAGCAGTCACGGCATGTTTGTTTTACCATTACTTGTGTTATTTGTGGGTTTTTGAAGCAATGAACTTATATTTTTTGGGTCATCTAAGAATCGATGGGGGAAGGAGTCGATTTACGTTTTCTCGAACTATTTCGTAGGTTTAAATTAAATTTTCGTCCCACAGAAGAAGAAGTTATTCAAAAGGAGTTGTTAAATTAAAAATCGTAGAGAGGTTCTAGAAAATAATAAGTATTTTATAATAATTAAATCTTTTAATTATCCCCTTCCGTTTAACCGGTGTGAAAATAGGTCTGATTCGTGTTTACTGCTCCACTTCTTTGGATAATAGCGATGTAGCTTATGCGTCATCCTAATTTTTCAAGCTATTATACTGTGAAGTTTCATTAAAAGAAGTTTTGTCAAAACAAACATTCATATATCTGTCACACACTTTCGTACTCAGATTAGGTAAAAATGAAATTCACAATTAAACATTAATTTCTTAGTAGAGAACACCTTTCAACAAGTAATTACAATTATAAATTTAACTGGCTGTTCCCGCAGTTTTACTCGTGTAATTCTCGTTCCCGTGAAACGTTTTGGGGTAAAACTATCGTAGGTCTTTTCTCAGGATATAGACTGTCTCTATTTAAATCGGTTCTGAAGTTTTGGCGTGAAAGCGAGACAGACAGAGTTAAAGTCAAATTAAACTAAACTAGCTTTCGTTTTAACTGCGTCTTTTATTACTGCTACACTTCCGTAGATTGCAGCAAAATATTATATAATCTAAAATTTCTCGAAAATCTAACAATACCATAATTATAAAAAAAAAACAATCCGACTAACATCATAGAGATTAGAGCGTTTAAACAAACAAAAATAAAAAAAAATATCCGTGCATATAAAGTGCCATTGCCCTTTTTAAATATGATCGTGTTTTCAATTAATATTCATATGCTAGAATTTGAAAAAAAAACAAACTTAAAAAAAAACGACAAGTAATGGTCAATATTAGCTGTATTTTTTTAAATGCGCTAGTCACCAGAGCACAAAATAGAAATACATACTTATTATCACAAATATAATGTTTGTAAACATACCCCCACTTTGCCTAATTTTACCCCTCTAGGGGTGCAGTTTCTAAAAATCCTTTCTCAGTGAATAAGTACCTACTCTTCACAAAGAACACACCCTGCAAGTTTCAGGTCTCCAGGACCAGCGGTTTGGGCTGTTGTTGATATATCATTCAGGGAGCAAGCTTGACACTCAAGGAAAGACAAGCAGGGTTGCGGAATGTTTATAATAGTTACCGTGACCCGGAACATAAAGGCAAAGCAAAGCAAAAACTTATCCAAAACTGTTGGTTAAAAATGTTTTTAGCTAGTTATAACTAGCTAAAATATACTACCTAAGATATACTATGACTACTATGACAAAACAATGTTAATGAAATACATCCAAATATTTTTTGCAAATAATAATAATACCAGCCTATTACTGTCCCACAGGGCAAAGGCCTCATCTCATATAGAGAAGGCAGAGCATGACAGAATTGATATTTAACACAGACATCGGTGAAGGAAAACATAGCGTGGAAACCTGGCCTTGTAGTTAATATGAGTCGGATAGCCATTCAATTTTAGTATGTCTTATATTATACATATATGACTCTCTGCGACGTGTCTGTATCAGTGCTTAAAATTTTCGGCCACATAGCGCGTAGAAGCTCCGATAACCTGGAGCGCCTTATGGTCACTGGCCAAGTGGAAGGCAAAAGGCCTCATGGACGGAGCCCTAAGCGCTGGGCTGATCAGATATCAACAAGCCAAGATATCAGTCAGCACGGCTCTCCACGGCGGTTTGGACAAACACTGTCAAGAAGTTTTTCCAAGAGTTCCGATCCTTAGTAATAAGGAAACGATAGAGGAGATTTTTTTAAATCTTCGAACACACGTGATTTGAGGCACAATAGAAAGACAATAGCAGCCCGACAGCCGGCTATTGCGTGGTCGTTGAAAGGTTAAGATAAAAAGACATATTAAGATTGTTTTAGATTAAAAGACATGTTAAAATTGTTGACCTTTACCTAATTATCTAAAATTAGCTTTTGCCCGCGACTTCGTCCGCGTGGAATAATAGTTCCCGTTTCCGGGCAATTTCCGGGATGAAACTATCCTATGTCCTTTCTTGGGTCCCAGACTATATCTGTACCAAATTTCATTCAAATCGGTTCAGTGGTTTAGGCGTGAAGAAGAGACAGACAGACAGACAGAGCCTTTCGCATTTATAATATTAGTACGGATTAATGGGTACATTTTTAAACCTGCAACTTTGGAAGCACCCGTAATATTTAACACTAGCGACCCGCCCCAGCTTCGCAGGGGTGTTAAAAATCCCGGCTTTTCTCTACTATATTATGCATGTATTTTACATATAAACCTTCCTTAAGAATCACTCTATCTATTTAAAAAAAAGCCGCCTCAAAATCCGTTCCGTAGTTTTAAAGATCTAAGCAGACAGACAGAGGATAGCAACTTTGTTTTATACTATGTAGTGATTTAACAACTAACTATTCAGGTCACGGTCAAATACATTAAATATATTATTTCCATTAAATTGGACATAAGCCTGTTCTAACTTACATTGCACTCGAATGAAACAGTGCTTAATTTGTAACCAATTAAAGATAAATTGGTATGGTTTAACATCTGATTTTAATCACAATATCGAACTGTTAAAACACTGTTTAGTGACGATTTATAAATCTATACTAATATTATAAAGCAGAGGAGTTTGTTTGTGTGGTTTAAAGCGCTATTCCCAAGGACTTTAGGGCCAAATTAAAAAAAAAATGTGTCACTTAGCTCAATCATTGAAGAAGGCTATAGGCTATATATCATCATGGAAAGATTTTTGGAGCAGAGCAGTAGCTTATATAAAGTATAGTTGAGTTTCTCAAAATCTTGCTTAATTTTTTTAAGTTTTTTTAACTTACTACAAAAATTGAAGCATGTACTTGAATAAAAAATAGCCTAAATATTAGATCCAGATGTGAGCTAACTAACTCTCAAATTTTATTCAAATCCATCCAGCCGCTTTTGAGTTATTATGCGATAAACATTTTTTAAAACATTTTCACGAATGAACATTGAACCAAATGCCAATTCCCAAAAAAAAAATTGGAGTCTTTTATCCGTAGTTGTTTAGATCTATGTTTAATAATAATAAGATAAAAATATTAACTATGACTAAAATACAACTGAAGTTATTACCTTTTTATTGTTAAGTGATTTATTTAAAACGTGAAGTGCAAAAAGCCCTCTTTATTATTATACACCTTTGCCCACGTGTATTTTATGGCCTATTATAGAAATATATTTTGATCTGGATCATTAATTAGACTACCCACATTGAGTAGACAAAAACAAAATAACAAACTTTATGTTTTTAATGGACTTAACTTAGAGAAGAAGTATAATTGATAGATAGATAGATAAATAATACGTTTATTTAGCTAATTGCTTAGGTAAAACATATACTAATTAGCTTTTATTAGTTTCAGCCCGGCAAAAACACTGATGTGATTGTAGTTTTTGAATAAGCATAATTTAACCCACGGCTTTATATGTGCCTGCAATAATTGACATTCCCACAAGTAAATTTATCATTAGCTATTTTTATTCTTGGGGCTCAAACATACTCCGTACTAAATTTCAACAAATTCAGCGGTTTAATTGCCTAAGGAAAAAGACTTTTGAGCATTGACTTTGAGCTTCGAATTTCATGTCAGCGACCGAAAAAACGCTTACTCTGTACCAAATCAAAATATGTTTATTGACTGAGCTATGAAAGATAACAGAAAAACAGTCACAACAATCACATTTAAAATATTAGCCACGCAGAGCCATCCAAAAATGCTAATCACAAACCTGACTACCTACGTAACTGCGACAAACAGACAGACAAATAAAAAACCCTCTAAAACGCCCTAAGCTTCATTGAAACCGGGATCAAATCCTCCCCTACATAGCTAACTGTACAGCCGTAGAGGGACGAAACAAAAATAAAGTGTGCTACGAAGGGTTATGGCGTAGCAACTACGTAGGCGCCTACGAGAGATCTACGAATATGTTCGATTTGTTGACGGGTTTTTAGTAAGGTAATGGTGATTTTCTTGTTCATAAACTACAATAAATTTAAGTTCAGTGCTCTTCTATTTTCATTTCATAACGAAGGATAGAAGATTAAAATTATATAAGTTTACGTCAAATTAAGATACTTTATAGACAACTACTTTTGCCCGTGACTTCGTCCGCGTGGATTAATAGTTCCCGTTCTCGGGGGATTTCTGGGATGAAAACTATCCTATGTCCTTTCTCGGGTCCCAGACTATACCTGTACCAAATTTCATTCAAATCGGCAGTGAAGAAGAGATAGACAGAGTTACTTTTGCATTTATAATATTAGTACGGATGTGTAGCCCCGACCTCTTGGTAGTACTCATGCTAAATTTAAATGAAATTTATCCAGTACTTTTTCATTTTATCCCAGACAAACAGACAGACAAAAATTCTAAAAACTATACTTTTATTATTCGTATAGACTACCATTGCAATTAGCTTATACTTCTCCATTTTCTGAAATAAATCTTTTCCATTCGTGAAAGAAATGGACAAAAACATTAGTGTTTTCCTGTAATCGCAAAACACTAATGTAAATACTGTACCGATATTAAGAGCTTCAGTGTGTTTAGAAACGAAATAGGGAATCGGTGGGATCGTAAAGGGTTTCTGATGGCTCCCTAGCTTGTCCATTTCACCCTTCGCTATTTGAAGTCTTCTTTTTTGTACAGCATAAAAACTGACTAGCAAAACTGCCCAGCTTTGCTTGGGGGTGAAGGGAGATGTTTTGATCGTAACACAATCGAAACTAATCTATGCTTAATATTATAAAGCTGAAGAGTTTATTGGTTTAGTTGAATGCATCTCAGAAACTCCTGGTTTCTCCTGGATAGACTATTCCTTTAAAGCTATTGGGTATATTGCATCACGCTGTAACTAGCAGGATAGCGCAACAGTAAGCCAAGACAGGAGTTAAATCGCGAGGATAACTTGTACTAAAAAAACCCAAAAATAACTAAAATTTCGGAAGTCGGTGGCAACACAAATTGACTGGCAGAACAGAAGCCACCGACTTCCGAAATTTTAGTTATTTTTGGGTTTTTAGTTTTTGAAGGTGGTTATTATTTTTTTCGAAAAAAGTTTTTATTTATTACTTTTTAGTGTCGACTCCCAATGTTTGACTGTGTATTAAAGTATCTTTCAAAGTAATTTATTTTCAAAATAAAACTACTTACAATCTTATAAAACGAAAATAGAAACTTGAAGAAAAAGCACACATCGTCTATGAATATTTCGTAATTTTTTTTTGTTCTTGGTGAATATTTCAAGAAGCACTGAACCGATCGCCACAAAATTAATGTGGGACCACCCCTGAATCATGACTTATCAAACAAAAAAAGAACCATCAAAATCCGTTTACAATTGACGGAGATATCGCGTAACAAACATACAAAAAAAAACATACAGACGAATTGAGAACCTCCTCCTTTTTTGAAGTCGGTTAAAAATAAAAGCAATTTGTTGGATTTATCAGTGCGACTGGAAAATATTTTTGTATACGGTGGATATCGATACTTCCTGGCCCTATTTTACCCTTTAAGGGTTGGAATTTCAACGAATCTTTTCTTAGTGGTTATCTACTATTTACCAAGAGTAAACACTACAAGTTTCATGACTCTAAGACCAGCAGTTTGGGCTGTGCGTTGAAATATCAACAGGCAGTCAATCAGTCAGTAAGTTAAACATTTTGCAAATAGAATGTCAAAGCGATATCAATATTTTTTAACAGAAAAAGCCAAAAAAACAAAACAGCTAGATAATAAAAATAAATTATTTTTATATAATAATTTTTTTTAAGTTCAACAGCTTTCTAAACTAATAATAAAACTTCCTCTAAAACTAAACTATGACAAATTGTGTTAAATTAACCTAATCTAACGCACTTCAAATCAATTAGTTTAACGTTGAGGTTACTAAGTTTTACAAGGGAACGAATTTTTTAGGTAAGTATAAATAATTTCGTTTCTAAGAAAACATAGGTCTAACGCTTGTGGTTTTATTCATCTTTATAGTAAAACTAGGGGTTCGATGCGGCTTCGCCCGTCTCCTGCTTGATAATGCAGAGTGCACAGGCATCTTTTGGGTGAGCTCCCTCCATCTTAGGCCGCGTCTATGCCCTCGGACTAGTCTGAGACCAAGAGCAAGCCCATAAGTTATAAAAAAAAATGAGGGAAGTGGAAATAATATTTTTCTCACTCTTCCGCTTTGCCTTTCTTATTAATTTTGTTCCAGGATATAAGACAGTTGAATGGTTTCTCTGGGACTCTTTCGTCGAGCTTCATTGCTTCGGCGCATATCTGACGGGCTCCACTGTAAATTCTGGCTTTCAGGAATTGCAGTGGCTGGGAATAGTCTTATACAAAAATATGTATAGACGGCAGTGGCTACTTAACACCTGGTAAGCCATCAAGTATGTTTGCCACTCTTTTATCGGAAAATTTTCAGTAGCTAGGAGTTTTAAAAGAAATTCTGGATAGGGAAGCTTATTAATCCTTACCAACCTTATTAAATGGAAAATAACTCTATCTTATTGTCTGTCCGTTAAGTTTTCTCGTCTGCCAGAAGCAATCTTGTGAGTATTGGTACAGAGAACCGAGAAAGTATTACAGGTACATAGTAAGCTTATTATTCCTAGGAAAGACATAGCTTAGGATAAGACAGAACTTTTTAATCTATGACTTTGTGAGCATCTGTGATAAACGACATTCACAATCGAAGTCACGGGCAAAAGCTGGTCATCCAAAATCCTTTATCTGGTACTCATAGCCACAGTACATAACTACTCATGAGCCGCAACACAACACACACAACGGCATATGTTTAACATTAATCAACTACGGACCAAGTATATGCGTCAACCACCATTTTTGTTCAAAAAAAGTTTCGTCCGAAAAACAGCCGTATTCGCGTTAAAAAGAGATAAAATTCACGCACACATGCCAAAATGAAAAGTAGACATTTTTGAACCAATAGGGATATTACAGTAAAAACTACAGCAAATGAATTTATTATAGATTGTGTGGGGTTGGGAACGCCCCTGCCTCCCCAATAACAATATAATTTTATTTTTAATACGCCGATAACATATAGCGATACTGTGACGCTGCGGCCAGGATGGGAGTGAGTTCAACGCCGGGCGAGGCATTGGTTTTTTAAACGCTAATAGGGAATTATTGTGCCGGATTATGTTTCTGATTATTGCGTTCCTGGGCTGTTATAAAAGGGTTAATTCGATTTTGGATTGGTGAGGTATAATTTCGTTAGGAAATCTCGGTTTGTGTATATTAATATTAATGGCAAAGTAAATCTGTCTTTCTGTCTGTTTGTTAAGCGTTTACGTTGAAACCACAGAACTTTTAGCATAGAGTAAGCCTGAATCCTGAGCAAAGATTTACTTAAGTTACGCTTATTGTCTTTGACTTCTTATGACCGACAAGAAAAGTCGTGGATAAGAGCTAGTAATAAAAATAAGTTTTAAATTGTCTATATGCCTTAAGCAAGCGAGGTGATAATAGCAAATTGTTGGCATACCTAGAAGACAACAACCTACTCAATGACCAGCAATATGGCTTTCGCCGTGGTCGGTCTACTGGGGACCTTCTAGTGTATGTTACACATTGCTGTGGTGAAGCCATTGAGAAAAACGGCGAAGCCCTTGCCGTTTCACTCGACATCTCAAAGGCCTTTGACAGGGTTTGGCACGCAAGTCTCCTTAGCAAGCTTCCTGCTTATGGCATACCGGCTGACTTTTGTAGCTGGGTATCGGACTTTTTGACGGAAAGGTCGATCAGAGTGGTCGTCGACGGCTGCTCTTCGGACCTAATGGCCATTGATGCCGGTGTTCCTCAAGGGTCTGTTCTCTCTGCAACTCTATTCCTGCTCCATATAAACGATATGCTAAATCCTAGCATAGTCGGTTACGCAGATGACAGTACTGTTGTAGAGAGATATTTGGCCAGCGCAAAAGACAGTAGGGACGATATTCGTTCACAGAGAGAGACCATGGTAGAGCGAGTGAACTTTGCCTTGAGTCGTGTGTCCCAATGGGGCGATGACAATCTAGTGCAGTTCAATGCCGCCAAAACGCAAGCGTGTCTGTTCTCCGCCAAACGGAGCCCATTTGATCTGGCTCCTACTTTCCGAGGTGCATCTGTAAAAGTAACCGGCTGCCTTGAACTCCTTGGCATGGAGTTGAGTTCTGACCTCAACTTCGGCACTTTCATTGAGTCCAAAGCACAGACTGCGGCGAAAAAACTGGGCATCCTTAACAAGGTTAAGCGATACTTCACGCCGGGACAGCTTCTAACACTTTATAAAGCTCAAGTCCGATCGTGTATGGAGTATTGCAGTCACTTATGGGATGGCTCAGCCAAATACCAACTGGCCGCATTGGATTCGGTGGATCGCAGGGCCAGAAGGTTGATTGGCGACAAGAAGCTGGTGGCTCAACTTCAACCACTAGCACACCGGCGAAAAGTTGCCTGTCTGGCGGTATTTTACAGATTGCACTTCGGTGAGTGTGCTCATGGGCTACACGAGCTCATTCCCTCATCCCCATTTTACCACCGGACATCCAGACGTACTTACGGCGGGATACCACCCTTTCTTGGTTGATATTCCTCACATCCGCACGCAGCGCTTCTCAAAATCGTTCATAATGCGCACCGCAAAGGAATGGAATTCCCTGCCGGCGTCTGTGTTTCCAAATTCATATAACCCGGAAGTATTTAATAATAGAGTGCATAGGCATCTACTGGGTAAGCTCGCTCCATCGTAGGCTCCGTCTATGCCCTCGGGCTAGTCTGGGACCAAGAGCAAGTCCATTGTAATATAAAAAAAAAAAAAAAAGGTGATCAATATGTAGCACACCTTCTCTGTTTAGGAAGGCCTTTTTGACCAGATTTCATTGTAGATGTAATTAAAATTTATTAAAGTAAGGTATTATTTTCACAGATACCTAGCGGGGATGTAGGTTATTACGCGCGTTGACGAAAAAGCTAAAAAGATGCCAACGCAGTTCAAAAGTAGACTAGGTTTGTATACATTATGCTTTACGTGCTATACTGAATAGCAGACAGAACATTAAAAAGATACTAGCTTTTGCCCGCGACTTCGTCCGCGTGGAATAATGTTCCCGTTCCCGGGAGATTTCCGGGATGAAAACTATCCTATATCCTTTTTCGGGTCCCAGACTATGTATGTACCAAATTTCATTCAAATAGGTTCAGTGGTTTAAGCGTGAAGAAGAGACAGACAGACAGATAGAGTTGATTACTTCCGATTGCTATAAATGGTATATTGTTGGGGTAAGATGCCAAAGCTTGATTTACAACTTGAGACAAAGATTTATTGCTTTAGATTTTTTATTACCATGAAGTATATTTTACTCTAAATCTTTTTTAAGTTTCCCAAATTGTTATATTGTTCCTGTAAAATCAACGTAAATAACCTAAAGCTATATTTTATAGATTTTAAAAGAGTGTTCATGGAGTTTCTTGCTTGTTCTTCTCCATAGGAACCTACTGCTTGAATCGAGCGTCTAGCTTCTCCAGCTTTTTCACTCGATCCTTGGCAATATAATGCATAATACTGGGACATCTTACACACGGTCATCTGATCCCAAGCTAAGCAGAGCTTGTGTTATGGTAACCAAACGACTGATATACATACTTAAATAATTTTTAAATACATACATATTATAGATAAATAACACCTAGACACAGAACAAACAATTATGCTCATCACACAAAGTTTGTCTTGGGCGGGAATCGAACCCACGACCTCTGGTTTAGCAGTCAGGGTCACTGAACACTAGACCAACAGGCCCGTCATAATCATGGCTTATTTGAATTAGTTTATTGTCATTTTTTATCAATGACAAGCTTGTTGCACTTTTAACAAACCAGAAGAAACGGTTTTAAAAGGCATAGGATGTCGGTGATGTCTTAGATAAACTAAAAATATGAATATGAATTAAAAAAGTCACAGTTGTACTTGCTCAGTTTCGAACTTGCAACCTCGTGCAAGAGAGGCGGTCCTTAAGAACTAAATCATCACGATTTAAACACAAGGCCATCTCAAAAACTTAAATTAGTAAAATATATAATGATTATAGTAAATACCTGACTTGCTGACTGCTCAAGGACATCTGAAACAAAAACAAAAGAAAACATAAGTTTGATAATGGGTGACATGAAAGATAGAAAATCTCATATTCTTTATTACACATTAGCTTCTGCCCGCGGCTTCGCTCGCGTTAGAAAGAGACAAAAAGTAGCCTATGTTACTCTCCATTCCTTCAACTATCTCCACTTAAAAAATCACGTCAATCTGTCGCTCCGTTTTGCCGTGAAAGAAAGACAAACAGACAGACAGACAGACACACTTTCCCATTTATAATATACTAGCTTCTGCCCGCGGCTTCGCTCGCGTTAGAAAGAGACAAAAAGTAGCCTATGTTACTCTCCATCCCTTTAACTATCTCCACTTAAAAAAATCACGTCAATCCGTCGCTCCGTTTTGCCGTGAAAGAAAGACAAACAGACAGACAGACAGACAGACAGACAGACACACTTTCCCATTTATAATATTAGTATGGACTAATATGGATAATAGTGCAAAATAAAAGTAAAGGTAACGTTATAAGACAAAGGCCAGATTCTTATAAAATCTTCACACTGACCTAGAAAACCTAGAATTTATTACAAGAAAAAGTTTGTGGCAGTATGTTTTCTCTATAGAATAAACTTAAAAACGCAAATCATGATGATTATCCGTACTAACACTAATAATTATAATAAACGCGTACGTCTGTTGGTTTCACCGAAACCGCTGAAGCATTTTCAGTGTATTTTGTTATGGTATCTCCAAATGAAATTTAATGGTCTATCAAGAAGGATTTAGGCTTTTTTTAGCTATATTTTAAGACGCAACATTGCCTGTTTTATTATTATTACCAACATTTATTCGGACGAAGACAATGTCAAAACATTTTAAATAAATTAATAAGCTATTAACAGGCACTTTATAAATGTCAAGGAGTCATCAGTTTGTTAAAAATTTGCGGCCCTTTGCACGGGTGTAACAAATGATTGAAATTTTCGACTTTTCTCTAAGAAACTATGCATGTTTTTACATTTAAACTTTACCCACAAACCGCTCGGCCTATCAGCGAAAACCGCATTAAAATCCGTATCGCAATTCAAAAGATCTAAGCATACTTACAGACAGTAAAGCGTTTTCTTTTTATACAATGTAATAAAATAAGTGTAAATTGATTGGCCGTCATTTTAAGATTACGACTACAACAAACATAAACTTTAAAACTTCCGAGCATCTGAACCGATATCTATGAAACACTCCTTAGAACCAATGCTAGATAATCAAAAAACCAAAATCATCAAAAACCATCCAAATCGGTTCATCGGTTTAAGAGCTACGGTGTCACAGACAAACACATAGCGATTAACCCTATAAACCCACTTTTAAGAAGTAAAACTAGCGAGCAAAAGTTGTTCATTAATAACCTGTCTAAATATACAAAAACGTAAAACGCAGTTTGGTCCACCGAAAACGACATGAATTTAAAAATGTCCAACTGTTCAAACGAAGTTATTTAGTTACATCTATTAGAATATGATGAAACATCTGTATCAACTTAGATCGTTTGTGCTATAATTTAGCTGAGACAATGACATATTTAGTATGTATGTTTGTTTAAATATATTATGTGAGACCAATCAAGGTTGAATAGAAAATGCTAGAAGGGAATATGTCTAATGGTATCTATTTATATTTTACTTGTCAAACGTTGTCATACAGAGAAGGCACGAGCAGTTATTACCACGCTTGTTTAAGCTACAAAATATACTCTCTAATTAATTTATTGTTTTTACTAGCTTTTGCCCGCGGCTTCGCTCGCGTTAGAAAGAGACAAAAAGTAGCCTATGTTACTCTCCATCCCTTCAACTATCTCCACTCAAAAAATCACGTCAATTCATCGCTCCGTTTTGCCGTGAAAGAAAGACAAACAGACAGACAGACAGACACACTTTCCCATTTATAATATTAGTATGGATGAGTCTAATATTTTCTTTAAAGCATACGAAACCAAAATAAACTTCAAATACATTCTCAAAATTTTTTTGATGTTCTTATTATTTCTTTGTTTTTAAACGCACACAAAAATAGAGAAAATCTTTTTTAATTGCGTGTATAAAAATCTTTTATTTCAGACAAAATGATAAAACATTGGAAATGTTCATAAATATATGATGATGATGATAAATAATTCTTCAAAACACCGCCATCTCTAAATCGTGACAGAACCAAATCGCTTTAACATGGCCTTCTGTACTAGTTCCGTTTGACTGAACATCGTCTGTCAGAGTCAGTAGAAATTGTACTTAGTTTAATAAAAATATAGAAAGTAAATTAATCATCTTGTGTATAACATAATATAAAAACACGTCTATGATCTTCATACTATATTTCATAACCGTACATCGTCATTTAAACTGAAAAATATTTCCACAAGAATCACCAAAACTCGGTGGATTGCCATTATTAATATAAAGTTGAAGTTGAAGAGAGAAAAAGTGACAAAACAAAAACAAACAAACGATGAAGAAATCTTCAACCCATAGCAATACATATAACACGACTCTGCAAACATCAGCTACTCATAACCATCTCATCATTCCACCGACCTAAAAACCGTTTCAATCCCATATTAATACATCAGCAAATACTTAAAAAATAATCTGCTACACACGTAATTATAAAAAAAATACCTTTAAAACCAAATCCGATTGCCACATTAGGGAGAAAAGTCATAACCCAATTTTGGGGCTAAAAACCTAGTAAATGGAATATACGAATGTCGTGTGGAGACAATATGAAGACTCGGCGCTCAAAGTGGAATTTAAATATGTAAGGAATTAGGAGAGGGGTCGCCCCCCCAGGGGGACGCGAGTGGGGAGGGGGGCGGGAGGTTTTTCAAAACTAGAAAGAGATGAACATCGTGCGTTAGTATCGCGATCCTGTGTTTGTAGGTAAATGGGGTTGAGTTAGACGGATAGATCCGGAGATATCTTGTAAGGAAGTGATAGGCTAAACTAAAGATGTGGAACTTCAAAGTACCATTTTTGGTCTTGACTTTGACTTTAATTTTGCCAGCTCATCAAAATTAGCTGCTTTACCCTGGTAACTGTTGCCTCCCTAAGAGTTACCAGTAGGAATAAGCACTAAAACTGGATATAGGAAGCGAGTGTCTGCTTTGGACAATCATCATGTGATTTCATGTTTGGATTGTCATGTCAAATAAAGCAAATTCGAAGAACAAACTCACAAACAACAAAATGGAGAATCAATTTTAGAGTAATTTAACTATACGCCAGGTCTAGTTACGAAACCATTATGAGCTCAAACGCAATGCAAGAAACACAAATTAATACGTACATTTTTCTTTCCCTTCAAGATTTCACTGGCAAATATAATAGTGTACAGTTAGTTAAAGTACATGAACCTACCCGAAACTGCCAAATTTCTCCAATCAACTTTACAGCTAATGCTTAAGCAATAAAGTTGTCAATCTGATAAAATAAAGATTGTAGTCGCTTTTAGTTTTAGTATCAAGTTTTTATACTCTGTTCTTTATTTCCTAATCTACAACCTTCTCAAGCGCCTACCTAAAATATTACAAGTCCTTGTCCTCCATTAAATAATCTACAACTTCCTCAAGCACCTTCCTAAAATATTCCAAAAAAAAAAAAAACTTCACCCAACAAAACCCAGATATCTCAAGACGTATCCCGACATACAGCACCTCGCACAACTCACACGCACGCGCTGTAATGAGAGAGCGCGGGGGGAGGTAGTTAGACAATTTTACAACTGCGCCGCTCCGTTTTTTGGCGTACTCGCCTCGTAGCTAGGTGTGTGCGCATAGACTATGGTAGGAGATGTGACAGTCATGTGTGATGGGGTTTATGCCTAAACGCGTAGAGAGAGAGAATTAATGATTTTATTTTGTGGCGACATGAGCTGTATGGTAATGGGTCGTAATGTTTTTTTTTTTAACTGAATGTAAAGAGGTAGTAGTTGAAGATGCCAAGAGATATTTATGATGTCATAATGTAAGTGTTTAATATAATAGGAATGAAGTAAATTTCTAATAAGTAGTGTCCTTAGTTTGTGTATGTAATATACTTATTATTAGAAAACAAACCTCTTAATATTCAGTACGTGAGGATAATATTTTGTAGCTTTTATGCAGGAGTTTAAAATTTGTCGTAGAACTATGGAAAAAGAATGCAGAAACTCAAAATAAAAAAGGAAACAGAGACACCATTCATTTAAATATAGAATCGCCAAACCTTTTCAAACAAAATTAGACTTTAAATCTAAAACACCCACACATCCCAAAGCCTTCAAGCTCCTCACAGAGGAAACAGGCAGCAAACCGACCCCAACCCACTGTCGCATCTCCGTCCCTAATCTTTGTCGCCATCTGTAGGTGCGCACAAATTTGCATATGTCGAAATAATTTAGGGGGTAACTCCACACACCCGTAGGACGCTAATGTAGGCTCGTATCGGCACCGGCGGAATAAGAAATTGGCGTAGATGCGACATTCCGCTAACATTTTTATGTTTATGTCCCTATTTTTATGGGCGTAAGTTGTAAAGGCATGTTAGAACTGAAGTAATCTTGTGACGGAAGAAAGGTAAAGTGGGAGTTATCTGTGAATGGCTGGAAGTAGTGTTTATTTTTTTTTGGACTTAGTAGAATAAATAAATGTCTTGGGATAATCCACACAAGGGATGCCTGATCTGAATCTGATTTGGAAGATTCACGGCCATACGATCTTTCGACTTTTTTAACCGATTCAACGTACTTAACCGGAACTAAACTGTGGTCATTATTTTTATGCAGGTATCCATTTATTTATTTATAAAATTACTTTACGATCTTCCAAACTTGAAAAGAAACACACACACGATGCATACGATTAAAATATTGAATCGATTGACGAGCTAACCTAGGCATCTCTTTTCTCCGATTCCAATCCCAAACCAGGAAGAGCCTGTAACTACACTACCTATATACAAAAACTCTTCTCTAACAGATAACGCTTGAATATTGATCACCACTCTTGCAAAACGCGGTTTGGCGATTACATCTATACTAATATTATAAGGAGGTAAAATTTGTAAGTTTGTAGGTTTGTAAGTTTGTATGTAGGGGGTAATATCTGGAACTACTGGTCCGATTTGAAAAATTCTTTCAGTGGTACATAGCGCATTTATCGAGGAATGCTATAGGCTATTTACCATCACGCTACAACCCACGGGAGCGGAGCAGTAACGAAAAATACGGGTGAAACCGCAGGGGGCAGCTAGTCCTAAATAAGTTAGAATACAGATTTAACACGATATATTCCTCTTAAAAAAAACACTACTACTAAAATATCTACCATATTAGAACAGTCAAATAAAAGATAGAGTCTCAAAAGAGAAGAAACTAATTCCTTAAGTTAAATTAAGTAAAGTTTTCCACAGTACTTAGAATATTCAGCTGGACTGTTATTTCTGGTCGACATTTCTATTCAAGTTTTCCTGTAATATTTCTAAGTATTTTTTACATACAGATACAGATTCAGTCTCAATCGGGAACTGAAAGATTTTGAAAATGGCAAGAAGTCTCTTATCTGAAGGGTTGTTGTCGTGCCCCAAAATTTGAGATACTAGCTGTTTGCTGCGATTTCACCTTTGTTATTGGTTACTGTCCGCTTCCGTAAGTCGTAATTTGTATATCCTTCAACATTAATTTTTTTTTATAGAACCAGCAGTTCCTGATATCCAACATTATAATATTTTTTTTAACCAGCAGAGAATTCAACCAAACAACTCTACAATATTTTTAGCATAGATAAGAGGAAAATGAAAGTAATGATGGTAAGCATTTACCCTGTGGTGATAAAAATCTTATAATCCTACTAATATTATAAATGTGAAAGTTTGTCAGAAAAGATAGACTTGTATTACTCTTTTACGAATAAAAGTAGTGAATTGGATATTTAAATAATAGGATGACTAGCAGGCATTGTATAGTATCTGTATATTTAAGGTTTTTACCTAAAGAAGTTTCGTTTTTAATTTTTTTACCTTAAGGTTTTTATCAGAAGTTTCGAATACCTATTTTCAACTACATTTAAATAATATTACTCACTAAAGAAGCCATGAGCAAACTTCCTTGCTTATTTCAAATGATACGTGATATACAAATCAAGCAAAGAATCCTTATTACGAATATTATATTACACAGAAGGAACTAATAACTTTAATATAATTGTATGAACTCTAACAAATAGCATTTTATATATTTTAGGTTTGAAAATATAGTCCATCAAATTATCTATTTAAAACCAGCGAGTTGACTTTTTAAGAGTTTTGAAACACATCCATGGTTTTTTGTGAGTACTCTTGTATGCCGAAATCTTTTGTGCAGCTAAAACTGTTTACCGTTATTTACCAATTTATAAAGTTGGTATTTTGAAAAGTAGTTAGCACTAGTAAGTGCTCTTTAGCTTAATCTCTTCCTGGTCGTGTCG
Source organism: Athetis lepigone (assembly GCA_033675125.1). Classification (NCBI taxonomy): domain Eukaryota; kingdom Metazoa; phylum Arthropoda; class Insecta; order Lepidoptera; family Noctuidae; genus Athetis; species Athetis lepigone. The sequence goes on from CM066225.1 coordinate 17,647,021, forward strand.
AATTGCAGTCCAACCGGACTATCAGAGCGAGGGAGGACGTTTGTTAAGATGAAACTTTGTGTACCTTTTATACCTCCTATGCACTACTTTAAGTGGAGTTTAAGTGGAGTAGAGATGCCAATTTTAATAGATATTAGTATCCTGAAAACCAGAATCAACGCTGAGCAAGGAAGCTCGACGACCCTTGGAGATATTCAACTGTTATAAAAGGACAAATAATCATATTGTCCACCTCTTTTATATCAAAAGAATCTACATGCCAACAAAAATGTATTTAAGAAAAGTAACTTCAAATACCAATTTCACTTTTACAAATTATTAAAATATTCCAGTATATTACCTTTTTGGCATCTCTACTCCACTTAAAACTGTTCTTAGTACACTAAAGGAAAATTTTCGCTCATAACGCTCACAAAATAACTCGAGGGAGAACTCTAGTAATTTGTCGATACTCTACACATGACTCTATATAGCAGCCTTTATATACGAAGCTCTGATTGAAAAATTAGGGACTAATGTATGCGTAAATTAGACTGTAATAGAAATTGAAGATGTAGAGGCTATTTGAAGATTATTTCGGAAGGTAACTTGAAATCAAACGTATGATAGGATTTTAAGAATTTTAGGTAACGTTGAGTGGTAAATTACTTGAGTTCAATAATTTTCAGAGTAATATCATTTCTATGGCAATCTTTTGAAGATAAATAAATAATGTCAGTGGTGTCCTTTTAAAATTAAAAAGTACGCTAGCTAGCTTCAACACTGTAATAATTGTATTGTTTGAAGCTGATACACTGGTTCAGAAATATTAAACGAGAATATTTTCAGGAAATACAAAGAAAATAGTATTTGAGTGGTCACCGCAGTTGTTTGTGGATTAAGAGCATAAGGTTAGCACTATTCTGCCACCAGTATCAGTCCATTTTGGTAGCTACTAAATCTTTACGTCACAAGGTACTTATAAATGAAAATAATTGAAATTGTTTACTATGCAAGTAGGACATTAAAATCGACTCTATTCGTCATATTTGTTTTTTTAACTAGCTAGAGTGGGCGTCTTACCTGACTAAGAAGAAATGCTGAAACGAACATGAACATGAACACTTCTATCTTTTTAGTTTTACCACCATAAATGCACCTACTATGCTATCTCTTCACCACCCTAGGTTGACTGGGAGAGAATGCCTTTGGCATTAAGTCCGCCTGTGTACCGTTGTGCATAAAGTGTAAATAAATAAATAAATAAATAAACATGGACAGCTTTTCATACAGTTTGTAACTAGTACTCACAGTGACGTCAACGTACAAAAAACTAAAAAAACGAAGTTCAACCAAAAAAAGGCACGCAACTGGCCATTCATTTTAAACAAATAAAAACAGCGAAAAAATGCATAAAAAAGACGAAAAAACGCGTTACATGGTAATTGAAGTACGCTGTAGTGAGAGTGATTTTTTTTTTCTTTTTTTTTTCAGCCGCGCATCCACACTGAAATATTTCGGTCAAAAACCTTTATTTTATCACGCCGTCGTTAGAATTGAGTCCGTCCGATGAATTTTTATTCATCCGGTTTGTATAGAAAGTGAAAATTCCGATTTGTTTTACTTTCCCTTGCTTTTTTTGTAGTGTTGTTTGCAAACAGTGGTTTTTTACTTTTTGTGGTCTGTGTACGATTTATGCGAAAAATATGAATGGATTTAGGTGAGATGTGTAGGTTTGGTGAGCTTTTAAATGCTTTTTATTGCTTTCTGCCTGATTTTATTGACAATTTTCATGTTAACTGTATTTGAAGATAGAATTTAATTTAAGGTACAATGAAATAAGCTGTTTGAGGGTAATCTACACATACATGTTACGTATCCTGACTGCATCATCAATGCACAGCCGTCAAATACTTTTAAACTGTTAATTTTGCTTAGTACCGACATTATTCCTACACAAGCAACAATGTAACCAAGTTTTTGTAAAACTCGATTGAAAATACAGATACTTTTGGCTATCCTTTTCCATTGAAACTTACGTTTTGGAACAAGCAACGTGCTAAATATAGAAAACGTTTGTAAATGCACAACACAATTAAAGAAATTCCTACATTGAAGAAAACTTATAAAAAGCTTAAGACAATCCCAAAATTATCACGGTGACAAGACCTGCGATTACAATAGCAGAAAAAAAAACAGATAGACACTCCTTTTCAATAAGAATCAAGTTAATTCACTTTAAGCAAAGCTCTTTTTGCATCACGGAAATCACATTACTAGCAGTCACCCAGGAAAGTACCAAACCATAGACTTTTGTGGTTCCCTCCCTACCAGACAAACAGACAGACGATCCGGAAGCCAAGTCTAGACGATTCATAACCGACTATTTCTTTGCTTGATTGTAAGAATAATATTTTTTATACTAGGTGTCTTTCGCAGAAGTTTAATTACTTATTTGGTTACTGGTCCAGTGTCTGTTACTGTCTATGACCATATGTGATAATATACTATTCTTTCATGAATAGTTACAGAGATTAGGTATAGCATGATGATACACCATTCATAAATAAATGGTATCTCCAACCCGATTGAGAAAATGACTTTTCCTTAAAGTTCTAGCTTACACAGATCAAAATTTCATTAAAATCGGCGCAGTGGTTTAGCCGTAAACGTGTAATGAATAGACAAACAGACAGTTACTTTCATGTTTATAATATTAGTAAGGAAATGTTCGTTTCCTCTCGATATTTAGATAATACGAGACATTTATTATTTATTGTATTTGCGTTAGCTGGAATACGTTAAATGAGTTTACTGTTGATGTAATTTATTTTAAGAAATTAGGTTTTGTTGTTGTTTTAACGGTGAGGAAAAACATCGTGAGGAAATCTTGACTTATTGGCCAGAAATGGTCACAATGTGGTAGCAAATCCATACTAATATTATAAATGGGAAAGTGTGTCTGACTGTCTGTCTGTCTGTCTGTATGTTTGTCTTTCTTTCACGGCAAAACGGAGCGACAAATTGACGTGATTTTTTAAGTGGAGATAGTTGAAGGGATGGAGAATAACATAGGCTACTTTTTGTCTCCTTCTAACGCGAGCGAAGCCGCGGGGAAAAGCTAGTAAGATAATAATTTTTGTACTTATTCTTTGTTTACCCCAATATTATTTAGCTGGGGATTTTCAGCCGGCATTGACTAAAGAAAACGTCAGAATGTTCAAATAAACTAAACAGGGGGTATCGTTGTTACTGGGTTGTGGAGTTTACGTCCTTTTACAAACAAACGAACATATAACTCTTTATAATATGAGTACACATCAAATAAGATAATTATGTAAATAATTTCTTGAAAATACGCAGTAACATTGATTTTAACTTTACCTTAATCGGAAAAGCCTTTTCTTTTAATTTTTGATTTTTTGTGTGTTAAAAAAATAGTTAAATAAATAACCAAGATTTGCAATCCGATTTAGAAATCGAACAATCTTTACTAGGAACTGGCAAATACTGTTTTTCCTGTTTTAGCAATTGTCGAGGTTCAACCAAATTTCTTCCACTCTTACCTACATTATTTAAAAGTTAAATAAACGTAAGAATTTAAAGGTAACGTTCCAATTATTATGTATTTGTGATATTATTACGCTCACTTTGCAACTTAATTAAAATACTAAATACACTACTAAAAATTTTAATTGCATGGTTTAAAAAAGCTCATGGCAATACTGTTCGTTGGATAAATTAAGCGTTATCTAGGAAAATAATTGACTGAAAAATAATAAAACTAAAGAAAAAAGTCATTTTTTTTTCTGATCGTCTTTTTGAATGTCTACATGGTGTAAGTGCACTAAGTGTCTTGAATTTGGATATTTGGCATTGTTTTTTTTATTTCAAAATATTGAAAGTGACGTAGGCAAAAACTACATAAAACTTATAACGGATTACAGATTAACACTCATAGACTTAACTCACTAAAAAAAAAACAATATTCCTCTTCGCCTTAAAAAAAAAGCATTCAAAATTATCACTTAAAAATTAGTTGCAAGTCACCGTTTATCCGCAGAAATCGTCCGCGATTCGCAAGCAAACCCTTCGGATATGGGTCAGTATATCTTGGGCAACGCACCCTTGCGTGGGGCACTCAACCCTCTAATGCAATGTCTGTATTCTTGAGGAGGACCGAGACATTCGGTCAGTGTGTTCGGAGTTTAGTTGAGCGAGAGGCAATTTAAGGGGCATTGACAGCTATGAAGACAAGTGTCTGTATTTCAATTTTTTCATGAAAATTAGAATGAGTTTTCTACACTAATAGTATTGCTTTTCGGAGTATCATCTACACTAAAATAATAATGAGGAAAAGTTTGTGCTTTTTGTTTTTAAGCATAAACTTTTGAACTAATGACCTAAACATCTAGCGAGGTTCAGTTCTATAGATTAAAAAATGTGAAAATCCACTGTAAAGAATATTATATTATAGTAAATTTGATTCGTTCTGGCACTTATCTCTTAAAACGTTATACTATATTATTGTAAAAATGTGAGCACCGTATATTCATAAGCAATTAATTTAGATGTCATTGCTTAGTTTGGAACTACAGTGATTGTGTGCATTATTAGTTTTTTTTTTAGTTTTTATTGAAATCCTTAAAAAATCTTTCTTTAAATAAAATTAATTGCCCATTCTTCTTCATATAAAACAACCTTTTGAAGTAGGTGACAACATTCAATTTATAACTCATAAATGACGTTCTAAAGACGAAATAAATTAGACTTTGTAAATCTTGTACTAAAGTGAAAATGATAATGATACAAATGAAGATTTTATTTCCAGAAATAAAAGGTTTTATACATTTCTTGGCCGTTTTTTGCTCTTAAGTTAGATACTATAACAGGTCAGCTACCTCCAGTTAAGTAAGACATTCATTAATCGGAGCGGAGAAATTCCACGGCCATTATTACGACGGAGAATCGCTTTGTTGGTTCTTTGTTTCTCTTATAATCGTATTGATATTTATTGGCATAAACTAGACTATTAAATGGTTTACTTCTATGATTTATGAATTTAGATTTTAATGTTATTAGGTTTTAGGGTTCATTTTTAGAATTTATAGATGTGATTTTGATTGATTTAGTTTGTCAGTAGAGACTTTAACAATAACGCTTGTTTTTCAGTGTGTTTTGTTTCATAATACATATTCATTAAGGTTCGATCTGAACTTTTTCCCCTGACACTATAATTCCGGTAAGTGACAAATGACTTTACACATAAAATAAAATGTATCGGCATACTTAATGACTATACTTAATACAAGTATGTTGAAAAAAAGGCGTACAATACAAAATAAGCCTAGGACACGCCCATATGAAAAAAGTAGCCGACACCCCCGGAAATAAATATCTACGTAGGTACGTACTGAACCAATTTTTCGTGAATACATCAATAATTAGCCTATAAGCTAAACCGCGGTTCCCCGTTACAGGGAAACTGGTAGGCTGCCGTCAAAGTACCTCTAAAAACGTGTATACCATCTAACACGTAGGAACACACGACACCAATGTAATAAAAATTATATGCTCCAATTTACGATGGCGGGGGAGGGGGCTGGGAGGCCAAAAAATTCCCCCTACTCCCCCCTGATTGCGGGATCGAATCTCGCTAAACGGGTGTACGAAAAATTTCGCAGGAGGGGCGTCCCCCCGGGGGCGCAATACATTTTTATCATTATCCCTTTCTCACTACTATGAGGGTATTTGGTAATTATTGTGTATACGTATATATTTTTTGTCGGCTTTTTTGCATGTTTGCAGTTTTTCGGGAGAATGGGAGGAGGGGGGGCGTAATTATGATTGGACAGTGCGTCCAATGATTACTTATTGTGTTTTATATTTTCATTTATTTCGTCGCTTGATTTATTTAATTGGATGTGGGGCTCTAGGCGGCTGGTGCATGCACTAGGCAATGTTTTTGGTTTCACTTGTCTGTATTTACTAAGTTTATAACTTGCTTTTAGATAACTTTACACATTTTCTTTCAAATAATCACTAGTATTTGTAAGGTTCGTATTCTAGTCTTAATTAGCCTAAAATTCCTAAAGTTTGCGTCGAGTTTTCGAACGTTTTAAATTCCAAGAATTATGGAGATCTTTAATGCTGAAAATCAAGTGTTTTGTACATAACACAAAACATTTTCTTGAGCTAGATATTATCGATAATTTTCTTAAAACTTCGAATTATTCTTAAAGTGGTGTGGAAAGCTAATCTAGTATATTTTCAGTTGATTGAACGACGAACTTAACATAACGTTAATCTAGAGATAAGAATCTCAATATTTTATTATTAAATAATGGTAAGGATTTTTATTTTACTTTTTCGATTTTTGATACACTCTGAAGTTTTTAGGTTTAAAAAAGATTCGTGACAAGCTCTTTCGTGCGGATTCGATTGCGTATTTCGTTGCTGCCTCGCTCCTGTAGGTCTTATCGTAATGTTTCATTAAATGTACTGTTCGAAAAAATATGTATGAGTCCGTTTTGCAAGTAGCAGTTCTTTTTTAATTATGACTTTAAACCTATTTTGAAATTAAAGTATCTCTATTACTTTTTTTAAGTAGATCAGTTTAGTTTTTTTTATTTGCAATAATGTTGATAAATCATAAGTAAATCCAGATCCATAACATTTAGCCAAATAAAATACAGTTTTTTTTATTTCAGCCTGAAAGTCAACCTAGAGTAATCAATTTTAAGAACTGTATTTTATAAAGACATTTTTGACAATAGAATCATTGTTGAAAATATTTTGTTTTGTCAAATAATAGAAAGAAACCTGTGTTCTTTATTCATATTGTGCTAGAACTCGAGTTTTAGTAAACACTGGTTTAAACCGCGACTTTGTCCGTATGAAAATTACAACACTTCTTTTTCGTGTCGGGGGTTAAAAATAGGCCCAGATTTCCTAAAAATAATTTTGTTCACCGATTCTAGTGATGTCCAAGATAAACTTAGTAGCATTTTGAAATAGAAAACGTCGTTTTGATACTTGCTGCTAGGTATTATATCATATTCAACGAAATTAATTTAAAAAAGACCTTTTACTCAAGTGACACAGTAATTTCTTTTTCAATAGCCAAATTGGAATTCGGGTCGGTAAATTACAGGTTATCTAAAAATAGACCGCGTTAAATGATTGGAGGTAAACTGGGGTTATAACTATTAGGTTATAACTAAGGCAACAGTAACTGTTTATACCGAATATTAAATCACAAATAGATCGATTTATTTGAAGATAAGTCAAGATACTAGGTGCAGCAAGATAGAGATAGGTCAAGGGGGTTGTTTATTTTAACCACTCGACGACGAAGCGACAGCCGGCTGTCGCGCTGCTATTGACTTTCTATTGTGTCTCGAATCACGTGTGTTCGAAGGTTTAGAATTCAAAACTTGGGACGTTTATACCCTTGACCCAAAAAATTGGTGTGTTATAAATTTGGTAGTTATGTTTTTGTCTATCTGTCTGTGGTACCATAGCTCTTAAACGGTGCATCGATTTGGATTTGGCGTTTTTTTATTTGAAAGTAGGTTTTTAGCTATGATCCTTTCTTAGTGGCTACCTGTTCTTTACAAAGAACACACCTTCTAAGTGTCATGTCTCTAGGAACAGCGTTTTGGGATATGCGATTATATATAATTATCAAATGTCGGTCAGTTTACCATTTTATGTATTTAGATAAAAGATAATGTCCCTATGCCCAAATACAGAAGGTTTTTATAATAGGAATCTACGTAATTGTGGAGTGTCGTGAGTAAGTTCAATATGATGTTGAATGTGAGCCAAGTCGGGGGAAGAAGTCGATTTGTTATCATTTTAAGAACTCTCATTTGAGCTGGTTATCAAATATTAAAGCTTTTGCTTTGTTTCATTTAAAGCGTTTATTTTGCATCCTTAACCCAAAAAAAATAATAACAATTAGAAGTATTTTAAGGTAAACACACTCAGATTTCCAAATGCCAAGGCAAAGTCAACGTCATAAGTTCCTAACCTAATTAACTCACCTAATTATGTAAATAATATCTCAATTAAATAATATTACAATTTGACGTCACGACATCAAAAGAAAATTCAATAGAGCCTACGGATTATTCAAAGAAATTGTGAAGCGGCCTACGAACTGCTACGCGACTACGACGTAGTACTACGCCGTAGCCGGTGCCTACGCAAAAACAATATTTTCTAACGGCACGGCGTTCCTAATTATATTGTTCAATCTCTCAATGAAAGTGTACTGCTGTAAGTTTTCTACGTTTTCAAATTAATTTTGTAAATAAATTAAGGAAAATATGTATCAAAAATACAGGTTGACTTCTTTTAAAAGTTATATGAAATGAACTTTTTTTTAAATTGTTTCAATTAAGTAATATCATTCATGTACAAAAGGTCATGATCTATAATCGTCTTGACTTTTTATTGAAGGTAATTTGAGGTATAAATATGATTTCTATAGGTTAAACTTCTTTTGACGAGGCTTAATTTGTCTAATATTTTCCTGTTTACAAATGTATGGAATAAGGAAAATTTTAAGTAATACGATTATTGTTATTTTATTGAGGAATTAATGTTCTTCAATAAAATCAAGATTTATACTTATTAGTATATAAGTAGATACTTTATTTGAGTGGCTTACAGCTTTCCGCGCGTTTTTTTGGATGAAAATTTTACATGTTTTCTAATTTTTATGTTAACCTATCTATGCAACTTATGGGCAAAGGCCTCTCCTCAAAGTAATACATATTTCTTTGAAAAAAGCTAAAATAATAAGAAAAAAATATAAGTTCAGTAGTTGGTACAAGAAGAATCATAGTAGATATATTCCAACAAGTTACAATGGCTTTAAATTCTACCCTGCTAAAATAATTATCTGCCTAAATAAAAAATGAAGTCTATATAAGAATGCATAAAGAGATCCTTAGTTTAGTATATGTTGTGAACTTTCTCAGAAATCTAAAATAAATAAAAAAACAATGTATGTACATTTAACACACCAAAAAATCTGCTAAATATCTAACATCCATTTCATGAAAACTTAAAACAAAACTACCCATTCTATTCTAAAAGACGTCATATATTTTTTATACCGAACTACTTGTAAACTCCATTGTCTGACGAACATAAGTTTCGGTACAACGCTCCCTTATAACTTGAGCTAAGAAAGGAACTCTCAACACGGACATTTTTGATCTCCCCTCTGACTATTAAAACTATTGATCTTAGAAACTCATTGCAGGAAGGTCTAATTTTAGAGATTTTTGAGCTTCTTGCTTTCGTGTTTGAAATTTTGGCATTTGAGCCTTTTTGCTATAAAATAATGATATTGATGAAGTAGTAAGTAATTTGTGTGTCAAAAATATGGTATTGTGGATGTTATTTACATAAAATATTGTTCAATATGTTTTATCAGTGACTGGTATACAAATATTATATTGTCACTAGCTTCTGCCCGCGACTTCGTCCGCGTGGATTTTTCCTGAATTTTCTTTTCTATAAACCTCACGGAGCCCGAGACCTTTCCAACGAATGCAAAACCGTGGAAATCGGTTCGTGCGTTATAGCGTCAGGAAGGAAAACCCGACTTATTTTTTTATAGTAGATTAAGATTATCTCATTCTCTCATATTTTGACACGTTGTACAGACTAAACCGTTAACCGATTTCGACATTTGAGGTGTCATTGAATTTGTCTGAGTTGTAGAAGTGACATAGGGTATATTAATAAAAAATACGACAAATAAAAAATCAAAAACTTAACTGCAATTTTGAAAGTTGGTGGAAATTCTACCAATAGCAGACTCAAACAGGGATGAAATTAGGCGAGTGAAACCGTAGGAGACACCTAGTTTTGTATCAATAGCAATACAGGAATTTAATAAAGTATTTCAAATCTAATTCAGTTATAACGTTCCTCGTATGCAAGGAAGTCAGTGGTGAAGAGAATTTGAAAGTTTCCTTGACCGAGATATTTGACCTCATTCTTTATTATAGGATTAAAAATTAAAATTCTTTCCTTTTTCCTAAAAAGATAAATATTTCTGTCGTTACCCGATAAACGTCGATCTTATTCACTTCCTTTTTAAAGTTTATGAGAATATGTAGGGCATTCATATTGCCTTTGTTCTTCAAAGATTTAAATGTTTTTGAAGAAAATAAAAATGAAATACTCCTTATAATAGAGCCTGATGTTAATCAATCTAATTAAACGTCAAACTGCTTATATGTTGCTATTATATGTTAGTTATTTTAGTATTGTAACTCTTGAATGCAAAAAGCCATTCTTGCAACAGGCAATTCTTCCCCATTTTCTCCACAGGAAACTACGTTTTAAAAGGATTTAATTCTTTTTTCTGGGTATGTGTTTTTGTTCGTGTGTTTCTTATTTTATTTTTCTCCGAACGCTTTATAATTTTCAAGAAAATTAATCTTATTAAATAAAAGAAGTTTTATTTTTTGCTTACTTACAAAAAAAAACTTTAACGACATTTATTATCAGTTAAATTCGTAAATACGTTGAACGCTTAATGACGAAGACTAATTAAACCATTTCTTGGTCAAAGTTACTTTATTTAAATATCGTAACTACAATACCGGAGAGGAAAATAATATTATTATCATGATACCTCTAAATTTCCTTCGGTTTCCCTGTTCAAAAATACCAAAGTTTGACGTCTGTAATTCTATTTTTGGGTTACCCCAAATTATATAATTTGTTTATTGACACGCCCTCTATACTTGAAGGTCAGCTTTTGTTAAATACATTCTTAACCTTTTGACGACCCAGCGACAGCCGGTTGTCGGGCTGCTGTCTTTCTATTGTGTCTCAAATCACGTGTGCTCAACGGATTAAGAAAAGACTTTTGATTTAATTTGGAAGAATTTTGGTTTGCTTGCAGAAAACTCATTTCTGGGTTAAGCTCGCCATTGTACATAAGTTATATTTTAGTTTTGCTTTAAGGATGTATGTACTTTATTTTTATGTGCAATAAAGAATATGAATTTGAACTTTTAGAAATTCCAACCCAGAAAGGGTAAAATAAAGGTGAATAAGGGTGAGCAAAGTCGCGGGCAAAAGCTAGTTAAGTATTTGTCTAGGTGTGGTAAAATTAATTTGTGCAATTTGTCGATATAAGTTCCATTCCATATGTCGGTGAAATACTGTGGGATAGCAATAATTTCCTGAAATTATTTAATGAATAAACCAAATATTATTAAAGAAGATTTGCTTTAAAATGTATTGAATTGAAATATAATAAGTCGTATTTATTCAATATTTTGTTTCTGGCAATAACGAAGGGTGTTGGTGTAATTTTTTTTTTAAGTTTCTGATTTGTCTTTGTTTCTATAATAGTATATACTTATTATGAAATGTAAACTCAATATATAATAATGAAACAATCAACTGTATTAGGTACTTGATTTGCATTGCATGTTTGCATTGCATGAATTAAATGTTTGAATGATTAAAAAAAAACAAATTATTTAACTTTGAATTCTAATACAGACCTAACTGCATTATAATTCTAAGTGGTTATACATTGATCCTATTTTCTTTGTATAAAAATGCAGGAGTAGTTCAGTCTTTCTCGCCTTTTGCGCTTATTTTTAGGACAATCCACTACACTATTCTCTACAACTCCTGAAGGCCAGAACCAACAGTGTAGTCCACAACAAAACTTGCGTCTCAGAAAAATGATTCAACTGTCTCAGTTCCGCAACGAAATTAATCAGAAGAGAACACCGAAGGTGTTAGAAAAACATAGATCTATTATCAACCTAAATATAAAAAATCTCAAAAAACCATTTTTTAATACAATCATCATTTTAACGACCACACACGACAAACACCGAACATCTCCGACTCTAAAACCACTTCTCGCCAAAATCAAAACCTAGCGCCACATTTCTGAGTACCAATAGATTGTCGCGTTACCGAATGAAATTGACACACATACACACACATTATTATATACGTGTAGGCGTAGGCACAAAGGGGTCTGATTAAAAGGCATGACATGCGCAGAATAAATTTAAAAACTACCGGGAGGTTGGGTTAATTTTTAAGTATTGATCAAAAATTGCGTATATACATATACATGTTTCATGGCGGGTGGGAGGGGGAGTGGGGTGGCGTGCGTGAATTAGATCTTTTTTTTTTTGTTAGCATGTGTGTGTGAATTTTTGTCATTAGTATACGGGTTTTTAGGATGTTTAGAGGGAGATGGCGTCGGATGCTGTGACGCTGAGATACGTTTGATTTCAATGATGGGTATGTTGGATGTTTTGTAATGAGATCGCTGAAGGATGGTTTAAAAAGTTGGGAAGGAAAAATAATATGAAACTCGCGGTTTGACTTAGCAGTCTGTGGTATTCAATTGTTGTGTAATAGCTGTAAATAACGGTGACGTCGAATAACGTAATAGACGATTTTAGCATTTGTCAAAAATAGCATAATATTTATTAAGATGTCTTCCTAGTTAAGTTAGGTTTTCGGTCACTATTCTACTCTCCTCAGACATCACATGATGTTATGTAGCCTATGTGCTATTTTAATGTATAGCTTTATCACTCTTAAGTTTCAACAATATCCGTTCAGAGCAAGATAAACAGACATACATCCACAACTTTCACATTTTTTAAATTAATGTTAGTAAGAATATTCGCTATTAAAATATTAAGTATATTTCTAGTTCCCATAATAATACGATTACCGACAATACGTTAAGCAGAGCTGTAATTACAGTTTCACTAATTGAAACCGCATTTTGGCACAGAAGAGCCTAGGATTGAAAGTTAACGAAATTGTGTTACACGGGACTTAGCCTATTGCCTACTTGCATAATTAAATACTGCTAATTGATTGCTTAATATAATAAGGAGTAATAATAAAATAAAATAATATTAATATGCAAATTATACGAGTATATCATGTATACTAATTTAATAAAAGAAATAATTTTGATAACAACCCACGATACTGAATAGATTACTAGAAGAGTCATGCGGCTTTGCCTGCTCATTTTTAGACAATATTTCATCCCCTATATTACATAGTTAGGCGTTGAAGAAAAAAAAATTGCTCATCTTTACGTCATTAGTTCACTTTAGTAGTTTTTCAATAGTTACTCTGTCTATTAATGAAAACGGCATAGAAACCCGTTCAGCGATTTTTAAGTTTAACTCAAACAGACAAACAGATTGTCTTATCTAATTTAGCTACAAAATAGACAGACAAAAGCTTCACATATTCTTTTTTATTAATATATATATTTGTACAAGAGTAATCATAATAAATCTTCAAAATAAAAATTAATACACAATTGTAGCTTCATGTATCAAATTAAGTTAATTGATAGTTATTATGTAATAAATCCTTTAGTCAATTAATGATATATGTGCAAAATATGATACTATATTTAGTGAATACTAACGATGTGGGTAAACGTATGCAGAGAAAAAATATATAAAATACTCTCTTTTGTTTTTCAACATGGTACTCGCAAAATTGTTTAATATATTCTAGTATTCAAAAAAACATTTTTCATTCATTATTATAGATCACAAATATCTATGAAGGAAAAACACCGTAAGGAAATCTAAATATTTAGAATGGAGTTCAACTTAACCGAATTTTATTTACTATGAGTGTAACCGTAGATTTTATTTTACCTGTAGCTAATCAGCTATAAACTTTAAATGATTATAGTATCAAACAAACCATTATTTTTAAAAATTACCTCCTTTTTAATGTCATATATACGATTAGTTTAAATTAAATAAAAAATAAAAAGAAAAAAAAAATACAATGACGACAAAATCTTTAATTTTACAATTACCTACGTATGAAATGTTATCAACACCCTAATTAAAGTAGCAAAAGCATACAATCACACATTCAATGGCAGTTTCCACAATGTCCACAATCACCGGATAAATTTAGATGATAAAAGTTCAGTGTCGGTACCCTCCCTTTGCCCGGACAAAGCTGATACTCATTCCGCAATAGAGATAGTCACCCTTTTGCATTGTAAATGTGCGCTAAGGGGTTTGATTTTGCTAAAAAAGTAGCTGTTACTAGCACTATTTGCATGTCTTTATTTTTGTAACGTTTGGTCTTCAATGTATTAGTAAATGCTTCGTTTATTAGTTCTTAAAATAAGTACTTTAAAAACTTATAAAGAAATAATGAGTGGACACAAAGTAATGAGTAAAATTATTGAGGCGTGTCTTTTAAATGAATTTATATTAAAATTTTCAACTTTGCCCAATTTTATTAATCTGCTTTGGTCAGAATTGTTTTTCAAATGAATTTCTGAAGACTATAAACTGTGTTGGAAAAATGTTATCTTTTTAGAAAGTTATCTTATTATTTTGCAAATCGTTTGTACATTCTACTGTCAATCTCAATCTTTCTAACCTTACCGAAAAACATCGTAATTTTCATATCGACCAATACATTTGACAGTGTTGAGAATAACTAATTAGTATGGGAAATAAAGCATTTATCACACAACTTCATTTAGGAAATTCTCATTTTATTAATAAAATTCATAAATTACAGCAATTATGAAGCCTACTTTGTTAAGGGAACCTAAGTGCTAGCCTTAAGTGACTAATGTAATAACTCCTTACGCAATTACTTGTGATAGAATTATACTCTTTTATTGCTTCTTCAAATAAGGGGTTCTGAAGAAATTATATTTTTATATCATACCGATTTTATTTTCTGAAGATGATTTCTTTCAACTTTTTTTTATAGATTACAAAAATTTACCATATCATTAAAGTTAGATTTTTTATTTTAATTAGTCCAATATAAGTCATTGTCGAGACAAAAAGAATTAAACCTAGCTCTAGAGGGTTGTCCCGTGTTCAAAAGTATAAATAGAAAATTTTCCTTATCATATAGATTTTCTGATTACCGTTCAGACTAAAAATCATCACCATCAGCACATTTCAATCTGGTGATTAATTCATGAAAAATTTAACACAAAATCACGATACTATACTTCTGAAATGGCGCCTACTCTTCACCTACGAAAAAGGGAGTGGCCCAGCAATTACATATAACAATTACATAATACCCACTAATTACATCCTCCTGACTAGATCTCAAAAACCATTCGAAATAAAGCCACACACAGAAAAAAAACTAAACACAGCTCCACATGTGGGAATAATTTAAAAATACGCAAAATACAGCCACTTCACTTCTAACCAGGGCCGCCCCCTCCCCTTTTGCGTATTTTTCGGAATGCGTGGCAGGTGGCACCCCCCCTGGGGTGTTCGTTAAAAACGCCCGAGTACGTAGTATTATAAAAGTTATGCCTACTGTATAAGTAGTGGGTTTGGGCAGGGGGGTCGTGCCTACCTAGTTAGACAGTTAAAAGTATGCGGTATTAACAAAACGGAAATGAATATACGAGTAGCTACTTTTTGGGAGGCTGCGTCACTCGGCTCACGGTAATGAAAAATACTTGGGTTTTTTTTGCTGTTTTGTTGTTTTGTGTTAGATATTAGATTATGCTAGGGTATGTTTGGTGACTGGAGGAGGGGTGGGGGAGGAAGTTAGTCTTAGGTTTGTTATGGTTGAGTTGAATTTTAAGGTAGTATTTGAGTGTGAGAGTGAATGTGATCTGTTGTGTTATCTAGGTAGTTATGACGTTATATGGCATTGTATTTAAATCCTAATTATTCGGATTGAAAATAAATCATAATGATGTAGTGTAACTATGTTTAATAAACACTTTTCTTGAAATACATCTGTGTTGTTTTAAAAAAATATATAATGTGATAATACTGAGGAATATGATAGTTTAATATTATTACGAAGGAATTTACAGGTTACACCTATATAGTTTTCATTATTTTGTAAGTATATTTGTCACCTGACTTCTACAAAATGGCTGGACCAATTTGGGTGGAATTCGGCGTGTATATTTCAATAAACTTCTGGACCAACACAATTTGATCCTATAAGTGGTGTTGCTGTTATTATGGTAAGATAAAAATATTTCGAACTAGCGACTCGCCCCGGCTTCCGCGTTACTTCGCAAATCAACAAAATCCCGGCTTTTCTTTACTATTTTATTCAGGTAATATACGCACAAACATCCCTCTTTAATTTCTCTACCTATTTCTGAAAATTGCATTTAAATCTGTAGAGCAGTTTAAAAGATGTAAGTGAACAGACAACGATTTCAGAAAGCGATTTCATTTAATACAATATAAAGATTTGGTTGACATAATATAGTCTTGCCTTGCAATATAAGCTGACCAAAAAAAATAAAATAGGTTCTACACGACAACATAGGCTGTTGTCGTGCTAAAACACTATTTCCTTTACGCACTAAGCACTTACTCACATCAACAAACAAAAAAAAAAACAATCATAAAAATCAAGAATTCATACCACAAAACACCAATCCAAATAAAATGCCGCAAAAATACATGAAAACACATTATTATTACGACGTTGAGTAAGCAAATAAGGCAGCAATAGTTCCTTTCACACTTTTTGTACTCAAAACCGACCTTAAGATAACGGAACAAGGTGGAAAATTGAGTGGGAAGCGTTTTAGTGGGTGTAATATTTTATATTTTGCTGAAGATTTTTACGTTGAGAGTAGGGTTACCAGGCTTTTCAATTAGAAAAGTCGGTTATAAACATCATAAACATTGGTTTTCTGTACAAAAATCCGGTCATTTGTTGAAAATTAAACTCAATTACTGGTAACTAATTTGTATGATCATAAATTATATTTTTATCTAAATACAAAATGGTAAATCTGTAATATGTATATATTTATACTATACTAGCTTCTGCCCGCGGCTTCGCTCGCGTTAGAAAGAGACAAAAAGTAGCCTATGTTACTCGCCATCCCTTCAACTATCTCCACTTAAAAAATCACGTTAATTCATCGCTCCGTTTTGCCGTGAAAGAAAGACAAACATACAGACAGACAGACACACTTTCCCATTTATAATATTAGTATGGATATAAGTAGGTTTATCAGTTATTTAGTTTCCATAACATAAGCTCTGCTTAGCTTGGCATCAGATGTCAGCGTGTTAGAATTTTTTAATTATTTTGTTATTTTACCTACATTGTTTTCACATATAAAAGCGCCCAAAATAATGAAACTAAGTTTTTGTAAAACACGAAGTTTTGAAAAGAATGTACGTAGAGTTTCTTGCCTGTTCTTCTCCATAGAGATCTACCTACGTTTTGGAATAGACAATTAGCGTCTCCTTTCTGACTAACTGATCAACTCTTGACAATCCATAAGTGTTTGTAAATGGTCTAAGTGAAATAAATACCTTTGTCATTTGACATAAATCTGGTCTTGAATTTTTGGGCGGAGTTTCTAAACTCTGAAAATCCGGTCGAGACTGGATTCTTTCGATTAGATGGTAACCCTAGTCGTGTATCGTTTCTGTATTTTTGTAGTGACGCGTTACTTCTGACATGAGTTCTGTGACTGACATTAAGCAACAAGTAAGCTTGTCACGGGGTAGGCAGTGTAAGTGATAGTACGAACGGTTTGTATAGGAAGTTGGTGTGTTATTTTTTATATATTTTTGGGAATATTTGTGATATTGTAGGTTGTAATGTAATTGTTTTAAGGTTCTGTAAGTTGGAATGAAAAACGGAATACTTGACGGTAGTGTCATCGCGTTAATGTGCCTTATGTCCAGTGTGTATTTCAGAAACAGTATTCAACTAAGTCTGAAAAAAAATGAATAGTTCTAGATTAGGCTACAGGAAAACCTATAAATAAGCACGCAACCATGTCCAAATCTTATTCGAGTTTTTTCTTCTTCTAGCTTTTGCTTGCAACTTCTATTGAACGGATTATGCCATTTTTAAACAATTATGAAGGATTTAGGTTTAATTAATTATTTTATGTACTTACATGTCATATTGTAATAGGAAAGAGACATACATAAGTTTATAACTCTCGTGATGGTGATGATACATTAAGAAAATCACGCAACTTTAGGTAGGATCGAATTTTAGGGATTTTCATGGGGTTATAATTAATTAAAATTCAAGCGTAGATTGTATTTACAGAATATTAGATAAAACACTGTAGGTTTTTATAAGAACCTTTTTAACGGTTGAATTAGAAAGGTGGGTAAGAACAATACAAAAATATACATTTTTCAAAAAAACGAAATTTAGGTACTGTGCGCTGAGAGTTCCGTCAAACTTATTAGTGATTTTATTTATTCATTATTTATTTTGTGATGTAACTAAAAATTTAGAGCAGATTAAAATACTAAAACCTTCTTCTTATTGTAACAAATACTTCTCTATAACCACATCAAAATCGGTTCAACATAACGCGAGAAAACCACGAACATACACACACAGCTCAAACTAAAAATTTTCCTAATTTATAAGCCCTTAAAAATTATCACATAAATAAAACCCGCTTTTTACCCTTTACATAATAAACCTCGTCTAAATAAAACTCAGCTTAGTATATAAGGGACAGGTCAGTGCCCTCGCTTGGTACTTATTCAAGGTTATTTGTAACGATCGCGTGGGCTCAGAACCTAGCGGTTTCTTTTCAGTACTCGGGAAAAGGAAATTCGTGTTCCTAGGTGAATATTTTATAAGCTTAGAATTGGTTTTTGAATGTACTAATGGTGTGAAGAATTTGTGATGGTTATTGGTTTAAAGAAATTATATTCTTATGTGTAAAAAGACAGGTTTAGTGGTAAATAACGCACAGCTGAATCTATTGAAGAAAATATTACAATAGTTTTTTTACTACTTTATATTGAGAAGCGAGAAGTGAAAATATTACTTAATATATTTTTCTCATTTATATTAAGAAGCGATTTAGAAAAATCAACCCCTAACGGGGTAAACTAAATGGTTAAAAGTTTGTATGAAAATGAGTAATATTAATATGTACTAGCTGTCACCGGCGGTTTCACCCGTATATTTCGTGGGTCGAAGCATGATGGTATAATTATAGCCTACAGCATTCCTCGATAAATGGGCTATCTAACACTGAATGAATTTTTCAAATCGGACCAGTAGTTCCAGAGATTACCCCCTACATACAAACTTACAAACTTACAAATTTTACCTCTTTATAATTATAATTATTCATTATAATTATTAAGAATAGTTACAACTTGTCTTTGCTTTATATAACTTATTGTATAAAGCCTCATTATTTCGACTACATAATTACATAAATCAAGAATTTTTCCAAACACGAAATTTCTACCAATAAAAACATTAAAATCTCTGTAACCAATAAACAAGTTTATATATTAAAAACACGTCCAACTAATCCACATATTTATTTATCTACACTCAATATACACCATAAACTAAAATTTAGAATCAGAACGCAATAAAATTCCTACACCCTTACTTTAGTGGCTATCATAACTGTATCCAATTTAAAAATATTAGCAAGTAACACCGATGTTTTTGAACTAAAATAACCAAACGCGTACTGGAATCCGTTTTTATTTATCGTCGAAACATTCTTCTTTTATTTAGCTTACAAATAACAAACACTAAAAATAATTTCGGTGTGAAATTTTAACATTGTTAGTTAGAAGCTCGTAAATTGTGAATCGTATGGAATTCAAATATCAGTGAAACTGGGAAATAGCAATAACAAATACATAATAATAATACCAGCCTATGACTGTCCCACTGCAGGGCAAAGGCCTCTTCTCATACAGAGAAGGCACGAGCATTGATCACCACGCTTGCTCAAGACGGGTTGGCGATTTCAGACTTATAATCACTACAAGTCCGGGTTTCCTCACGATGTTTTCCTTCACCGATGTCTGCGATGTCTAAGATAATCTTTAGAAAAAGTCACATTTGTACTTGCCCGGATTCGAACCCACAACCACTTGCATGAGAGGCGGGTGCCTTAACCACTAGGCCATCACGACACGTTTTCATAACTATAAATAATATACATTAACGATAGTCACTGACTGAGTGTTAATAATATCAATGCACAGCCCAAACCGCTGTTCCTAGAGACATGAAACTTAGAAGATTTCTTTGTGAAGAGGTGATCGTCACTAAGAAAGGATTTTTGGACATTCGACCCCTACAGGCACACTCGGGTGGAAACGCGGGCAAAAGCTAGTTTAAACTATAGTTATTATGCTCAATTAGACGAAGGTTCTTTTAAAAGTTTGTTTGGATTTATTTGTTATTTTTTTTATTATTTACCAACAAATAGCTATTAGCATAATATTTAGAAATGCATAATAATCTATTCCATATTAATAATACTACACGTTTAACCCACACGGTAATGAATTACAAAAAAGTCTAAAGAAAACAAACATACATTCATCTTCATCATAAAAGACTATTAAGGAAAAATAAAAGTCTAACTTAACAAAAAGTAATTCCGCATTAAAAAGAATGAGCAACAAACTCAAAAGAATTAAATTAAGCAATGCCTAAAAACCCTCAATTAAATCAATACTATTACTCGAATGTATGACGTAGCCAACGATGTAACCACGCTATCATAACACCGTTGCGCCTAAAATTGCGGCATAGCAAGGAAGTTCACTCGAGCGCATTGCTATAACATTTTTTATAGGCGCTCCGTTCAAAGACGCGTTTTGGTACTTATTATTCTAAGAGCACTCTTCTATGAAATAGCCGGTTCAAGTATACAATTATATTTTGAGAATTAGAATATTGTTTATTGTGGTTCTGAGAAAAAGTTATGAAAATATTTTTTGAACGTATTTCCTTTTAGATAGAGATATGTTTTGGGTAGTTTCTTTTTGTAGAGAATTTAATGCCTGTATGTTTGAGAAGCCATAAAGTGCTTTCAGCCAAGCTTCTCTCAAAACATGACGTGTCATTACATATGCTCTTAGCTCAGTTAGATCTAAAAGCGTTGGTCAATGACACGGGACACTGCGCAGTCATCTCGGAGGCCTAAATAATAAATGCGACGCTGGCACGTCACACAAACTCAGTGAGTAAAACAATTTATTACAAAATGTAAACAGGAAGAACCGTATTTTCATTTAGAATACGATTTCTCGATTCCTTCACCCCCCACAAGGCCCCCTCCCCGGGACATAGACGAAAATACCCCGGTTATGATTAATACCGAATGCGAGGCGCATTGATCAAGAAAGCAGCTTTTTACTCCAAACTACCCATCTCTTGGCCCCCTGCCTACCCCCTGTGCGAGCAGGACTAATGCACCTCTCCCCTCTCACTCTAAAACAAAGATGCTAAAACTTCTTTCGCTAGTATAAGATTTTAATTTCATATTTTTGACGAAACCGTTCTAATTTTATACCAACACGTAACGAATAAACAACTCTGATCGCCACTTTTTAGAACACATATTCCCTTGCACTCACAGAGCACTTGCTTCCGTCTTCTAATTCGGAATTAGTTTTCGAAGTGAAAAGATACAGTCCAAAGACTATACGCGCGGTCTACACAAATTCAGACCTTAATTTCTTAATCAGAGAGTTGGTTTTCTGTTGAACATACATCGGCAAGAAATAATTCTTCAGTTGTACCCCCAAATTAGTCGAAATAGGGGAAGGGGTGCACACGAAGGGTGGTTTTAAAAGAAGCAAAAAGGTGGGGATAGAAAGATGCGCGAAGACTTAGTTCTCGCGGGCCGGGGGTGGCGGGCGGTGGGGTGGCGTTATAAAATATATAATTCTATACTTACAATACTTGTAAATACGGTACGCGGAAGTACTGCGACTGAAACGTCTTGGTACTTCATAATTGGCAATAGTTGCATGTAAATATAAGCGTTATGCAGGTTGCTGTGGCCCCATGGTTAGTTAGACTAGATTAGCATTAAGATTTGTTGCTTTTCGTTGAGTTACCGTGTAAGTAGCTGTTGAATGCTGCATCGTTGAACATGCATTGTACACAAAGACTTTGATGGAAATGAACAGTAGTATAAAATCAAAACAATAATGGTACAAACCCTTAGTAAATATGTGAAAAATGTTTTCAATTCTCTACTACTCGTGAATGAGCTTCATAAAAAGATTCAAAAAAAGATGATCTGTTAATCAATAAAATGCTGAAGAGCAATCTGTAATCACTTAAACCGTATTTGATGTCACAATAAAATAACCGTTTCATTGTCATTTTCATTAGTATTTTCATTAAAACATTTGAAAAAGCTGTTTAAAACCAGCGAAAAAACTTATTGAAAGATTAAATAAAACTACTCCCAAAATTGTACACTAGCATGGCACAGTATTTTCTCACATCAACAAAAACACAGCATTTTCTCCAATTTTTAATTGAAGAAAAATAAAATAGATTAGTTTCTTAGAAGTATCAAGCAGGTTCGGTCGTAGTACACCGCTACACTCGCTGATATTTAGTCGCGAAACTGGATGTATTATAAAGGCGTAGTTGTTTAAAATAAGAGCAGGCCACGGCGCCTGCGGTGTAGCGGTTAGAAGGATCTAGGTGACAGGTTCGATTACTGGTTGATGTGTAGTGGTGGTGGTTTTTATTGGATTCTTTGGTGTTGTTGTGATGTCGTTTCTGTAGGTTTGGATTAGTTTTATTTGGATGGAGGTGAAGGTAAAATTATTATTTTGTTTTTGAACTGAAAATGACATTTTTCTTTTATTTTTCTATTTACCATCGCAGCATAAAGGATAATTAAATCATTTTAATCATAACTTTTTTTTACTAATCAG
This sequence comes from Athetis lepigone, assembly GCA_033675125.1. Lineage (NCBI taxonomy): Eukaryota > Metazoa > Arthropoda > Insecta > Lepidoptera > Noctuidae > Athetis > Athetis lepigone. Next base: position 17,669,754 of record CM066225.1, read on the forward strand.
AAAGAAGAAAATTCAAATATACTACGAGAATGGCACTTTTACCAAGGTCTTGCCAATACAGCATTTAAAGTCACAAACCATGAATATCCATTAAAACATTTACATGGATACTCAGTAGGTATTAATGTATTAATATATTATTTTACGGAAATTATTCAAAGTGCTTGTCTAAAATGATATTCGGTTAATGAGTCAGATACACGACAGTTGTTATTTTACTAAATTCGTTAAGTACTGAAATATTGTAATTTATTTATTTATTTTATTTTATTTTCTTTGGGGAGCTTACGGCTATATTTACACATTAGTTCAACAACATAATACTAACATATGCCAATTACAAGCTTCTACGGATGGATGGTTATTTATGAAAATTTTAGCTTAATAATCAACCTATTTTTGTATACTGCTGGACAAAGGCTTCTTCTCATACTGAGAAGGCACGAACATTGATCACCACGCTTGCTTAAGGGACTTATACGAAAATTATAGGAACAGGTTTTTTTTACGATGATTTTACTTCTTCCACGATATTTTTATGTTTTAGAGAGCAATGGACTTTTTTTAATTCAAAATATTGTTTAATCGATTACTAAATTATTTAACTAAAATACATGTTTTTTTTTGAGACTGATATTAGAATGCGACTGTAAAAACATTAAAATCGCCACATAAAAAATACTTAGTTAAATTACTACCTCGACTACGAACTTTTTCAAAAACCAACCCCATAAAATAACATTTCCGAAACTACAACTACTTAACTACTTACCAAATACGAAGAAACAAAGTTCCAATACTATTACTCCAACAAAAAATAATAATACCCAAAAAAAATAATAATTATTAGAAGTAAAGTGAAGCTACCTATGTTTTATCCACTCATTTCCCGTGGTTCTTAGTAAAAAGTTGTGTAAGAGGGGGGCGCCACTAGCGCCTACGCCGTAGCTCTGGCCGCTACGAGTCGTAGGCCTCGCTACAAGCGTAGCAGGGCTGCGCCATTATTCTTAATTGATTAGATTTATTTATAATTCTTTGTTTTGTTTACATAATTTTGAAGTCTTTTTAGTTTTTTGTCGTGGTTTTTGGAAGACGTGGGAGAATTGTTTGGTTAATTAATTTAAGTTAGTGATGAGTATTTAGTGATTAAAAAAATTTAAAGAAAAAACAAACTATATTTTTGCTTTATTGCCTAAACTATATTTTTCATCATCAACTGTAATAAATATTTAAAAAAATCTTTACAAAATCTGACCTACCGTCACCGTACAACACAAATAATTGAACAAAACTTATTAAAAACTAACTAAAAAAAGTAAACAAAAATATCGATTTTTCACCACAGACCCACGAAAACGTCTTACATCTCAAAGTTCATTAGCATCGACAACCCTAGCGTTTACTATCTTGCACGTTCCTAAGATGTCCCCCCTGGGGGGGTTTAAAACAACCCCCTCGGGTGGGGATGCGGAAATATGAAGGGTGCTCTCATTTATCAATACGGAGACTGTTTCTTTCTCTCAGAATTGATTATATTCAACTAAGAATATTGATGTCCCCCCCAAGAAAGTTCCCGTGGGGGGGCTCTTTGATTAGAGTTTTTGATGTGCGTCGTTTCCTGCTCTACATATATATATATATACATATGTATATGTGTTTATGTACAGTTAATGTGTTGAATTTTTAGGGTGTTAGGCAACGTTGGGATGTTTTGAACGCTACGTGACGTTTTTGCTGTGAATATTTTATGCTGTAATTTTAAAGTTGGGTGCGATTTGTTTTCTGTTAGTGGTAGCAGGTCTGATAGTGGTTTTATCGACAACTTTTTAGGAGATTATGAGTATCTATTTTTAATGAAATTATATTCGTTACAATATTATTATTTAAAGGATAAGATTCAAGACGTAAGGCAATTATCCTCCGTCCAAGAAGGCAACCAGATTCAAATATTTTGTTGTAAGTTCCTTTCAATAGAAAACAAATGTGACTTTGAGTTAAAGCAAAAATGCAGTTACAAAACTAACATAACCACTAATAAATTGTAGAATCTACCCCTTTTCTATCAATACAAAACACTAGCTTCGACTCGCGACTTCTTCTGTACGGAAGTCAAAAATACAAAGCTCTATTTATGAATTCTGGAGGTTACCACACACAAACAAAAATAAACTAGTAATACTAGTAAAAAATTAAGACACGTGTCATTTTACCCTTAAAATGTATATGAGGAAAAAAAGATTGCTTTAGGGTTACCCTACGAATCGCAACTATTTGTAAAATGTATAATAGAATAAGTAATTGCATGATCTAATTGAAGAATGAAGGCCAATGTTTTGAAGTCACAAAACCATAATTGTAAATTAATTTTCGAATTCAGCGTAATTTTAATTGTTGTAGAAATGAAAACTACTATATTTGTAGCTACATCTAAAAAAGCATAGCTTGCCGATAATGAGTATTGTGTCAATGTAAATATTGCATGTCACTTATGTCTTATATTATTTATTTCATTTCCTCCTAAGTTTGACAAAAATACGATATCAACTGTTAAAAAGCGGTTTCCACATTATAGCCAGGTTTTAATATTGACCATGAAATGAAATGTCCTAACCATTTCATGAAATTAACACAACTATTTCATTAAATAATCGAAGCCTAGTTGAAAATTTCCTTAAATTATTAATTTTAAGATTAACCCACCACATCTACAATACAATAATGTCTTTTCTCACTGTCTCCCTAAACGACAGGTACTTAATAATGACTGTCTTATAAGCCAACTAGCGACCCACGTCAACATTTTAGTTCAACACAGATCAATGACCTAACAAACCAACGTACAACATAACACACCAAAACATCTCAAGCCAAAACCAACCGAAAAAACTCAACAATCATAACTACTAATAAAAAAATTACAAGTTACATAAAACCCGCATCTGCATAGAAGAGGCAACTAAGCGCGGCACGTCGCCCGGCCCCGGCCCCTGGGCCCCCTCACTCACACGCCAAACGAATAAAACACTAACACAAATAAGTAATAAAGTACAGCAGTAATATAAAACTAAGGAGCATCAACATCTTGCCACCCCGAGGGGCGCTCGCCACCCCGGGCGGTAATTCCCCCCCGAACTTACTAAAATACTAAAAACGGAGATACAGGGGGGCCACCCCCACGTTTTCTTATGCAAGATCCTTATATTTTAACCTAAATGTTGTAGATACGTTTCTGTTTTTAGTTATAACTTTGTTATTTGTTGAGTTCAGCAGTTTTATCAGTTTTTCAGATGGAATTTTGATGATGAGTGCTGTTGTGTAAGATTTGTTTGTTTGTGTTTGTTTTAGGGATAAGTTTGTGGTTAGATCTTAATGTTTAGGCTTTGAAGATGATATGAGGAAGTTTGTCCGTGTGGAAAATATTGTAGGTAAATATTGTAGGCATGGAAAATTATATAGGTAAATATTGTGAGTACATATATGATACTCAGTAATAGTGTTCCTTCAATATACCAATACTTTTTATATCAAAGATATTCTCTCACAAAAAATCTCGTCATTTTTTTAAACGTTACCTCTTACTACGAATTATTCCGAGATTACGCGTTTTTCAAGTAAACGCACATATTATACAACCGACCAAACTTGAAGCAAATACCTAATAACATTTCTAAATATTAATCACTGTCGGGAGTCAAAGCCGCGACAGCGCAGCAGCCAAGCCTTCAACACTACGTCAACCGTCCATCAAATTGGATCTTTAATTTCAGAAATACACGACACACAAAATACCAAAGAAAGCAAACTCAACCATAGTGAATATCTTCTTCAAAAACATTGTAAGGTAATGTTCTTTTTTAAGTAATTCAATTTCAAGAAATTCCAGAAAAAAAAAACAATATTAAAGCGCTTCACCACTTGAAACAGACCCGCAGTCTAAACTAGCCTAATAAAATCTGAACACCCGCTTGTAAAGATCAAAATGTTTAAAGGGTAGTGACGTTTTAGTGCAGGGCGCGGTCCACAGTTTGATGCCCGTGCGTTAAAATATGTCGTTATTTTGATTGTAAAATTGATGACGAGATTGTAAAGATTTTCATGGGAAACTTTATAGGGGGCTAGTTCTAAAGGGGGAAAGGGAAATGGGAAGTTTTACACCGATAAATTGCTTTTTCTGTGAGGCTGGTCGGAAGAATCTTGTGCTGACTTGTGCTGAAGTAAAGTTAATACTTATCAAAATCAAAATCAAAGGCATTTATTTCACTCATACCAGTTACAGATACTTATGAATAATCAAAGAGTCGGTCAGTTAGTCAGAAGGAGACGATAGTTGCCTGTTCCAAAACGTGGGTAGATCTCGATGTGAAGAACAGGCAAGAAACTCCAGGGACACTCTTTTCAAAACTTCATGTTTTACAAAAACTAGGTTAAATTATTTTTGGTGCTTCTATATGTGAAAACAATGTAGGTAAAATCTTAAATCTATGACTGATTATTGATAATATCAACGCACATCCCTAACTGCTGGTCTTAGAGGCTTTAAGATTGAAGGGTGTGTTCTTTGTGATGAGTAGGTAGCCACTAAGAAAGGGTTTTTGCAATATTCATCCCTAATTTGTTAATTTTCAATTCGTGTAATTCTTCAGTTTATCTTGGATATCACTGACAACCCTTGTCTCGGAAAGTACGCCAAACCATTGCTCGCGGTTGTTATTCGTAGATAATATGCAGTCATTCACAGGAAATCTGGCAACCAATCTAACCAAGGGGTATCGTGGTACCCATTACCTAGGTAGAGTTAACTCCTTGTAAATAGTATTCAACTGCATCTGTATATACTGGAAGCTGACCCTAGCATAATTTGGAAAATGTTAGTAAAATGATGAAAATAATGTATAAAAAAAAACATAATTCTAAGCACGCTAAAGTCTCATAGAAAATGTTATAAGTAATAAAAAATACATCCTCTACACACAAGTTTATTAAGTTAGTAACTTAAAGTACACTAAGTCTTGACGTGGCATGTTCTGAAGACGATAAAACACTCGTAACTTTGCCTGTACAGTCTTTATCCTTTAGTTAGAGGGTAAGTAGAGACCTAAGTATCATGTCTCTAACTAGAGACTCACCCCAGCTTCACACGGGTCTTAGGAATCTTTGAAAATCTCGGGATGTATGTATTACTTATAAAACTTCCTCTTGAATCATTTCATCTTTTAGAATAGCCTTATCGAAATCCGTTGTGTAGTTTTAAAGATCTAAGTATACGCAGACAGACAGACGGAGAACGATTTTGTTTTATGCTATGTAGTGGAGTTAACGTATTGTCATGAACGCACCTCTTTTTTACAGTATGCTAAAGTAGTTTACAAGAATCCAAAAAAATAAATAATTAACTACTGCCTCACACTTCGAAAAAAATATAAAAATAGAAAACTTGTTGAGTTGAGAAAGAGTTGTTAAAAAAATCGTAATGGCTGATTGCTTAAGGTTTTTGGCCCATGAATGTAGATTTGATACTAGGTGAGTATCGAACTTTTTCTATTCATATTTATATTTCCTAAGATTAAAAAATTCTGAGACCTAAGCTCGTAACTTGTTTAATACTGAAATCGTCATTCCATTTTGAGCAAGCTATATTTGAGAAGAGACTCTTGCCCTGCAGTGGGCTGATAGAATTAATATTAAATAAACTCTGAAATTAATAAAAAGGAAGAAACTAATGTGATAATTTGTGTTTCAGTCAATAAATTCAAACACGTAATCAACAGAAATGCAAGTTATAGCTGTCAATATTTATTATTTAACATTTATAAATCAAGCAACAAGATTTAAAAAATACATTTTAACCCTCACAGTTTAACGGTTCACCATCCGCAAATGGAGCGAGCAATAACTAAAAAAAAAATCCGTTTTATATTGAAATCTAAACCACTACAAACACCATCACATTGCCAATCAAATAACGTGAAAAAAAGGTAAAAAAAAACAAAATCCGCTTATTCGGTAAGCGGATTTTGTTTTTTTTTACCCTACCTACCGTAAAAATACCACTATGGAATGAAAAATAGACGGGCCGCGAGAAAATAATGAATAACCCTGAAAAAGTAGTCCACGCAAAAAAATACCCGCAAACGAGTTTTTGCCGATCTTTATTTGCTTTTTACGAGCAACTACTGAAAGTGAGAGTGGTCCACGAAAAAAAAACGTCACTATTTCTATCGGGAACGCGTGGAAAAACGGAAAAAATGCCATCTACCCGTCGAGAGAGAAAGTTCTATATTCACTATGCCCGCGCGCCGTTCGTTTTTTAAAATTTCGGGTTCCGCGGGCGGGGGGTTAATTTTTTTTTGTGAAGGAGATATAGGTTTTCATTTGAGCCCTTTGACTGAATTATAAAGTCAAAGTCAAATCATTTATTTCCATTAGACCCAAAAAAGGCACTTTGAAACGTCATACTTATAAAACAAAAGTGAATCTACCGCCCATTCGGAAATGTTGATACGTATGGAGAAGAATGGGCAAGAAACTCCATACTTACTCTTTTAAAATAATGTTGTTACAATATTATTAATTGTACATTGTTAAATGTGAAGAGAAGAATGTATATAATGTCAAAACCATTTCCGTCAAAAGAGTATATAAACATAATTAAAATTAATTAGGAAATGGAAGAAGTCAAGTTTCTAGAACAAAAATGAAGTTTGCACTGCCAAAGGGGTGCATCTAAATACATAGAGCCGAAGGTTCAGTGGTCGCCCAACGTAAAAGCCTTTTAGTAATCCGTCCTAGCTTTGCTTGGATGTTACAAACCTTTAATATTATCGGCTTTTCTCTTCTAAAATATGCATGTATTCATTTAATTTTCCTTATGAATCTACTTCTAATGATGAAAAAGGCAAGTAAATAGGATCTGATGTAAATTACAAAACATTGTAATGATTGTGTTGTGTTTTCATAATATAAATTTGAATTCATTTGAAACCATACCGTAAATGTCGTTGTGAATCATTTCAGTTTTGTTAATTTTAAGTCGATATAAATTTTAAATAATTATACCTTTACATAAAGATCATTTTCATTAGATAATCCACCTTCAAAAATTTAATTATCTACGAAAACACAAAACCTTCCCTACTTTTAGCTCACTTTAAGTCCTATCCAAGTCAAGCCAGCTCAAACAGACACCAAAAAAACAAAAACCTACGGAGCCCTCGGTGAATCTAAAATTCGTGCCTAACAGATTTTTTTTTATATTTTTTCAAAAGGATTTTTCGGCCGCTGGCGTCCCGTATAGCAAATTGTATGCATGTGTTTTAACATCCTCTCTGTTAGTTTGTTCATTGTTTTGACGCAGAATTCTATTTGATGGTTTTTTTGGCGAGTGTCAAAAAGCCGTGTAGTGTCGCTTTGATTGGAGTTTAAAAGTTTTTGAGGTCAGTCAGTGAATAGTTGGCGTACAGGTTTAGTGGGGCGACGTTTATTCTGTGTTAGTGTTGTTAAATTGTTGTGTTGTTTCAGTTTTGATATTATGACATTTAAGCCCTCTTGTTCTTCCTGTCTTTAGAGCATTTTACTTATGGTCGAAGCTTTACGTTTTCTTTCTCCAAGTCGTTCTGTTTATCGAACTATCACTCCTTCCATCTTATCATTTTTACCCAATGTAATCATATTTTTTTTTGGGTGAGTGGAAAATCATCCAATATAATCATCGTTTCACTTATAATTTTTTCTAATTTTCGAAATCAAGCTAATCCATATACCATATTTTATTTGTCTTACAATTAATTTAAGAATGCAGTCTATATAATCTTACTCTCTTTCTATCTGTCAAAAATGTAAAATTAATCAAACGTATTTTTTTCAATTTGGTAAATATTATCCTAAATTATCGTCATTTAGTCGTAAATAATTATGGTATTCCGGTCATAAGTCAAGCGTACTAAAAGGTAATTAAATTAATTATTTTCTCAGGGAATAACGTGGATAACACTATATTGTCTTAAAAATGCATTTATTGTACTTTGACAAATAACAGACACTTGAATAAATTGACAAAAAATCGGTTGATTAATCAGAAAAGTGACGTTAGTTGCTTGTTCCAAAATGTAGGTCTCTTGGAGAAGAACAAGCAAGAAACTCCACTGATACTCTTTTCATATTTTATAAAAAAATATTACATTATGTTCGGTGCTTCTATATGTGAAAACAACGAAGATAAAGAGCAAAATAGTCAAAGAAATCAAAAGCAAAAAGTCATGGCAGTTAAAAAAAACCAATCTTAACCGATAGCACCCGTTCACGGACATGAGTTCCCATCTAAAAGTCATTTATTAGTGTTCTTAGTTACTTACATGTTATTTATGTATCAAGATACAGAAATACGACCATTACTGACATTAAGACATTTAGTTTATTTCTGTGTTTGTTCTCAAAGTAAGAGGTTGAGGAGAACCGACAACATTTAAAAAGAAATACGACGCGTAAAAGTGTTATTTTTAATTTATTTATTGAGTAAATATAATTTTTATACTGTTTTATTTAACTTAAATCCGTATTTTGTTTGTTTTTAGAAGCTTATATTTTATTATTTCAGTAAACCGTGTACAACATTCTTAAAAATTCAATTCGTTGATAGAGCCAGGAAGTGAACTGTGGAATTCCTCAACCGTTGCTAGTAAAACTCTAAAGTTTTGGTTTAATTAGTTGACTATAACGAAGCTTAAGTAGGCCAGAAATCTAAACTAAACACAAAAAAATAAGTGACACAAGAATTTAATCTAGAAAATAAAACCGTGTTAAACATTTTTTGTATATATTTTTTTAATGATGTACCGACGGCAAACGAAACAGTTCATTTAGAATAAGAATTTCCGTTTGTGTAAAATGTTAACTTTTACGGTACTTGCAGGGGAGCCTACACATCAATAATTTAATTATTAACCCCTTGAAATCTGCGGTAAGGTAAACCGCATATCTTACACTTCGAGAAGGGGCGATAAATGTTGATGTTAGCAATTTTACTTACTTTTGTGTAAACCTAACCTAACCTAACCTAACACGGGGCTAGTTAAATAAAAGTTACTTAGCAAATACTTTGGCAAAGGAGTAGAATTTCTAAAATAAATTCTTTCTTATTCAATACCAATTACTCTTACTATACTAAGAACACTTGTTTGGACTGTGCGTTGATATATCATCAATCAGTAAGTCAGCTTGCCATTTTATATTACGTGCGTGGAATAATTTTTCCTGTTACCGGGGGATTTCCGGAAAGAAAACTATCACATAGGATAAGTTAGTCCCTTTCTCGGGTCCCTGACTAAATCTGTATCAAATCGGTTTAGGGGTTTAGGCGTAAAGAAGAGACAGACCGACAGACAGACAGGCAGACAGACATAGTTACTCTAGCATTTATCCGTTCTAATATTATAAATACGAAAGTGACTATCTGTCTGCAGCAGGGAGCAGGGATAGTATGGATTAATTTCTTCCTCAATTGTGCATCGAATTAAATGATTTTCTGAACGCGATTTTTTCACAGAAAAGATTTTATATTAGACATTTTATATTACTGTACCATTACTAGCGGTTCAAAGGCCATTTCCCTGTTTTAATACTTCACAATCTACCTAATAAAAGTAGCTAATCAGTTTAAAAACCGCTGCATTTCAATCAGGTCCGAATTATCGGCACATCGGTCACTGAGCAAACACTTGTTTCCGACAAAGCCGCCGCAAATGAACATACATATATAATGATGATTGCATCTAGTTAAAATGAACGGACAGATCCTTATTTGTTTGGTAGTATTAAGTTTACGATTTTCGGAGAAATTAATTTAAAATAGCAGGAAGATTGAGTATTAATTGTATGCTACCTATCCTATTCATCCTACTAATATTATATATGTGAAACTTTATAAGGATAGATGTTAGTCACACTCTCACCCAAAAACTGCTGAAGGGATTTTATAAAAACTTTACTTATCTATCGGTTTCACTTTGTAGACATAATTAATAATTAGACAATTATTAAAAATACATGACAGGGTTTGGTCGTACACCTAAAGTAGGTTAGGTTGATCAATATTAGGATAGTCATGACATAATATTAAATATTGCAACATTTTTATTTCATACTAGCTTTTGCTCGCGACTTCGTCCGCGTAAAATAGTTCCCGTTCCCGGGGAATTTTCCAGATAAAAACTATCCTATGTCCTTTTTCGGGTCCCAGACTATATCTGTACCAAATTTCATTCAAACCGGTTCAGTGGTTTAGGCGTGAAGAAGAGACAGACAGACAGACAGAAAGACAGACAGACAGAGTTACTTTCGCATTTATAATATTAGTACGGAGTACGTATAGTAAGTACCTATGAAGATTACATTCTTCTCTACACTAACACGTAAATAAAATACCAAAAACTACTTCAAATCTGTAAAAAGAGCATGTCTCTGAAACTCTTTCAGCCAATAACTTTCACGAACATTTCGGGAACTAATTCTCCATACTTTATACGTACTCATAAGTACCCACAATAATGCTATAACAGATAAATCAACGGACAGACAACAGACTACAAAATGATAATAGTACAGAGCACTATGTACCGTACATACAGATTAAGGTAGTATATAGAAAAAAGTAAATACATGATAAAAATGCCACATTTTATTATGAGCAGATCAGTTGAGAGAGGCCTATGAATGTGTGCGTGTATACAGGGTGGTGTGTATTTAGGGACTAATTAATTTTTATTTATTTTGGTATATTTTTTTTTGTAGATTGGGCATTTTCTTGCTTTTTGTGTATGTAGAGTGAAAAAGGGAGGATAGGATAATTAGTTTAAAAAACGTTAATGATAATTAGCGAATGTATGAACTAATAAAATAAAAAGAGTATAGTTTCATTTATAAAAGTGCTTGTAACCGATAGTGATATTATCATTTTTTGTGTCCGAATTTAACTCGTAAATAATCCATCTTCCATTAAAATCAGGATAAAAAACCAACTCAAAATTTTAAACGAACCATGAAAGCGTCACCCATACCGACAGATGATAAAATAACTCGCCATTTTTTATGTTTCGGATTTTACGAAAATCTCATGAATGTAAATAAAGTTATAAAAATAAAATGACGTCATAATAGCAATACGTAGAATGTTTAATGTTATGAATACTAAAAACTTACCGTTAAGCATTTTATCGACATTCAAAATGGCCGTTTAATCGTTACGTAACTTTTATAAAAGATCAATGTTCTTTATAGACCTCATCATACTTTTCTTTTTAAGAAGCGGCCTTTCGATGGACGCATGTATTTAAAACAATAATTATTTATTTATGACTAAGGACTGAAAGAACAAACGACCATACATTGCTTACAGGACTTCACTATAATAATTACACGCGTTATCTCTTCCTGATTATCAAAAACCTGTTTAGCAATATCTGTATAATAAACAAACGAATTACGAGTTTATTTTATAACATTTTAATGTACTAATAAAAAGGTATGACATTAAAATGTCTGTTAAAAAATGAGCATCATGTATAAGTAGTGTCAGTGTGTGTGAGTGCATCTGCACGCACTCACACAGGCTTATAAGTTTGGTTGTCTGTGTGTATTTGTGTGGATGTGTGCGTGTATTGAGGTCACATTGCAATGCACAGGGGCAGGCAATTGTGATGCAACGTTAAAAAAAATGCATCCAGTTTTGGAAAGTTTGCCGTTTTCTGAGATAGCGGCGGTTTAGTAAGTTGTATATTATTAGTTATAAAACTGTAGCAGGCGTGTGTACCTTAATAAATGTTTTTGTTTATGTCTCTTGTAAAAGTTAGAGTTTCGTTCAAGATTTTTCCTTTTAACATTCAGGTTTTATACTGTTTTAGGCAATGGAGTGTTCATTTTAGAGAAAGTGTGGAGGATTATTCTTTTAATTTGAAATGTATATCGTTTGAAATACTGTGATTGTAACTATTCAAATCTTTATGTATAAAGAAACTACTGAAACTAGAATCATGAAACTTGCTTGGTTTTTTTTTATGAGGTAGATTGTTGTGGCAATTTTGAAAATTCACCCAACCACCGTGGATACAACGGGCGATGAAAGTTTTTCTAAAAATGGAGGAACGCAGCAAAAAAAATATATTTAATAAAAAAAAAATAATATATTAAATATATTTAAGGCATTAAGTCCGCCTCTGTACATACATTTTGTGCATAAAGTGTAAATAAATAAATAAATAAATAAATATTTCTAGTTTTAAATAAATCTAGTCAGTACTGTTTGTCGTGATGGCCTAGTGACCGTGATGAAAACACCGTGAGGAAACTTGGGCTTGTAATGAATATAAACCAAAAATTGCCGATCTACTTTTAGCAAGCGTGGTGATCAATGCTCGTGCCTTCTCTATATAAGTAGAGCCTTTGCCCTGCAGTGGGTCATTTATTGGCAAGTATTATTATTACCCTGTAACGTCACAAGACCAGACCAGGATATATCATTGTGTTTTGTACATTATTGCTGGACATAGATTTCTATCATCAAAAGCCATCTCAATTTTCAGAAAGACCATGACTCCATCTTGTAAAAAGCCGTCCTATCTTACAACTCCAGGATGTCTGGTATTTATCTCGACAGCCATCATAAAATGAGCAATGGTCCTCAAAGTAGGGCACATACACCGTTACTCGGAACCCTAAAATAACTACAGTGCACACAAATTGGTTTGTCATTAACAAACGACATCATTCGGCTTGTTCCAGATTCGCTTGCTCCGCCCCCCGGCGCCGCTCGGTTCCTCTTGTACTCTGTGTGCCAGATCTTTTTTAACGCGTGATTTAATGTGCGTTTCTTTTAAATGTGACTGATTTGTAGGTTTATGGGAATATAAATTTATTAGGCTGCAGTTTCGAGCAAATAAAAGTTAATTACTTATAGACTTTACAACAAAAAATATATTACATTCAGTAACTTTTTATTTGTATATTAGTCTACATTTAATGATAGATAAAGTGATTTTTAAAAATTCAACTCCTGATAGGTTAAAATGTTTTTTTTTGTCAACTCACTTACGACCATCTGATACCAAACTAAGCAGAGCTATTATTATAGGAACCAGACAACTTGTAAACACACTATTATAATTTATAAATACATACAACTTATAGATAAAATATAACCAGACACAGAACATGCAATCATGGTATGGCACACAAAGTTTGTCCTGGGTGGGAATCGAACCCATGGCTTAGTAGAGTCAGGAGTACTAACCACTAGACCAACTGGCCCGTCAAAGTTTGTAGGAAAAACTGGTGGAACCGATATAAAAAGATCATTAAAAACTTGACTCCAAACTCCAGAGCACCTACCACGAGCCCTTATAGCAGTATTACTTCGATATTACTTTCAGTGGGAAAGAGACGGCGCTAGACAAAGTGTCTAACGCTGTCACTTGCACACTCTGGAACAGAAATAAAACAATCTTACTTTAAACGTCATGGTAACCCACCAGGCTGCTAATAAAAATAATATTTACATTACTCACAATCATGTATCGGCCATTTTTGACCCCGATACGCATTCGTTAACAGATGCAAACTTATTTAGGTCACACAGTAAAAGTTTGTGCGAAACATTAGGTACAAATAAAATGTATTTCTGTACATAAAGTCAGGGTTTTTCTTATGTAAATTCTGTTCGGATTTAAATCAATACTGCGATTGTATTGATGACATGTCTGATTGGTTGTACGGAGTTATTTTTGTGCTTTTTAAATGTTTATTTTGTGATGAGACGATTAGGTTTTGGGTTGTTTTCTTATCTTTGTTTTTAGGTTAATTAACTATTTTAGAGTTTTACTTAGTTAATTAGTCTTTTTTTATCCTCTCTCTAGGCCGTTCTTAATGTTTAAAATAGAGTTAAATCTATAATATAAAATGGTAAGCTGACCGTCTGATTTACTGTCTCTTTATATATATATCAAAACTCCAACCGCTGGTCCTAGAGACGTGAAACTAAAGGGTGTGTTTTTTGTAAAGAGTAGGTAACCACTAAGAAAGGTTTTTGGAAATTCAAGCTTAAAATAGGACATAGAAGAGTATCAACATTCCGCAGGCGAAGCCGCGAGTAAAAGCAGTATAACACATTTTTCAAATATATTTTTTCCTACTCGCATTTCATAAAATGTTGTTGCATACTCTTTTTATTCGCTGATAACTTATATAGATGAAACAATTTTTAAAATCGGTTCAGAAGTTATGGATTTAATCCATAACAAACAAACACCAAATAATACTCCACTCCACTCCACTTTCTACCAAATAATTCTCAATTATAATATTAGTATAAATTACTTTATTATTGAATACTATAACTGAATTTAACGTTTTTTACTGTACTTATAACCCGTAATAAGTATTAATTAAATATTCCTGACTGTCTATGTTGCGTGTAGGTGTACTCTATTACCGAAAATGCAAGCTTTGTCGCGGCACGCATTAAAAATCGACAATCGTGGTGAACGTCACAGTGGCGGGGCCACTTCCTAGATTAATATAATTAATTTAATTATTTTTTATTTCTAACGTATTATTACGTCTATTTATCTATTTGAGTAAAATAGTCCAAAATGTATAAAGTATTACTATTACTAATAGTATTATTTTAAAGTATTTATTAACTATAAAAACAATTCTAGTTAAATACTAATATATCGAAAGGATCCACGAGTAATTTCGATATATTGGTTTTTCCAATTAGAAGTAGCTTAATATTTATCTGTACTTTAAAATATTGTTTGTGCACTTTAGTACATAATATTAATACGACAAAAACGTGCCAACCTTTATTTATTAACAATTTAATATGTTTACAAAGTTTATGAAGGTCGGCAAATGCTTGTACAAGTCTTTATTTAACTTAAACAGGTAAAGGTTTCAAACTTGAACCAAAGTATTTTTTCCTTGATTTGTATTCCGACAATTCATTGCCAGCATTATTGAAATTCTACTCTATAGCTCTGGCGTCATGGTTCTTTTTTTCTTTGAATCGTGTGCAGATTTCTAAGCAGGAACAACCCTAAGAACAAACGCAAAAACTGGACAAACAAACCCTTCAAGGTTAGACATAAAGATTTACACAATGAATATGATTAGAAAAGATTTTCAATGTACGGCACATACGCATGTTAAAACATGAAAACAATGGACCTCAATATTCGGTATTACTATTTTACGACCAATTTTATGCCAAACGGATATCCAAAACTTAAAAAAAAAAACAAGAGAAACTGTTGTGACATTTATACGAACACACCTAACATAAAGAGTAATGATTTTGACGATATTGATTGCATAAAAACCGATTTCAATTGCATTCACGAACCTGCTCGACGACCTTTGTCTTTTATGTGTCGGCATCAGCCTTGTAAGAATATTAAACTGCTTGTCAAAATAAAAAAAAATCGGGACACAATGATGGGATTATCATTTTTTAATTCTTACGAAAATAACATGGTTATTTTAGTTGTTACTGCAGTTAATAATGTACTATTTAGACGTAAAAAAAAACAGTGTTTACTCCGTGCACATATGTTTTAATTTAGCTACACGATAGAATAAACATAAAACGGAGAAAAAAACTAACACAAAGACAAATAAACGTTTACATTCAGTTGGCATTGACGCGTTTTTCTTGTTTTTATTAGACAAGTCACTGCAACGTTTTTAAATGCAAGCAAAAAATGCAATCTCGAGTATCATAATTACCCTCTCAGTAGAGAAACATTAATATTTTATAAAGTAACAACATTAACATATAATTTAAGCCTGTTTTCCCTCAAGGCATATAATGTTTAATTAAAAGCCAGTTATGTGTGACCTTTACGAAACAAAAATCCTTACATAAGACCCGATAGATGGTGCTGATGCAATGCAACTTCAAATTACGTCCAATTATGTTTCGTAATCAATGTACAAATAAATATTTTAGATTTTTAAATGTAATAAATTACTGATAAAAGCGGTTTGTCGGTTTATTTTATTATCGTGGTTGTTGTTCACTGCTGACGTGTGAACGATGGCAGAGTGACAAGTAAAAAAATTACAATTGCAATTTACTTGCACCTTGAAATTTTGAGACTGAATATTAGTGGTTCTTCACGATATAACTTATTTCAACTTTCAATTTTCACTTTCGTAATAATTACTTAATTAAAATAAGAGTTGTTTTAATCTTCTTCTTTTCTTCGAATTGATGACCTTTCTCCTTGTTTTTAAAGTCCTTGGGTCTAAAAAGTCATGATTAAAAGATAACCGTGGCGCTTTTTTCAAATAATTAAGTTATAAGTCATATTAAATTGTATACTAACTGTAATACGACTAAATAACTCAAATGAAAACCGTAATTCAAAAAACAAAAACAGCAAACAGCCACAAGTAAGCACATTCAAACAAAGCCCACTAGAACGCCAACTAACGGATCTCGAGTATTTAAAACAAATAATCTAACACGCCAACCGGCGCCTAAAGTGCATACAAAAAGAAATGTGCAACATACTCTCTCTTAGGTTCAATAAAAAACGACTCGGGCGCAGAACGCAGCGACGATGCGTTTATTTCAGCAATTGACCTAAATACGCCACATGGTCGCGCCGACTTAACGCACATAGCTGTGTACGTATGCGCCGCGTGCGCATGAGTGTGTGAGGATGCAGTCGTGTGCACGATACAGGTTGTATTGTCGCTGTAGGGTTTGGAAAAAAGTTAATTTTGTTAATTTTTCAAGTGTCATTATGCTGATAATAATTACTTAGTTGTGTTCATGTTTGTTATATATTTTGTTATTATTTTGATTAATAGCCAAGGCGTTGTGGTGTAAATAATAGGAAATGCAAGATAACTTTTCTATATAATGTGTTTTTACGTAGAGTTTTAGAATTAGTCAATAATTTTCTACTTAGTATAAAAAAATACACTTCTTGTTACTCCATGAATGTATATAAGTATATAATCATTGTCATCAATCCATTTTGATGTAATATTGTAAACGCGAAAATATATCATTCTGTCCATCTCTCTTATAAATAAATATATCATCTCCGTTTCGTTTTCATGGCTCAACTGTTATAACGATTTTAATACAATTCAGAGAAAGCTGTTATCCCAAAGAAAATTAAGTATAAGCTACTTTTAATTCACGACTTCACACAAAATTTAGCGCCTAGTAAAATAATTTAACTCACATAAGTCAACAATAATAGTTAAAATAACTATCTCATGACAAACCAAACTTCAAAACCTAACGCCATTACAAAATAAAACCTACACAAAGCAAGCTACCATAATAAAGACCTTCACCGTAAATTTCAACGGACGAAAGAAAAAAATTGAACTTAATTATGATAAAAAATGCAATTTTATGCGAACGGTACCAGCAATGACAAGCGATATTGAATTGTGGCCGGCGTTTGAGTGTGTGTGTGCGATTCTTTCACACATTTTTACACTCACTACACTTTTTATTTGGGCTTTTTTGTAATCGTGTGCGTTTAGTTGTGTGTGTGTGTGCGCTAATTGCGATAGCTACTTCATTTAAATTTCGACTGTCAGACGTTTGGAGGGAAATCGGAGTAAGTATGGAGTTGATGCGTTTTTGTTTTTATTTCTCTTTTGGCTATTCGTTTGTTGGTATGTTAGGCAATGATGTTATAAGTAAAAAAGTGTAGATAGGTTTTATGCAGTCAAAAAGTGGCACATTAAAAGTTTGCCAATTGACAAACATGATACTGAGTATCGCGTTGACATTTGACGTTTGTCTCTTTTTCACTCGCACTACTTCAATTATGTCATCCTACTTTGACGTGTAATGTATGTGTGCGTTAGTGTGCCGTTACTTATAATATCATTGATGTTAGGTATTGTTTAGGTATTAAATTGTGTTAGGTTTCCTCGTTATATTATTAACTTTTTTATCAAATTAAAAATAGGGAATACGAAATAAATGTAGGCACCTCTAATTGTCCAACATATGTTTTCATTTTCAAGTTTATCTGAAAATCCGTTAAACCTTCGAACACACGTGATTCGAGACACAATAGAAAGACGGGACAGCCGGCTGTCGCTTGGTAGTTGAAAGGTTTTTCTTATTCTAGTGTTTTTTGCTTTAGTTTTGAGTTCGATTTTTCGCTTATAAAGGTTTCATCAAAGCCAAATATTCCGTCTTCTGGCTCCATCATGAGATTCTTATTATGAAATTGAAATTAGTTATCTTATTTTTTTTCCTACAGAGTCTCATAAAAATTGATATATACGAAACCAAACAATGCGACTGTTGTTTTACTACTTATCAAAAGCTATTACATAATTTAAACCCAACAAACAAATATACGACCAGACAAGCTAACTAAAACTATTTACTACTATAACTGTGGGTTCAACACAATGTAACATTGTTTTGAATAAATGATAAATAAATAAATAAAATAGGTTGTGGGTTCGTATCCGGGCAAGTACCAATGTGACTTTTTCAATTCATATGTACTTTCTTAAAGTTTATCTTGGACATCACAGACATCGGTGAAGGAAAACATCGTGAGGAAACCTGGACTTATAGTAAATACAAGTCCAAAATCGCCAATCCGCCTTGAGCAAGCGTGGTGATCAATGCTCGTGCCTTCTTTGTATGACAAGAGGCCTTTGCCCTGCAGTGGGTCAGTAATAGGTTGGAATTATTAACTAATTTCTTGCAACCCTAAACCATTTCCTTTTGAAAACACACCTTAAATCTCATCTCAAAGGAGGCTGTATGTCTGTTAGTCACATTCACATAGACACCTGCTTATCCCCCGGTTCTCACCGGCCTTGCCCAATCCGGAACACCGTCAAGTTAGCATTGAACCAGATGTCGAGACGAGCTTTGAAACTGCTATACCGAGAATGATGCGGTTTGGTGATCATGTAATTATAATTTCGAGGTTAAGGCGTGGTGATCATTTTTAGGTTAAACCAATTTGTGGAGTGGTAGCTTCTGTTTGCGAGGTTTTTTAGTTAAGTGGAGGGGATTATGAAATATAACTTATGGTTATGATTTAAAAAGGAGGCGGAGGTTTTCAGTTTTATCAGTAATATGTTTGTTTGCTATTTATCTCGCGTTAGACTGAACGGGTTTTTATGCGGTTTTCTGAAAAGTTTTGGTATTTTAAACGACTTCAAAAATGGAAGCCGCTGTATTCCGAAATTTAATTAACAAGTAGATTACATAAAAAACATGAAGATGTCGTGATGGCCCTGTGGATAAAGCGCTCGCCTCTCGTGTAAAAGGTTGTGGGTTCGAATCCGGGCAAGTACCAATGTGACTTTTTCAATTCATATGTAGTTACTTTCTAAAGTTTATCTTGGACATCACTGACATCCCGTGCTCGGAAAGCACGTAAAGCCGTTGGTCCCGGTTGTTATTTGTAGAACTTTGACAGTCGTTACTGGTTAGTCAGAAACTCTTGACCAGTCTAAGCAAGACGTATCGTGTCGCCCAGTTACTGGGTTGTGGAGGTCTGATAGGCAGTCGCTCCACGTAAAACGCTGGTATCCAGCTGAATCCGGTTAGTTTGGAAGCCGACCCCAACACAGTTGGATAAAGGCTAGGGAGATGATGATGATTACAGAAAAACTATTGTAATCATTAACTAAAGCTTTATTACAATACCAGTTTAAGCCGCAATAACAATACTCACAATCGTAATAAATGTCACAACAATTTAATAATAGTCTCAGCAATAATAAGAATGTATCAGCTGTCACTATCAAGATGGCGGATTAATAATATAATAATAACTTGCTCGCAAGGTAAGCATTTTAAATTATGCAAATAATAATACTCCAGTGATATATTGAACTTTGGCGTATTGTAATTATTATTGTTGTATACTTTGGTTTAGCCCATTCAGGTCTGGTATTGGTTTCTCTTCTGCTCCTGGGAGTTACAGCTTAATTTTATACCTAACTAGCTTTTGCCCGCGACTTCATCCGCGTGCAATAATAGTTCCCGTTTCCGGGGGATTTCCGGGATGAAAACTATCCTATGTAATTTCTCGGGTCCCAGGCTAGATCTGTACCAAATTTCATTCAAATCGGTTCAGTGGTTTAGGCGTGAAGAAGAGACAGACAGACACAGTAATTTTCGCATTTATAACTATATATACATTTAAACCACCCCCCTGAATCACTCTTTGGTGGTATGAGGAACAAAGTGTAAAGCCCCTCATCCTCCGTCGAAAAGGGAGGATCCTCCGATCAGATGGTTATTGTTTGTTACTCTTCCACGCAAAAACTACTAAACGGATATTGATGAAACTATACAGTAATATAGCTAATACATTAGAATAGAACATAGGCTACATAACATCACGCTATGACCGACTGGGACAGAGCAGTAACCAAAAACCTAACAGAAACCGCGAGATACATCTAGTTTCTCATAAATATTTATTTATTTATTTATAATATAAATTTATAACAATATAATATTTAAAACATAATATGAAACAAAATATTGCTTATTTCCAAAAGCACACAGTAATACCCATAAGTATCAATACCTGCCTCTTCATGTAGTTATTTTATGCGCATGCACCTAACCTTTTAGTTTAACCTCAAAAATCAGATTACAAGATACGATTATGTCAATAATCTTGGATATATTTTGTTGGAGTAATTATGTAAATGTATTTTTACTTGGATTGTACGAGTATGTCATATGTTGCGTAAAAGATTTAAACTTTTACTGTTGTTTTCTAAGAGAGTTTACGTAGAAAAAAGAAAGTCAATCCTACTAATATTATTAACTAGCTTTTGCCCGCGGCTTTGCTCGCGTTATAAAGTCATCGTCACGTCAATTCGTCACTCTGTTTTGCCGTGAAAGAAAGACAAACATACAGACAGACAGGCAGACACACTTTCCCATTTATAATATTAGCATGGATGTGAACGTGTGTGCGTAAATGAGTATGTTTGTTACTGTTTCACGCAAAAACTACTGAACGAATTTTGATAAACTTTACAGTACAGCACATCAGAACGTTGGCTCAAACAAACTCAAACATTAGTAAAGAAAAGACAATCAGATTGAGCTTTTGTCCGCGGTTTCGTCCGTGTGAGAGTCATCGCGGAAATAATACAAAAATACCAGACAGTGTGTGTAATAGATTTATGTAAGTATTAATAAGTATATGTATATACATCCAGACATTGCCTTTTACAAATAAAAACAACACAACCACCGAAAAAAAATACACTGAAAAAAGAAAAATAGGGGACGGAACCTATTTCCTGGGTGGAAGAAGGCAAATGTCAGACCCTCTTTATTTTTTCATGACGGCCTACAAATTCTATTTACCCCTGAGAGGATACACCGTGAAGATACAAGTAATACACGGAGATTATTACTTTTTATAATTATGATTCATATCAGGCCTTACAGCGTCGAAACCGGGTTTTAAATTTGTATATTTTTGGGTGTTTCGATTTGTAAGTCTCCTAATTAATACCAAAAAACTTCTTACGTTAAAACTCGAACACCAAGGGAAAATTTGGCTATAAATAAAATGGTTAAAATAAATATTGTAAAATTTTTCCTTGAATCGTAAGGAAAATTCATTCATTGAATGCCGAAAAAACTCTTAAAATACTTATTAATAGCAAAGTATTTTTACTATAGGTGTACCAGTAACTGATGACAAAAATGGTAAATAAAATATGATGAGAGCAACACTGGGGAAAAAGGATTAAAATGTTTTGATACTTGTATTTTCCCTTAAAAATTTATTACACTAATTGTTTATTATAAAGAGGAAAGATTTGTATGTATTTTTGTTTGTTACTCTTTCACGCATTAACTACTGAACGGATTTTGATGAAACTTTACAGAAATATTACAGAATACTAAAGAATGAATAGAATATTAAAGAACCGATGTCTTATTAGTTATTATATATCAAAACGAGACATAGGTGATAATTTGTGCAGTTTATTCAACAGTGATGTTTGATTAGTTGTATTTTTCTATGAGCCGATGAGACGATTAAATAAGATTCGGTACAGATATAGTCTGGGACCCAAGAAAGGACATAAGGTAGTTTTCGTCCCGGAAATCCCCCGGGAACGGGAATGAAGTCGCGGGCAAAAGCTAGTATAAAATAAATTAAGATAACCCCAATCTATAATAAAAATACTTTATTTATACAACAAAAATGAAAAAAATGGTTATTCGCTTTGTGATTGGTATCCCAGTTTGTATAGGGCATTGACTATAGTAGTGATCGTCACATAAGGCAAGTCAAACGTGTTTAGGCGGCTCATGTGAGTCTGACACCAAGGCTACATCGGCCTTCTACATCTGTCTTCTGCAATAATTCGTTGCATAGTATTAGTACACGCCCCTGTAATAAGCCAAAGTTATATGTTACGCAATATAAACATAAATAAATAAATATATAAGTACAGATAAACTCATATAAATGGATATGAAACAAAGTATCAACTTTAGCGAGTCATACTAACCAGTCAACGCAAGCACGCGGTCTAAAATCAAAAATTGCGTGTAAGCTACACCTTCTTCTTTACAGATTTATCAGTACACATTATAAACAGTGCTTCTGGATTGTGACCGCGGTGGTTTCTTAGTCATTCTTTCACTTTTTAATAAAGATTTCATGAAAATATCAAATGTAAACAAACAAACGTAATGTCACTTGACAGATGACATGACAACAATACCATATAAAAATCATTATTTGTTTTACTTTTTTTTGTCATGAGTTACTGGTACACCTATAATATTATACACGTAGATGTAAATTCTGTCCTGTCATCGGTGAAGGAAAACATCGTGATGAAACCTGGACTTGTAGTAAATACAAGTCCGTAATCGCCAATGCGCCTTGAACAGCGTGGTGGTCAATACTCGTGCCTTCTCTGTATGAGAAGAGGCCTTTGCTGCAGTGGGAGAGTTATAGGCTAGTGTTATTATTATTATTAGAAATAAATTAGTCTGTCTGTCTAACTGTCACAATCTTGTATATCAATTTTAAGTCTAGGTTTCTACAATATTTTCCTTCACTGAAGACAGTGATATCATAGATTATAGAAAGTATGTTAAGGCACAAGTAATTTATTTTCATAACAATTAGTTTTGAGTCCGCGACCTCATAAATAAGAAGCAGGAGGCCCAACCACAAGACCATCATGACATTATGATAAAAAACTTCAACATAATTAAAAAAAGAAAACTACAAAAGCGCTCTTATCACGTTTTCGCTCGCGACTATCGGACGATAAACGTTCAATGCAGCCGGACATTACGGCCTCATTTTTATTTGGCACATAGACAAAAACACCCTTTTTTACATAAAACACACGCACACTTATGTACACGTACATAATACATAACCGGACGGTACATGGACGCGGCACGTTCAATAATTAGTGAATGTTTTTAAACAGAAAATTTCAAATGAACTTTTTATATTGTCATTCGTTTTTTGAATTGTGTTTGTGTAGGGTAGTTTGTGATTTGTGTGTACGGGCTGTGTGATGAGAAATGTTAATTATGAGGATAATTTGTGTTTTTTTTATGAAAGATGTTGGTATATGAATAACTGCGTGACGTTTAAATAATCTCAATATAACATAACACTCAAATCTTCTAAGAAACATTTTCACAAAAAAAGCTTCCTTTATTGATGTCTTTGTCTAAGAAGACGGCTTTCTTGTTGCAAAAAAGTATTTATTTAAACCTTCAAACACACGTAATTCAAGACACAATAGAAAGACAATAGCAGCGATAGCCGATTGTCGCTTGGTCGTCAAAAGGTTAAATAGACTTTCGAATTATTTACAACTAGCTTCTGCCCGCGGCTTCGCTCGCGTTAGAAAGAGACAAAAAGTAGCCTATGTTACTCTCCATCCCTTCAACTATCTCCACTAAAAAATCACGTCAATCCGTCGCTCCGTTTTGCCGTGAAAGAAAGACAAACAGACAGACAGACAGACAGACACACTTTCCCATTTATAATATTAGTATGGATTACAGATAATTGAATTCTGCTGCTTTGTCCTGATAGCAGTTACTTATGGAGAAGAAGGGTAAGAAACTTCATATAATACTCTAATTTAAAGAGTGTGAAAACGATGTAAGTATAAAAAATAATTTTCAATTTATTCAAGTGATACTTTAAAATAGGAAATTGACTTTTCTCAAATTCAAACTCAAGTCAAATTGTTTATTTCCATTAAACCATAAAAAAGCACTTTGTATTTATGTAGAGAAGAATAGGCAAGAAGCTCCATCCAGAGTGATCTAGCGAAAATCTAGAGTTCCTATTCTAAATTATTTTTCATGAAAAAGTACTGTTTAGAAAAAGTAACAAAATTCCAATTTTGATACCAATTGAATAAACCGTGTAACCAGTCTTTTTACATTCACCACATTTTCAAAATCACTTCAAGCTTCATAAAATTCTAATCTTAATTCTCATCTTAATAAAATCTCAGAGATACATTCCTGACTACCCTATTTCGTGGCTTAGCAACAGAATTAGACGTCCCACTCGACATAAGGGCAGAGCCAACCATACAAAGTATATTCTTTTTGAAAAAACCACCATTACTGGGTCCCCTTCACCCCTCTCTACCGAACTAAACTCGAAGATCTTGAAGGAAGTACTTAAGGAGGTAGAGTTCTTTTTAAAATGGGCGGTAGTTTTATAAAAAGTAAGGGGTCCTCAAGACGGTCGGGCTAGATCCGAAGGGCACAGGGTCGAAGAAACTGGATTGAACTGGTCGTAACTAGTTATAGAGGCCTCTATGTATGCCTTTGTCGGGATTTTGGAGATAGTTCATTGTTTTGGTCGAGTTTTGGCGTATTTTGTGACGAAATTTGGTTTAAGGATATGCATTAGTCTATAATGTCATTCTGCTAATGTGGCATATTGAGAAATGACATTTTGCGAATGTGTCATTTTCCGCCAATATGTCATTTTGCGAATGTGACATTGTGCGCCTAATCCATTGTAATCTGGTCTATATGGAAAGAGACAGGTAGTTTGATGGTTATCTAGGCACAGACGAACATTTTGAAGATAAGAACATGAATTGAAGATGTACTAAAAAGATGTACTTAGTTGCTCTAAAAAGATGTTTTACAATTTCAATCTGCAAGAGGGTAAAGTAGTAATGAAAATAGGAAAACCGAAGAATAAAGCTAGTCAATGATATTACTAGTTTAAAATCGTAAATTAGATTTTAAGCATTCCGCAAGTAGTAAACTGAATCTTTACCATTTGGTAAACCTTACAATGTCACGTGCCACTTAAGACGTTTCCTGATTATATCATTGCAATATTAAGTTATAAATATATTATGTACGTAAGAGTGCTGCTCAATACTAATAAAAATAAAAGTTATGGTAATTTTCTTGTTCAACTATCTGTAAACCTTTACATACTAAAACACGCTGATTTAAATAATATTTGGCACGGTGACAGTTTAAAACCGAGAAAGGCATAGGCAAATTTTTAGTAACTTTGTATGCTTTCACGAATGCCCGCATGGACTTAGACATAGTCACGGTAAAAGCTATTAATATTCTCATTCTTAATAAATTAATATAGTTTTTAACGTGTTCTCTTTTTATTGACAGTTACACCGAGTGCGCATGCGTGTTGAAAACCAATTTATCAGTAATTTTATTTACTTATAGTGGCATAAAATGAATTACTGTCGCCGTATGCTGGAATACATTATATTTATATGAACCCGGATGCTTTAAATTAAAATTGTTATTATTAGTCACATAACATTTTTATAAAAATCGGTGAATTTTTACTTTGTTGTTTTTTTTAATCACACTCAAAGTCGTTAATTAAATTTAACCATTTACTGGTATCTTTGAATTGACTGGTAGCAAGCCTGTCAACAAGGTGAAGCCATTTGCTCGTTCGTTCTAAAACAATAGGTTTCTATCGAGAAGAACAAGAAAAAAACTTCATGATTTTTTTTTAAATCAGAGGAATAAATAATAATAAATATCTTCGGACAACTCACACACGGTCATCTGATCCCAAGCTAAGCAGAGCTTGTGTTATTGTAACCAGACAACTGATGTACATACTTATATAATTTGTAAATACATATATATTATAGATAAATTACACCCAGACACAGAACAAACAACCATGCTCAGCACACAAAGTTTGTCCAGGGTGGAAATCGAACCCACGACCTCCGGTATAGCAGTCAGGGTCACTAACCACTAGACCAACAGGGCCGTCGGAATATTAGAATGTCGCTTGTTTCAACTAGAAGGTTTTTTCATCATCATCATATTTTCATCATCATTCATCATCTTCTGCTGTTCTTCTGGAGCTTCCAGTTGTTCTGGATCAACTGAATACCAGTGCTTTACTTGGAAGGACTGCCTATAAGACCACAAGCCAGTTACTGGGCGGTACGATACCACTTGGTTACACTGATTGTTACATTTTCTGATGTTAGACTACCTATAACGACAGACAAGGATCGACAGACGACAACTGAGACCCATAGATTTACGTGTTCTCCAAGGCAAGAGATGGCAGTGATGTTCTATAAAATTAGAAAGTAAAACTGAACTAAACTAAGTAACTAACTAACTAAGTATAAACGGAAAAAAATATTGGTACCTGCTCGCTATTGAACACACAATCTCAAATACTCGTATTATCATAACTATACAACCTATCTTTACCTCTATAATATAGAGATAGGAATATGATATAGTTGTATTACTCGTAGTATATACATAGCACATATTATGTGCTAAGGCACTATATCAGGGCTACTATAGAATAACATAGCAGCCTAATTGTTCCCTAATAGGACAAAGGGTTTTTCATAAAGAAAGTCTTCTATGCATTGATAACTGCGCTTGCTGAAGGCGGTTTGTCGAACTCAAAGTTAAGTCCATTCTTCAGGTTTCCTTAGATTTACCTAAAACGTATAATACGACTAACATAACCAAATCAAACTACACAAAAAACCAACCATCAATTCAGACGCTCCTAAAAATTCAATAAACAAATCCGAGCCGATTATATCAATGCCGATTCAAACTAAATCGCGATCCGATTCCACAAAATCACGAACACTATTCTATGCACTCACACACGCGCGCCTGACACAACACACCCACAAGTTGTGTATGTGTGCGTCTATCCTTCTTTGACCTAGAGACGGCTACTATCGCTAGTTACAGTAGGTCAGGACCACTACACACTATACGGGACGTCCAGGTTACGTTGGGCCCCCCTGCCCCCCGTTCTATCCCATATGTGGGTCGTCTGCGCTGCATTTGAATAGGTCTCCCCGTGTCTTCGTTCGTTGGACGTGTGGCTAGACGAGCTGTAGACGGAATGCGGTTGGACGCGATTAAATGGCGTCGTGTCGTTCTTGATTTGAATTTGGGTTTAGTTTTAATTAGAGATGGGTTTATTAGTTATTTAGCGGGTTTGAGGTAAACGTGAGGGTTTCTGAGGTTGCGTGAGTGAAGTTTTAAGTGGGTAGTTACATAATTAGGGGATTTTGGGTTATTTGTTTTGTTAATTTGTGATTTCGTTTAACGCCTCACGTATCTTAGTAGTGTTTAGTGATATAATGTTGTGTTGTTAGCACTATTTAAAACGCGAGTTTTCTTTATTATTGATTTTTTTTATTGTTAAACGTATGGTTTTGCTGCACTACTAATTACGTGCAAAATATTTTGTTTTTCTTTTATTTATAATTATTTTTTTCATATACTAACATAACAATATTGCAGTCACGCAATTTTGATAACGTTATCAATAATTTGTAACGTGTTTATAATGCATGCCTGTTTTTTATGCAAATTGTTTAAAGATGTATTGGTGTATTTGTCAAAAGCGTACCTAGTTAATGTTTTTTGTTTAGCACACATTTCTTTCATTATTGCTCATCGCAGCGTCATATTATTTAATGAAGCCGGGGTTGCGGAATGTTTATAATAGTTACCGCGACCCTGGAACATAAAGGGCAATCGAAGGAACATGAGTAAGTTTTAGTCAGTAAGAGTCTGACACGCCCTCCCGCCGCACCCAGGACGGGAGTAGTCATTGGATGATTTCCCACTCACCAAAAAAAAATTATTAAATGAATAATTTCAGAAAAAAAGAGTTTTGCCAATAACTCGCGTTACAAAGTAAGAACAATTGATTCTATATCATTTAAACATTTTCTAATACATACTTTGTAGAAGGTTTCAACCAAAAGAAAAATGAGTAGAAAATTTAAAAAAAATAGAAAATTTAACGACTATTTTACCAATTAAAAAGATAAGGGCGGTAGCAAGAGGTATTTAAAAAAATAACAACTAAAAACTACCCAAAAACTTACGAAGTATTCAAAAACTAGTAGTCCCACGTGGTTTCAATCGCATCTTTGGTAACTAGTTAACTACTCCACTCTCGTAGATGGTAGCGTTATGTTACATAGCCATGGGCTATCCAATACCAAAATATTACAATGACAAATGACATTTTGTATTTTAATTTTATTTTTTCTTTTTAATTCTTACTATTATTTACAACATTTGTACGACTTTTTAGGCAAAACAGGTTAAAACTTTTTGTTTCTTTTTTGTAATCATTCCATCCAATTATTAACCTACACGGGTTTTTCACAAATAAATACATCTTATCTTTTCAAATCGAACCAAAATCCTGATATTACCGCGTTCAACCAAACACACTCAGCAGCTTTATAATATTACTACAGTTATCAATTTTACTCACTCAAAACGCACCCAGAAACAAACGAACTACACAAAAATCCTTCTTCACTCAAGTACTAACAAACGGGTTACAAAACGGTTTTCCCCAACAAAGATGAAAGCGAGAAAATCGCATATTTTCATTCATATTGACGGTATTACTAACAGTTTTCCCGGTAACCTCTCCACTATACCGCGATATGATAAGCAGCTTACGATATGTTACGTATTTTTTCCCTCACAAAAGAGTTTTCCCCTCTGTAACAAATGTTATTTATTTGTTGACGATTTAGGTAGTGGTACTTGTTGCTTTTTGCTATTTTCGTTAGATGGTTAGATTTTGTTAAAAGATTTCGTCATTTGATGATACTTTTTTTCATGTGGTATTTTCTTTTGTGAGTGGCAAATCATCTAATGACTGCTCCCGTCCTGGGTGCGGCGGGAGGGCGTGTCAGACTTTTACTGGCTAAATCCCACTCATCCTTTATGTTCCAGGGTCACGGTAACTATTATAAACATTCCGCAACTTTCATGTGGTATTAAGTAAATGATGACTCAAAACGTTTCCTGGTCACAAAGAGTGACTGCTAAGCGTCTTGAGTTCAATTCCCGGGCCAGGCAAAGTTTTATATTGGCTTTTCATTTAATAGGATACCCTATTACATTTGTATTACCTAGAAACAGTGTTGTAAAGATCTGTTAGGCAGTCGGTCTATGTAAAACACCAAGTATTCTAATCCATCCTAAAAGGATGGAAGTCAGTCATTACATAGTTGAAAAAAAAAGGCTGAGGAGATGGTTCAAAATTCGAACACACGTGATTCAAGACACAGCCGGCTGTCGCTTAGTCGTTGAAAGGTAATGACTTGATCATGGAGAGCAAAAAAATATGGCTTTCTTGCTGCCATAAATATATTTTGTTAATTAATCAATAATTTTGATAACTTATATGAGAAAAAAGTGAAACGATCAACTAAAAGTATTCCTAGCTAATTAAAAAAAAACAGTAAGTAGAGATACATATTTAAAGAAATGTGTTAAAAACCGGTTATCTCATATTGACATCCATATTAAAGAATCCAGTAAAACAATACTTACTATTATACCACGTGGTGCAAAATTAATAAAAGAACGACGCATACGCATCGATGCGCGGGCGCAACACCGTGAACAATCGACGATCGATATTTATTACTGACTTCATTGTCCACACTTTGATGATACCTTTATGGCAAAAAACATCATCACAACATAGTATAAATAAAACAAAGTCGCTTTCTGTGTACCTTTGTCCCTATGTATGCTTAAATCTTTAAAACTACGTCACGGATTTTGATGCGGTTTTTTTTAATAGAAAGAGTGATTCAAGAGAAACGTTTTTAAGAATCTATGCTTATTATAGTAGAAAAAAGCCGGGATTTTTTAAGATTTGTAACACCCGTGCGAAGCGGGGGCGGGTCGCTAGTCAGTACTAATATTATAAATGCGAAAGTAACTCTGTCTGTCTGTCTCTTCTTCACGCCTATACTACTGAACCGATTTGAATGAAATTTGGTACAGATATAGTCTGGGACCCGAGAAAAGACATAGGATAGTTTTCATCGGGAACGGGAATTATTATTCCACGCGGACAAAGTCACGGGCAAAAGCTAGTGATTTATAAAATGAAATTGATTTTGTTAAATACACGTCATGGTTTTTTTATTGTTTTTGACCCATGACGCAAAAAAGGAATGCTATAAGTCTGAATGTTATGTGTGTGTGTGTCTTCTTTCTGTTCTCAAACGGGTGCTTTTTTATTTGAAGTAGGTTAGTTATTGATGGTTCTTGGACATGTTTTATACATTTAGAATTTTTGACTTACTTTTTTGTAGAGAAACTATCTGAAGTCATTCTAATTCCACATATAAAACAACTAGCTTTTGCCCGCGGCTTCGCTCGCGTTAGAAAGAGACAAAAAGTAGCCTATGTTACTCTCCATCCCTTCAACTATCTCCACTTAAAAAATCACGTCAATTCGTCGCTCTGTTTTGCCGTGAAAGAAAGACAAACATACATACAGACAGACAGACCCACTTTCCCATTTATAATATTAGTATGGATGATGTAATTATTTGCGTACAGTAATATTGCTTTGCTTTTATCTAAAACTAATTCTGTCATGGTCTTTATTCTTCTTAGTCAATCAGCCAAACCTGCAACTTTGGCATGTAACTCTTGTTCATCTACTTAGATCATCATCATCTCCCTAGCATTTTCTCATTTTGTTAGAGTCTAATTGGATTTAGCTCTTGATACCAAAGTTTTACGTGAAACTGCCCATCAGACCTCCACAACCTAGTTACTGGGCGTCACGGTACCCCTTGGTTAGGCTGGTCAGATATTCTGGTTTCTGACTACCAGTTAACGATGTCAGATTTTAATGCCTGCCGGGTTGCGAAATTGTTATAATAGTTACCGTGGCCCCGGAACATAAAGAGCAACCGAAGGAACATGAGTGGGTTTTAGTCAGTAAAAGTCTGACACGAAGGACGGAGGAAGTCATTTGATGATATCTCACTCACCAAAAAAAGGCTGTCACATTTCTACGAATGATACCTTTTTTACCTAGTCTACCTAAATTATGTTACTTAGATATACATATACCTATAAACCTTGAATCATCCTCCCCCCTTCCCCTCTTTTTCAAACGCATCAACTATCCGGTCTAACCGGCTCCGCAGTACTTTTCTACGTTCACATATATACAGACGCACACGTATACATGTACAAAGTCAAGGGTTGTATGCACCGGGGTGAATGACCGCCGAAACGCAGCGAGCAACAAGGTCACGCACACATGCGCGTACACACATAGACGCGACGACCGTGAAATTAGAAATAGTAGTGATGTGCTGATGTCGATGTGGGATGTCGATGTTTTGAATGAGGAGTGGTCGATGAATTTGGCGTAGATTTGAGGTGAATTGGTTAAGTGTTATTTATTTTTTAAATTGATGGTTATTATTTTTATACATCAATATTGTGTTATAGATATTTTATCCAATTACTCTAAAATTAAAGGGTCCAAAAAACTCCTTATAATTTTATTGGGCCATGTTGGTTGATAACTAAGGTGCTCTCTTGATGTGAACTTAAAATGTAAAGTAAAAGAATTTTCACAATAAAATCATTTGATAACCAAATTATTGATTTTGAATGAAATATTTAACATATATACACTCTACAAAATACATATTTTTAAATATTTTTTGTATTGTAAATAGCATTTTAATTAATCGTAAAAGCACCTACATAAAAGAATGTATTATAAATTTAAATAATACTGAAAAACACATTTACAAGGATCAATGTCCAAGAAATTAATGCAACACTAGCTTTTTAACTTGTTCAATAAAAATAATTATTTAAAGTCATTGTAAATTATGTGTTTACCTACTACTTAAGTATGTATATAGGTAATTTATTTACTTCTTTGTGTAAAACCTAACTTACCATACTATTGTTGTAATGAGTTAAGTAGGTACGTAATATCGTAATACCAGATATACCAATTAGTGTTTTACCTACACTAATATATTAATGAGGTGAAGTTTGTTTTTTATTTGACGAGGAAAATAATTTATAATTTACTATTAAGCTATTATTTTTTCTTATATAATTTTTCTTTTATTATTTTTTCTGCGCGCTATAAAATTACACGCAAACATAGATATAGCATAAAACTAGTAATAATATTTTACCAGCTTCATGTTTATGTTTTTTTTTTATATAATCACTAACATCAGTTAACTAAAAACATGATGCATGACGGAATAGCTGAATTATTTTAAAAAACTGCATATGTACTGGCATACTTAACGAGGCTAAAAACCAGTTTTTATATTATATTTAATTGTGCGTTTAAATTATCTTAATTTTAATTTTAATTATATAAAAACATTTAAAGAAATATGAATTGTCAAAAAAACTTTCCTTTCTAAGAAAACCGCACATGTCCCATCACTACAGACCCACCGCACAGCCACATCTAAAGACATAAACCTATAACCTTGCAACATGTCCGCCGTGGGCAACGAAATGATATTCAAATCCGCTGCCCGTTGTATTAGCGATCGACATCGGCTGAATACTGATGAGCACAAGAATGCAACCAGGGTTCGCTTGGAAAAATCAATGGTTTCCTGGACCTTAACTATGTTGTGTGTAGGTTTGGAGGTATGGGAAACATAGTTTAAGGTTCCTCATCCTCCGTTGAAAAGGAAGGATCTTACGACCAGGGTGTTGTGTTTAGTGGGCTACTGCCTGACGGAGCCCACTAAACACAACTACCTCTAGTCGAGATTTTGTACATGTGCTAATGTTGCGTCAATCTCTTATATCGCGATCTAGGATGTTGTAGTGCATAATTATGTTTGGCGATTGATGTCGCATCTTTATGGGAGGTGGATTTTCAGGGCTGTGCACCTCATGAAAAAAAATTGCCAATGCCTATAAAGGTTTTTTTTAAACTAAAGTTTTTATTATTATTAAATATTATTATTCAGTATGCAGTAAATTATAATCCTCGCATAAAAACCAAAACCTATCTACTAAACTACAACTATTTAACAAAGTTTATATTGTTGATTTAAAATTATGATGACGTTAGAACAATCTTCGAACCTTTAACCTCTTGACGACCAACCGACAACCAGCTGTCGTGCTGCTATTGTCTTTCTATTGTGTCTCAAATCACGTGTGTTCAAAGGATTAATCTCATAGTTAACGTTTTACATACCTACAAGTCTGCACGGAACCCCAACTTGGCCGGAATTTAAATTTACTTTATTGTTTATTAAATAACTTCTTCCAGCCAGTTAAGTAAAGTCAAGAAGACTATAAAACAAGGCTCAGTCATTTTGTAGCTTTTTTATAAAAGAAAAATAAAAATGTAATAGCTCTTTTAATCTTCTAAAAAGAGTCGATAGTTGTTATGGTTACATCACTAGTGTCATTGCACTAAAAATATGGCCAATTTAAAATTCAGTACTCGGTTACTCGTACGTGTTTTCAATAGGACAACTTCGACTACTATTTACATCAATTTACAATGTTGAAGTATGTTTTCATGATGTGAAATAATGGGCATATCAATTTTTAAACGTAGAAGCGTGTTTTATTGTAATATTTTGATTGAATTAATTTTTAAAAATATTTTTTTAAACACATTTTCTAATTACCAATACTGTCAATGCGAAATGCATTAAATAATTGCGTAATACAAAAATCTTTTAACAATCTTAAAAATAAAAATAAAATAAATTAAATATTTTAGCTAGTACTTAATTTATTGTTAATTAGTATAAAATTTAAATGAAAATTCTCCAAAACTATTGCCAAACCATCAACTTCAACTTCAACATTTACAAATATTATGGCAATCCACCGAATTTTCGGTGATTTCTGCCACTGTCCAGTTTGAAAATAATGTTTTTTATTAGTGACAATTGTACGGTTATTAAATTATAGTGTGGAGATCATACACGTGTTCTTATAACCATGAACACGAGATGACTGTTGCCAAACCATAAAAAAATCCCCAAAAGTATCGACAACCCAACAGCCCATCCCTCAACAGATCCATTTCCCCACACTAGTGTGTCGTTGCGCCACAGTGAGTAATTTCAGTAGCACTACTCTGGTTTATTTTCGTAACGTTTCTTCCACCGGCTGTAACGCCCACGTTATAACGTTACAGATCTATGTATAGTCACTTTTAGACATACGTCACATACAGACATTTATAGATACGCAGACTTTTATAGACGTGACGGTCGTGTTTTATTAGGGAAATTAATTAATACGAATGATGTCATAGGCTATATTTTATGGCCGGGAAATGTTTAAATTTGAAATTGCTGATCATAAATACATAGAAAAATGTTAGTCTTGCTTATTATGATGAGTTAGTGAAAACTGTTGAATTATTTTTAATTTTCAAATTGGGCGTAATTCGGTTAAAAAAATCAACCCTAATTCAAATAATCTAAATCACACGGTTTATGCACTTAAGTATCGATGGCTGTTTAGCACGCGCGTACGGCTAAATTACTATACCGATTTTGATGAGGTATAAAGATATTGCCACGAATTTCACGCGAGTAAAATGGCAGGCAAAAGTAGAATGATATAACAATTAGAATAGACACAAAATCATTGGTGTAGATTAGTTGTTTTTCACTAAACTAAACGAGTATTCTTGCCAACTCTACAAAAGCCAGAATCTACAAAATTCTTAAAACAATACATTAGCTTACGATCATCGCCCGTTCGAAAAATATTTACCGTGTGACGTCACAGTCTAAAGATGTTTGTTCTTTTGATGTTGTCTAGGTCGTGGCTACTAAACACACCGACGTGAATCTAATATTAGCAGAAATTTTATAAGCAAATCGTTATTTCGACTTTGTGAATGAAAATGGTTGTGACGACATTGAGGAAATTTAGGCTATTTATGTTGTTTTTGGGTTTCTATTTAAAGCCTTAGTATGTTTGATTTTTCAGGAAAATTTATTCTTCGATTTAACGATTTTATTTTTGTTTTTGTCTGTTATTTAAAAATAGCTGTCTATAGAAGTGATGGTTTTTAATTAGCTGCCAGTTACACTTACTAATTTTAGTTCAGTGTCTTTAGATGTAAGTCAATCATAGTAAATAGATTCATTTCAATTTGATGACTTTCTTGTATTCTAGTTGCGTGTAAAACACTCATATCCATAAATATGTAGTATGTAAATTGTAGTTTAATGGAATGTTAAAGAAACTGAAATGGCAGTCGAATTTGGAAAGTTCTTCCTACGTGCTTTTCTTCGTGTTTTAGGAGTGGAGCAGTATCAGCAGACAGCAGATTAAGTAGTTCTGTAAAGCAATTAGCAATTAAATATGCATGCAGTTGTATAGATTTAAAAACAATACAACAATAAAGGACTTACTTCATTGTCAAAAAACTTTAGCAGTTATTTTAATTATCATTTTACAAAATTTAAATACAACCGTTCGTGCCTAGCGTCACCTTAAAACCACTCCATCCGTCAATTAGCATTAACAACCCATTCTCAACCATATCGCGATAAAAATAAAGTACAAACTTAATCGAATAATAAATTACAGATAATTCATTAAGGCACATTAGAATTCCATCCTTAATTCAATGCTAAAGAGTTTAAATTCATTTGAATTAACAAAAAAGACCGGCTCCTACATTGTATTAACAATAAGCAACCTAAATAATTCTTCAGCTATACAAGAATAGAGTTGAATTTCGATTGATAGTTGCATTCAAACTTAGAACGTTTTGTGTGTGAAGAGAAACCGCCAAAATGCATCGGAAGGTCAACGAACCTCGCCAGCCAAGGACAGTGCATTCCATTTTTAAATAGCGCGCCAATAGAAGGCTCGATCTAAATAGGCCCGCCATCTTGCCGTCATTGCGCGAGAATCGTATAATGGCGTCCTTTTTTGACAAAACATTTTTTTTTCGACAACAATGGCACGTTTCCACGTATTATTTCGGCATAATTAGGGAGCCGGTAACGAGATTTTCTTTGCAAGTTCGTTATAAAATTGTTTTAAAGCAGAATAGCGTTCTTGTTTTCGATAGATGAGGTGTTCTCGGAAAATATTAAATACTGAAATCTGATATTAAATACATGGATTATGTTAGTGAATGGTCGCGTCCCATTTCCAAGAAAATGTTATTTGTAAACTAAGTTTTTATTATAAAACGGTAAGCGGATTGAAATTTCATTACTTTTACAATTGCGATATAAAATATGTTTATTTCTTTTAATTAGGAAAAGGTAGATAAAATATAAAGTTGTAAATTTTCTAAATACACATGATTTTGAAGCCAGTTTGAGTAATAACACATAATGGAGTAATAGGTACATACTTATAGTATAATTATAACAAAAAAACTAGCCGAGCTTAACACAAAGACAAATCTTTAGGTTTTCCTGTAGTTTTCATTAAACAACATTATTAGGTGTTTATCCATAGTAATAAATTAAATGCGAAAGTAGCTCCGTCTGTCCCGTTTTCACGCTAAAACTACTGAACTGATTTAAATGAATTTAGTACAGAAATAGTCTATAGCTTGAGAAAGGACATTAAATAGTTTTTATCCCAAAAATCTTAAGAAAACGGGAACTACGCAGGTAAAGGCCATCTAGTCTAAATATAATATTCAGTAGATTTAGAGATTAAGGGGACAATGAACATCAGATAGAAAGAGAGGCTGTCAGACTCAAGAGTACACCAGTTAAATAGAAGAGTTCGGTTCGGTTTTCAATTTAGACGAACAGAATCTTAACAAAACTAAGAAGCCAGTTATAACCAAACAACATCGAGTATCCAGTTAACACTAAAAGATATTGAGGAGCCAATTAAACTATTCTTATTCATTGTTAAATTGATTACTTAGCAAAGTAAATCTGCAAACAAAGATATCTTCACGACCTATGAAGGGCAGACAGTTGTTACGGTGGTTGGTCAGCAATTTTTGTCTTCGTTGAAATGATTAGCATATCAAATATACAGCACTTACTAAGGTTTTAGATTGAAGATATGGCAGAGTTTGGCTTGGTTAATGGTCAAAATATTATTTGTATGCCTTGTATACATGAATATACGCTTAAATGAAACATGTTTTATTGTAGAATTCGATATTAAATAAAATAGACTCACGATAGCAACAAGTTTTAAAACTGAGTAGATTTTGGGTGTTGTTTAATGAAAATAAAATAAATAATAAATAAATATACTGGGACAACTCACACACGGTCATCTGATCCCAAGTTAAGCTCTGCATAGAGCTTGCGTTATGGTAACCAGACAACTGATACACATACTTATATAATTTATAAATACATGCATATTATAGATAAATAACACCCAGACACAGAACAAACAATCAAGCTCGTCACAAAAAGTTTGTTCTGGGTGGGAATCGAACCATGGAATAATGGAAATAATCCTGTATTTTTTTATATAAATGCTAAATTAATAAAGTAAGCCAGAAATTCTGACCAGTCTAACCAAGGGGTATCGTGTCTCCCAGTTACTGGGTTGTGAAGGTCTGATAGGCAGTTGTTTAACATAGAACACTGGTATCCAGCTGAATCCGGTAAGGCTAGAAGCCGACCCCAACTTAGTTAAGAAGAGGCTAGGGAGATGCTGATAAATTAGTAAAATAGGTAAGTATAGGTTATTTTTTTCGTGGGATGAACGTTTCAACATTCATGCAGGTGAAACCACGGACTAAAGCTTGCCTATTACAAAAAAGAAGTTGGTGATTTTCATTGTACAAACTATGCTTCCAATACTTACACAAGTTTACTTATTCTTCTTCTTAATCGTGCACCTTGACAGAGTGGTCGTGATCATGGGAAGTCCTTAGTAGCTGCCCTTGCGATTTCTTTCCACTTTTTTCTATTAGTGGCGTTCCTCGCGCACTCCACGATTGAGCTGGATGTCACTGTTTTAATAGCATCCGTCCATCTGGTTGGTGACCGACCACGAGGACGCTTCCCCTCAATTCGCCCTTGCACCACTAATGGCTCTATTGAGTCTTCGTTGCGAATAATGTGGCCAAAAATTGTGAGTTTTCTTATTTGCACAATCGAAGAAAGTCTTTGTTTGATACGAAGCTCTTTTAGTATGGATACATTGGTGGAGTTTACTTATTATGATGCATCAAATGTCTTCATCAGTGTTTAGCAATGTTGCTGTTACCATTGGGCGCCTGGCAGAGGTGGCGCTTTCTAAATTATTCTACGTTACATCATTTCGACGTGTTTTGTATACTTTGAAGATAGTGGGAGTTAATTGAATTAGTTAAAATTGAAGATAGTTCAAAAGTAGCTTATTCTCAGGGTATTGGGGTGCGCAGTGGTTGACTGATCGGCTACTGCGCAGCGTGTCGTGGATTCGATTCCTGTAGGGGACAACCACTGCACGACCTACAAATTTTGTTACAAGTCTGGTTATTTAAAAGGTGAGTTTGTATGATTGTCAACGCACCCACCATGTAGAAAAATTCGTAGTGCCAAAACTAGGTATTTTGCAAAGACTGAAAATAATAATTAAAAAAAGATTCAACACAAAATCCAACATCGTTGAACGAATATAAATTAAAAACATTTTATTTAGAACCAACACTCCCATGTTAAAAACACTTCACATTTACAAATCAAATACCAAACCAATTTTTCCTACACACGGAACGATCAAAAACACAAATAAAAATGGAAAAAACCCACCTTTCACCATTTTAATCCGTGTTGCGTAAACGGACTATTTTTAAACACTGACGTACAAATTCTATTACAATATTGTAAAAAAAAATACGCACACAAACTCACACACACATAAAATACATTCATATTTTTGAAATACGGGTTATGAATGGACCGCGTAGCTTGTAGACCCGGTCTATGCTACGAAAACTGTAGAGCTACGCCGTAGCAGATCTACGATCTAGGCTACGAGGCGCGTAGCTCTTAGAATTAGAATTTGTTAAGTTGTTTTCTATTGGGCGGGCGTGTGGAAGCTCTTGCTTTTTTGTGATGTTGTTAGTGGGTTTATTTGAATGTATTATGATGCGTTATTTTATAGAATATTGAATATAATATTTATTTTTTATGAAACAAACCTCTATTAGATCAGATTTTTTTAAACTATCGGAATTAATATATTCTTTAAGCCTAAACCACAGAACCGATTTGAATGAAATTTGGTACAGATATAGTCTGGGACCCGAGAAATGACATAGGATAGTTTTCATCCCGGAACTCCCTCGGGAACGGGAACTATTATTCCATGCGGACGAAGTCGCGGGCAAAAGCTAGTCCATACTTTAATATTATAAATGGGAAAGTGTGTCTGTCTGTCTGTCTGTATGTTTGTCTTTCTTTCACGGCAAAACGGAGCGATGAATTGACGCGATTTTTTAAGTGAAGATAGTTGAAGGGATGGAAAATAACATAGGCTACTTTTTGTCTATTTCTAATGCGAGCGAAGCCGCGGGCAGAAGCTACTAATAATATAAATGTTGAATATTTAAGTCAAACTTTTGCAAAGATGTTATATTAAAATTAAAAGACTACCTCCATTACGGTTTTAGGTTTATATTATTGCCTTTATTGTAAATAGTAGGTTTCCATTCTTTTTACATTTTTTTTTGTTAACCATATTTTTATCTGTATATCTATCTCACATCCAATAACCAAATCAAGCATCACTGCCTCAAACTACCAATTAAACAAACGAACAACACAAATCTACAAAAACAATTGCCCATCAAAGAACACAAATATGTCCCAACTCCACACTCACCGCACACACTCTATCCGTGCGTATCTCTGACGCAAGCACGTGCACGCATGAGGCACAACGACACATGTCTCACGGTACACGCTACACATGCCCCCAGCATACACAACACGTGTCTAACACGTAGCGGTGACGTAGTCAGCATGTGCTTAGAACGAAACTTATATAAATGGGAAACGTCATGATTTTTCGTTGTGACGTCATTTGGTCTATTATTGGGTGTTTTTTATGGTTTTTGTGTTACGTCTTGATATAATAAAAGCCGTGTTCTTGGAATACGGCTTTTATTATATTATGTTACATGATTGATTACATGGGCGGTATATACTAGTCTATAAATTAATTGACTGTTTAACCTTCGAACACACGTGGTTCGAGACACAATAGAATGACAATAACAGCCCGACAGCCGGCTGTCGCTTGGTCGTTGAAAGGTTATCAACGCAAAGCCAAAACCACTGGTCCTAGAGACATGAAACTTAGAGTGTATGTTCTTTGTGAATAGTAAATATTCACTATGAAAAGATTTTTGTTAATTTCAGCCCTAAAGGGGTATAATAAAGGATGGAAGTTTTGACATCTACGTAGTCGACGTCTTTATAAATTTACTAGCGACCAGTCGCAGCTTTTCACGAGCGTTACAAATCTTTGAAAATTCTGTTTTTTTTTCTACTACATGCATGTAATCTTCTTATAATTAAAATTCTCGTGTCACAATCTGTTAGTTACCTTACTCCTCTGAAACGGTTCAAGCGATTTTTACCAAATGTTATATGCATATTCAGTAGGTCTGAGAATCGGCTACTATCTATTTTTCATACCCCTAAGTGATAAGGGTTGTTCACCCTGAAACTGCGGGTATACATTTATAAACTTTTCTCTTGAGTCACTCTATCTATTACAGAAAATAGAACCACATAAAAATACGTTGCGTGATTTTGAAGATACAAACACACATAGGGACAGACAGACAGACAGCGGAAAGCGACTTTATTTTATACTTTACTAGCTTTTGCCCGCGGCTTCGCTCGCGTTAGAAAGAGACAAAAAGTAGCCTATGTTACTCTCCATCCCTTCAACTAAATCCACTTAAAAAATCACGTCAATTCGTCGCTCCGTTTTGCCGTGAAAGAAAGACAAACATACAGACAGACAGGCAGACAGACAGACACACTTTCCCATTTATAATATTAGTATGGATGTAGTGATTCTATCCTTCCCTTTCAACCCCATAGAGAACATTACCAACACAACTTACAAACCACGAAACTGAATTTCGTTTTCATTTCCCTCATAAACTAGTTTCCCCCTAGCTGAAGGGTTCGTGACGTCATCAGGGGGGAATGACGTCACTCATTCGTTGAAGGGCGATGCGTTCTGATTGATTGTAATTACTGCCATTATTTGTGTGGTTTTAGTTTAGTTTTTTAATAATTAAAGAGGGTATTGTGGTTTGGTTGAGTGTATTTTATTAATTAAGGTAAGACCTATATCTATGTATATGTTACCGGCCAAACCCGAATTCAGGACAAACTAGTTTTGCCTAGGCTAAACTAGTCTTCCTCGCCTCGACTTAGGGCACCCCGACCCGACAAAGCGGAGCGGAGCCTTAGCCTTTATGGTTATTTTTTTTTAAACCACCCAGTAATAGAAGCCCCGCGCAGCAGGGCTCCGTCAACCTATCGTAGACCAGTTAAGCCTAGGCAAAACTAGTTGGCCTGAAACTGGGTTTAGCCGGTAACATATATATAAAATGGTAAACTGTCTGTTGATATGTTAACGCACATCCCATACCGGTGGTCCTGGGTACATGAAACTTGAAAGGTGTGTTTATTGTGAAGTGTCTATTAAGAAAGAATTTTTCCCGTATAAAAATGTATGATTCATTGTTTGAAATTTTTAGTAATATGACAAGTATCTTACTGACCTATTGCAGGACGAAGGCCTCTTCTCATACATGGACATTAATCATCACACTTGCTTAAGTGGTTTGGCGATCACGTGTGTCAACTATCCTGTAGACCGCAATATTGTCCGTATGAAATTTAAAATAACAAAAATACTATTGTAGGTATGTTCTTTAGTATATTATTCTGCGACATTTATTTGTAAAAAACACTCGTTTTCGTAAAAGTCTTGTTTTTATTCAGTAAAAGAATTTATACAATTGGATCAGTACTTCCAGAGAGAGAACAAAAAATAAATAGTCTTTACGTCTTCATATAGGTATAAATACTTACATTTGTCTTCAACATCGTTTTTATCACTTACAATAACAATTAAAACGCTTGCAATTGACATACTCATACAAAAATCAACATTACGACATAACTGCCTCAAAAAAACAAGCGCGGCTAGGAGGCAAGCCCTAGCGAGTATATCAGGGTCAAGGTGATATGTTTGTGCAACTTTCGAATCCTCCCCCCCCCTGCCTCGTCTGATGCGCTCCCCCCTCTGGTATCCTTTCGTTATTTATAGTTACATTAAGCTCGTATTAACTGCGGAAGGCCTGAGGTCGACTAATAGCTTAATAAGTTATATCTTTTGTAAAATGGACGTCTGAAAGATGTACTTATATGGCTATGGCATGCCTATTTTTGATGGTTTGATAACTGAGAGAATTACTTAATTAATAAATAAATTGTGTTTTTAGTGCGAGTTTCTTCGGAAAAACTTATCTTTTAAAGTCTGTTAAAAGTAACAAATACTTTTATGAAGTCCGCATCAAAATAAGTTCAGCCTAACGCGAGATAATCGCGAAGAAACATACATACATACAGGTCCAATGCAGGTCCTCTTTTTTTGAAATCGGTTAAAAAATGTGAGGAAATTAACGCAGACTTAAAATAAAAGATATTGAGTTAGTCGTTTTGTTTTTATTCGATTTTGTGTTAAATTTGTTTTTATTAATTCTGTTTCTTATCTTTGTTTTTATTTTAAACCACCTTTGACGTTTAAGTTTAGTTACAAATTGAATGGTGTAACCATTTTATTATATTTTTAGTCTTTAGCATAAAACAGTGGCTATGTAGTTTCTTCTTAGTGGTTTCTTATAGAAACGTACTGTTTGAAAGTTGCAAGTACCTACATAATTTTAAATTTCTATAGTTTAAGTCATATTAACAAAAATAAAGCCTAATAATCGTAAATAATATATTGTTAATAAGTGAATAGCTTTCGCCCGCGGTTCCGTGGTTCCCTTCTTTTGACAAATAACATACCCTACAAATTTTACTACTTTAAGACCAGTGGTTTGGGATGGTTATATCAACAGTCAATCAGTAAGTCGGTTTACCATTTTAGATTTTGCTGATTATATTGTTGAATATATACTAGTGGAAACTGTGTCTCAGACATCGGCGACTTCCACTATTGTATATATTGCACTAGCAAACCCCACGAACTCCGTTTCACCACCAGTTGGCTTCATGTTGAAAAATTTCCTGAATTTTCGTTGCTATAAACCTCACGGAGCCCGAGACCTTTCCAACGAATGCAAAACCGTGGAAATCGGTTCGTGCGTTCTGGAGCTATAGCGTCAGGAAGGAAAACCCGACTTATTTTTATATAGTAGATATGTGATTCATTGTTTTAAACAAAATATCTGTGAAATGGTATCAAAATCGAATTAGTTGGTCTACAGTGAAAGCAAAACAAACAGGTAGTAGGTAGAGTTACTTTCACGTCTGTAATGTAAAAATGGACTAGGTTATTTGAGTTTAGATTTATAACATGAGTTCTATAGTAAGTCACTTACTTCATATAAAAACATTCTAACACAAACATTTACGTTTGTATAACTATGTATAAAAAATTCTACAACTTATCATCTTAAACAACGACAACTGATAAGAAATATCTCAAATAAAATCGTAAGATAAAACTCGAGGCTACCTTAATATCGAGTACAAAGGGATAAGGAAAAGCTGCGCATAGGCAGCCGGCCACACACACCCCCACACATACACATACACACTCACACACACAGTCACACAGACAGCCTTGATGCAGCGTTGCTTTTGTTGCAACTGTTTCACTACGGCGTTTGTGATGGGTGGGTAGAGGGGTAGATGTATAGTAGAAGATTTATTTATTTACTAGCTTTTGCCCGCGGCTTCACTCGCGTTAAAAAGAGACAAAAAATAGCCTATGTTACTCTCCATCCGTTCAACTATCTACATTTAAAAAATTACGTCAATTCGTCGCTCCGTTTTGCCGTGAAAGAAAGACAAACATACAAACATACAGACAGGCAGACACACTTTCCCATTTTTAATATTAGTATGGATCCTTCGAACACACGTGATTCGAGACACAATAGCAACGCGACAGCCGGCTGTTGCTTGGTCGTTGACAGGTTAAGTAAATTGGTTTCAACTTTAGTAGGTTTATAATCAAAGCTTTTTG
This sequence comes from Athetis lepigone, assembly GCA_033675125.1. NCBI lineage: Eukaryota > Metazoa > Arthropoda > Insecta > Lepidoptera > Noctuidae > Athetis > Athetis lepigone. The sequence continues at coordinate 17,714,356 of CM066225.1, forward strand.
TTTAGATTTGATTTGAAAGTCTTAATATAAGTTATATTTTTCTTTTATTTCAGCTTTCAGCCATACTCAATTTCTCTCCAATTCTTACTGTTGCGCAATGATCAAATCATGATTAGAAAAGATTGATGCCGTATTTTAACTTTTAATAAAACGTTAAAGTCTTATCAAATGATTTTAGTAAGCTTTGACTCTGTATATCCATACTAATCCATACTTACTAATATTATAAATGGGAAAGTGTGTCTGTCTGTCTGCATGTTTGTCTTTCTTTCACGGCAAAACGGTGCGACGAATTGACGTGATTTTTTAAGGGGATATAGTTGAAGGGATGGAGAGTAACATAGGCTACTTTTTGTCTCTTTCTAACGCGAGCGAAGCCGCGGGCAAAAGCTAGTTGTTTTAATAAATCTTTCGACAGATTTTTCAATCAATTCCTCTAAACCTACATTTATGTAACATTGAATTGTCTGATTATGGAGTTACTAGGAATTTTTCAAGAGTCTGTGCGACAGGAACAAAAATAATACTTAGCGGCGACCACGCTAAGTAACAATATATCTGGTCCTAAGTGACAAATCTGCATGGTGTTACGAGCTGCCCGTACGCCGCCAGTGTTACTCACCGAGACAACCTTGAGCAGACATCTTTCTTTTGTTATTGCTCTGTTAATGTATGTACGCTTATCCTTGTTGGTTACGGGATCAGCTGAAATCTTTTAGTGGGAATTGTTTTTTAAAAGCGTCTGTTGGTTTGTCTGTTTGTCAGACGCTTTTGAGGCAAAGTAATTTTTTTAATCGGTGGTTTTGTATGCATTCTCGTTTCTTATTTTGACACAATTGTAGTAACAGGGTAAAGCTAGTGTATCAGTGATAATTAAATTAATTTTGTAAGATTCTATTTCTTAAACTTTATTGTTCACCAAATAAAAAAATATTTATAAAAAAAGCTTAATTTTTTTTACATACAATGGCGAGCTTAACTCAGAATTAGGTACTTGTTACTTGGGTACTAATTACTTGCCAAAAATGTATTACTTTAAAGCTTAATATTCCATTTTGCTAATTATTTTCTTCCAACACACCTGCTGGTAGATGATAAGTAAGTAGCATGTTTTCCATAGAATTGAAACTTCTTTCTTAATGAATTTAATTCAAATGAGTTCAATGGTTGTGCCGTGAAAGCACTGACAAGCACACAGACAGAGACTTTTGGTAATTACTCCGGTCTCGTTGGTCAAAGTGTGATGTTACGTAGCCTATGTGTTATCCCGATATATTGTAAAATACATTAACTATGACCGTAAACTAACTGACTGATTTACCTGTTGATATTTATTTATTACTAGCTTTTGCCCGCGACTTCGTCCTCGTGGGATAATAGTTCCCGTTTCCGGGGGATTTCTGGGATGAAAACTATCCTACGTCCTTTCTCGGGTCCCAGACTATATCTGTGCCAAATTTCATTCAAATCGGTTCAGTGGTTTAGGCGTGAAGAAGAGACAGACAGACAGAAAGACAGACAGACAGAGTTACTTTCGCATTTATAATATTAGTAAGGAAATATTAGTAAGGATTACATGGAGGACTTACAGCTAATAGAACTAAACAATATGTCAATGAACAACCCAAACCACTGGTCGAGACATGAAACTTAGAGTGTATATTTTTGTAAAGAAAGAACCCTGAAGAGATGGAACAGGGAATGGAAGTTTCTACATCTATGCAGGCAAAGCTGCGTGCAAGAGCTACTTTCCCATATTTGTTTATATTAAGTAAAGATTAAATTAACAACTATAAATAAATATAAATATACTGAGACACACGGTCATCTGATCCCAAGTTAAGCTCTGCTTAGAGCTTGTGTTATGGTAACCAGACAACTGATATACATACTTATATAATTTATAAATACATACATATTATAGTTAAATTACACCCAGACACAACTACAACTATACTATTCAATTCTCGTTAGCGTCGCAACACATATTTTTAAAACACAATTTAGTGCTGTAAACTTAATATATTTATAGTGATCCATAATAACTATAAAAAAGTAACAACACAGCACTATTTCCTCACCCCGTCTATCTCGCCACGAAGCTATGAATGCAAACAAAAATAAAGTGCATTCAAGGTGCGCGCACACCGGACGGCCATGAAACTTGTGTTTGATTACGGAAACCTTTCGTACAGCCTTTTCTTAGATGCAAGTTTTTAACGTACCTATTTTAATAGGTTGTAAGGGTAATGAGTTTTAGTACTTTTAGGTGGATTGTATTTTTTTAAGTACATAAATAAGATATAAATAAATATCTTGGAACACACAAATGGTCATTTGATTTTAACTAGACAGACCATTTACTATGGTAACTGGTGGGTTACCATGACGTTTAATTAAAGTAAGACTGTTTTATTCCTGTTCTAGAGTGTGCAATGTGCAAGTGACAGCCTTACACACGTTATCTAGCGCCGTCTCTTTCCCACTGAAAGTAATATCGAAGTAATACTGCTTTAAGGGCTTGTGGTAGGCCCCCTGATCTAATCTGATGATCTGATCTGATAATCTATACTAACACTAGTTTTCACCCGCAGCTTCGCTCTCGTGACGTCTCGTTGTTCTCACATAGTACCTGAGATTCAACGCATGATGTAACCAATTTCTTGTAATCTGTTGATTTTACAAGAGTGTTTGTAAAGTTTCTTGCTCGTTCTTCACCATAATAACCTACTGTTTGGAACTTCAATTTTCTGACAGACTGACACCTGGACAATTCAAAAGTACCTGTAAATGGTTTATTTGAATAAAATAGTTTTGAGGTTGAATTTGAGTGAACGTCGACATCCGTTTACTTTTTTGCTAGGGGTAGATATAATAAATTGTCTCAAAACAATTCACTAAACAAACCTGACCAAGTATGGTAACCAGATAACAGATATAATTTCTTATATATATTGCAAATAAATTACAGCCAGACATATGACATATAATCATGCTCATTCAACATTGTCTTGGGTGAGAATCGAACCCACGGTCTTAGCTTAGCAGTTAGTATCACAATCCACTAGACCAACAGGTCGATATTAAATTACCACACAATAGCACATAATGTAACTATTTGATGACGTAATCAATTATAATCGGTCTGTTTATATTGTTAATGTATTCTACAAAACGCAACGAAAATGAATTGTAATACTCATTATGAAGGTTATCCGATAAATAATTTTAATAATGTGAATGTACGAATAATTTTATGAGTTACACTTAATTATTAGAGTTTTATGTAAGGAATAAAATAGTCTTGACTGTAAGTAAAGTTTATTTTCACAAAACGTTTTTAAGTAACTGTTTTACAGTGTTAAGAATGTAACAAAGAAATTTGTCAGTGAAAGTCTAACCACATTTGACTCAGTAATTTTCGGACTAAACGTGTGCAGATTGACAAACAGTCGGACTTTTCCGTTTGGTATTTGCTTAGAATTTTGATGATAAGCTTATTTTAGTAAAAACTTCGACATGAAACTTACACTTATTATGAAGTCTAAAATCGTCAATTTACCTTGAGCAAACGTAATATACGAGTACGTATAAGAAGTGGCATTTACTCTACTGTTGGGCAGTAATAAACTTATTTTAGGTATCAATTATTGTGCTACCTACCTTTAGTAGTATAATTTTGACAGCCGTTTCGGGTAGTCAGAAAGTAAAGTGTGACCCGTGTCGCCCAGTCAGTTGTCACTGGGTTGTGGAGGTCTGATAGGCAGTCGCTACACGTAAAACACTGGTATCTAGCTGAATCCGGTTGGGATGGAAGCCCAACATTGTTGGGAAAAGGCTAGGAGGATGATGAATTATTGTGCTACCTACAGTATTATAGTATGACAGCTGTCATAAGAAGTCAGTTACCAGAAAGGAGTATCATGTTTGTTGTATAGTTTTATTATTTATTATGGGTTGCAGAGATCATAGGTATAGGTAGTCGATGGTAGCTTTATCTGTTTCGTATGGAAGTCAACCGTAACTGAGTTTTACAGAAGTAAAAAAAGTCAAAGTCAATCATCAATAAACTCTGTAATAGTTATAACTGAAAAAAGTTACAACTTATAAACAATTAACGATACAAAGAAAAAACCTACACAATAAAAACAGTAAGTGAATTAAAACGATTCGATTGTCTTCGACAATGTTCGGTTACGATGATCGCCGAGCGCGTTCGGGAATCTTCGGGAGCACGAAGTTACCCGAGTTTAGCCGAAGTCTGACAGACGTGTGCGCACAATAGATGTATTGTATAGTTTTTATTATTTATTATTGTAAAGTTGCTCGTAATTTGCAAGTAGACATCTGATAAAAAGGTCAAGAGCTAGACCTTTTCTAGGAACTGTAGACAGTGACATATTACTTAGTTTTTTTTTATTGTGTCATGTCTAAAGATTTTAGTGAACGATTAGGACATTTTTCCAACATTTTTCTTATTGTTATTACTTAAAGCAGCTAGTTAGAATTTCGGGTCCATTAGTAAAACTAAAATACTGTAGTACAATCAATATTAGTATCATATAACAATAATATCAATCTCAGTAAAATGAATGAAAAAGTAAGTCTTGTAGGTATATCGTTTTCCTCGTGAAACGAACAGCTATAAAAATGTCAGTAAATCCTTAATTTTTGAGTCTTATTATAACTCATAATGACAAACTTCATCGTTCATTTATCTATCTCTTTCACACATTATCATATCAAAGGCGACACAGTGTTGTACTGTGTATTAATTTTCTCCATAACTTGTTCACCTTTAATGACACCGTGTCGTAAATGGAAAACGCATGCTATGCTTTAACCTAACCAGTAGATCTTGATCTTAGTAGTAGCAGTTTTTATTGAATGGGAGAGGTCTTGGAAAATTGGATTTTTTATTTAAGAGTTTAAATTGTTTTTAAAACCCCCGACACAAAAGTTCTAAGTTTTACTGCTGTGTGTGCGTCTGTATGTCTGTGGCATTATATCTCTTAAACTGGTGAACCGAAATAAATGTTTTTTTTTGTTTGTAAGTAGATTATCTAGCGATAGTTCTTCGACATGTTTTATCCAAATCGGTTTAGCCATTTCGAAGCTGTCAACTTTTTTGTTAACTGCAGCATTTCATATTTGTGTTTTTTTTTTTTGTATATAGAAAAGCACATAGACTTCTTTCGTATAATATCTAACAGTATGACTCACATAAGTTGGTTTAAAATACAGTGGTACTTAGTTCGCAATCGTTAACACAATACCAAGAAACCAAACCTCCTTGACCTCTTTCACGGCACATTTTCTTTAACACAGAAGCTCAAAATATACCAGACAACACCCGTCATTGACGAAACACTGCTACCAGCAAAAGTGACACGGCCGACACGGCCAATACATCTTGAGACATGTTACCTTGCAATTTGTTCTTCATAAAGGTCAAGATATGTGGGTACCTTGGAAGTCTGTGTCATAGATGGAAAACAGCGCTTGCATTTTTTTTGCCAGGGCATTTTGACACTTGTAGTCTTGCCTTTTATATGGAAGTTAAGGTCGTATTAAATTAGTGAAATTCAACAAGCTTGGACCTCTTTTTATGAGTCTTGCTACTTTCCTATATTATTTGTTAGCTTATTTACATTGCTACTTATGTCTGAGGGGTGGAACAGATGTGTGGAAAAATTAGTTTGTGCGACTGTTTAGTCGCAGCGATTTTTTAGTCGGAAGTTCAATTTCATCAAAATTATATTTATTTCAAAAACAACTAATACATGACGAATAAAACAGCATCTTACATGAGTTTTTAAAATAATAACCAACAAAAACCAACCGATCGTCTTTTAACGCAATAAAAATCAACAATTCCTGTCTAGACCGCATTCATTCACAAAAGTCGCCGTGCAACTAATCGCAAATGAATAGGCAGCTTTAGTTTAAGGTTTTGTATGAAGGGCATTGAATAAGTTAGGATGTTGGGCTTTTATCTTTTAAGAGTATATTTTATAACTTATTTTAGAGCAAGTTGTAGCTGTCTGACAAGTTAAAGATTGAGCAAAAAATGTCTTGTATAGGAACCCTTTTTATTTTCTAATTTAAAAAATACTCAATAACTGTTCGTAACCGTTCTTTTTATAAGAATCTTTAAAAAAGATTGGAAAATTGAAAATAAAGTAGTTTGAAGTACTATTTAAAAAAAAGATATTAATTAAAAAAGGTGCAGAATTATCCAAATTTAATATTATAAGAATAAATATTTAGACATTATACTAACAGAAACGAATATAAATTGTTATTTTCAAAACAATTTGTATCGTCGTTTATTAATACGAGCCGGAAAGTAGCAAATACATATATAAATAGACTTAGACTCCACGTTACATTTTAAAATGTCTGTTTTTATGCGTGGACACATACATAGCTGTACTGGTTTTGATGTTGTTCGTCGTTGATAGGAATTTGAGCTTTTGCATCAACATATTTGTTATGTTACACTTGAATCTGTGGGGTGAGGACCTGGTGATCTGTAACACAGGTTTATACCTATAATAGACACCAGCTCCGCACATACACTTGACTGAAAATTGTTGCAAATATTATGTTAGAAATTATGTATCGTATAAAGTCTTGTATTTGTGGGAGAAATAAACATATTTATTATTATTATATAAACTGACTAGCTTCTGCCCGCGGCTTCGCTCGCGTTAGAAAGAGACAAAAAGTAGCCTATGTTACTCTCCATCCCTTCAACTATCTCCACTTAAAAAATCACGTCAATCCGTCGCTCCGTTTTGCCGTGAAAGAAAGACAAACAGACAGACAGACAGACAGACAGACAGACATACACACTTTCCCATTTATAATATTAGTATATAAACTGATTATAAAGGGTTATAAAACTTAAGAAACAGAGAGAGATGGAGGGCTTAGTTCCATATTCTTCTTACAAACTATTGTCATGACTCCGATATTAAATTCTATGATATTTTAATAATAAAACTAGCTGTCCCCCGCAGTTTGTCCTCATTTCTGGTTACAGCTTCGCTTAAATAGGTCTTAAGCATGACGTTATATAGTCCATAGTTTTTCTTATATATCTGTTGTCCATAGTTTTTCTTATGTATTGTCTTTCTCGATAAATGGCCTTTCCAGCACAAAAAAAAACCCGTACTTCCTAGGATTAGCGCGTTTAACCAAACACACAGACAAACTCTTCATCTTTATAATATTTATTAGTATAGATTAGATTCATTTCTTTGTAACTATACACTAAATGACGCTCCAAAGTGTCTTATTAATTTTGTAATAGGAATTAGCTTGAGTTAAGTAAGTTTAGCACTTGAAGTAAAATTAGTTTTAATGGAATGCCCAACATCATCATCAGCCATACTGCTGAACATTGGGTCTTTAATCGCACGTCATTTTTCTTGATTTTTTGCAACTCTTCTTGTTATTGCTATATCTAGCTTTATTTTAAACCCGTGGCTCCCCTGGAAGGTAGCCCTGGAAGTTGATGGCATCCTATATTACGTGTACTCATTTTTAGCGTGAATAAAAATTATACTGTATTCTTTTAAGCTGATCAGGCAAATTGTTTGAACATTTTGTATGAAACTTTTAAGTAAAGTTGTGAGTTCGAATCCGTAGTACTAATGTGACTTTTTCAATTCATACTGCTACTAAACTTTCTAAACTTTATCTTATTTTGGATATCACTGTCATCGGTGAACGAAAATGTCAATTCTTATTTAGCAAGTGTGTGATGTGTCCTTGTGAAAAACGTTTTTGCCCTACAGTAGGGCAATTCAGGGCAAATTTTTATTATAAACTAACAAATAAGCAACTGATCATTTTATCGAGCGCACAAAACAATGTTACAAGCACACAGCTGCCATCAAGTTCCTTACTAAATCCCTAGACCACTACAAACACATTAATGTTGACTTTGCAAAGACTTTGGAACTTATCATAGACCTACCTACTAGACGAAACACACAGTCATCCACAAATCATCCACGCACACTCACACACAAACACACATAGAAGCAAACACACACATAGAAACAATGATACATACGTTACTATAGTTTTTAGGCAAGCAAAACAAGCGAATGTCATTTGAAAATCAAAAGTTAAACGACTCTATACACGCGCTCTTACGCTATAGACTATACATTCAGCTAGAGTCGTCTTTGGTATGTGTGCACCTAGCTTTATACTCACAGCTGGTCTATGGTTAGCGACCCTGACTGTTAAGCCGGGGGAGGTTCGATTCCCGTCCAGAACAAACTTTGTGTGATAAACGTGATTGTGGGTTCTGGGTCTGGGTGTAATTTATCTATAATATGTATGAGTTAATAAATTATATTAGCATGTATACCAGCGGGCCTACCACAAGCTCTTATAGCAGTATTACTTCGATAATACTTTCAGTGGGAAAGAGACGGCGCTAGACAACGTGTCTAACGCTGTCACTTGCACACTTTGAAACAGGAATAAAACAATCTTACTTTAAACGTCATGGTAACCCACTTGTCTGATTACCAAATGCTTTGTCTAGTATGGAATCAGATGGCCTTGTATGAGATTTCATATTTATTTAGCTTTTGGCTACTTAGATATTTAAGACCTGATCTAAGAAACCAGCTTTTGACTCCGGGGTCTGGGGAGCAAGTCAGATTGTTTTCAGGCCAGGTGTAGGAAAAACTTATGAATACTCTTAATGTTATTATTTCTAGTGGGGCAAAGTACCCTCCACTGGCCTCCATTCTAAGCCAAAGGAACTTGGTTAAGCGCAAACGCATAGTACAATACGTCAGCAGGATTTCAAGGCCATTTTGTTGAACATTGACACCATAGTGTTTGCTATGGGTAAAATTGTCAGTTTATTGACGTAGGTATATAAAGATTTTGTTGTAAATATTTTGGTAGGTTTTCAAGGCTATTAAAAATATTATTAGTTTTATTTATGTTGGCTTGTTTATTATTTATTATGTCCTTTTGTGAGTCTTTTAAGGGTTAAACCTTTTAGAACTTTTTTAGGATTAAATAAAGGAGGTTGTTCTATGTTCATCTTTATACATTTTTTTCTATTTTTCCTATTTAATTATCTGCACTCCATCTCCATTATTGCATAAACTTTAATTTCGCTATAATTCTCACTTTTTTATTCATTTATTATGCTTTAAATGTTAACTATGCATTATGATTTAAATAAAAATGATGTATTAAACCACATTGCCCAAAAATTTTACCAAAATCCGAGCAGAACTTTTTACGTGCAACATCCACACATCTATACAAACTCTTGTTTACAGTTCTTATAAGATAAAATATGGTAGTACCTACTTTTAGATAAAGCGGTGTGATTGGTTATTATACTTATAGTGGTCCTGATAACCGGTTCTAGACTGGAAGGTATCCGGAAGGCGCAGGCCCGGCGCACACGCGTATTGGGATAGGGCTATCTACTATAGTGTATTTTAAAACCTACGAACACACGTGATTCGACACAATAGAAAGACAACAGCAGCCCGACAGCCGGCTGTCGCTTGGTCGTCAAAAGGTTAATTAGTTTTTTCTTAGATGGAGTGTGATTATTTCTTAGAGGTTTTGAGTGTATATTTATTGACTGGTGTGTACAGTGGTTAGAGACCTAATATCTAAGGAGGTTGTGGGTTCGATTCCCGCCTATATCTTTGTGCGAAGAGCATGGTTGTTTGTTCTATGTCTGAGTGTAATGTATTTATAATATGTATGTATTAATAAAATGATTATATGAGTAGGTATATCAGCTGTTTAGTTACCATAGTACAGCAATAGTAGATTTTAGCCAGTATGTTATTAAAATAGGTAGTGTGTAAATTTTAACCTATTCGTTAACTATTTGTACTAAACATGGTTGTAAAATGTGAATAATCGTATGATATACTTTGAAACGAAGCTTTTAAGACTTAGCAACGAACGTTTTTTATACAAATAATTCCATAGTAGTTCGTTTAATGGATTATAATTAAATTATAAGCTTAAAAAGAAAGACACTTTGTCTGTCAATATTTCAGCCTCTTACGCTTTTACGACTAAACCAACTTTGATGAAACCCATACTAATGGTATAAAGCTATTTAAAGCTTATTGGACTTTTGCACCGTTGAAGTTGCGGGTAAAGCTAATATTAAAAACGACAATCTTTTTGATGGTATTCAGAAACCTTTAAACCTACTCTTGTAACTTACGCTGTAGTTTATTTTTTGACATAGAATCGCTCTCAAAAACGACTTTAATACATTCAACCTCTAACAGGGTAAAATAGGGGACTGTCAGTCCCTATGTATGCGTAAATCTTTAAAACTACATATTTAGGAGGAATTACGTATTATGTGCATTACATTCATATTATAGTAGTAGAGAAAGCTGGATTTTCAAAAACTTGTACCACCCGTGCAAATCTGGGGTTAGTTTAAATATTTTCTGTTAACTATATGGCTTTTAAATTATGATTTTGATTGTATTACAATGAAATATAATAATATATTATGTTGTACAATAGTTATTTCAACAACAATGATGATGCACAAAATGACTCTATTGACTTTTTTGGTCATTCACCTAGTTGGTAAAAATATTCCTTTGCTTGTACTTGTAAAATGTGCATTTTTTTACTTATGGTATGCAGTATTCATGATTTTCGTTGCTGTTTTCTTCTGTGTTTTAATAGTTTTATTACCTATTTAATTATTTGTGTAGTAATATGTTTTTAGTAGTCAATTGCTCCATTATTCTTTAGTTTTATTGCTTACTATATTTGTAATGTTTTTTGTTTTATTGCTTACTATGTATGTATATTTTCAGTAATACCTAACTATTTTTATTATATTTTAGGTTAGTAATTATTTGAAAACAGTAAGATAAAGAACCATACTGCCTAGGTATATTATATTCAAAAAATAAAAAAGTTAAAAATTTAATTTGGATAGCTTTGCCGCGCTTTCTAAAAACATCATTATAATAATGTTTTATATAAATCTTATAAAAAAATAGTTTTTCCTAAAAAACCTATAATTTAAATATTTTAATATACTATTATATTTACTTCATATAGTCTAATAAAACTTTTTTGTGACTGTAGGAAAAATATTTTGGTCATTTCAATACTTTGAAACCGCCTCAAATAGGCCTAACATACTTTCAATGGCAGAAAAAAACACCTCAAAATTATGTTTTCACAAAGAAAATAACATAACCTGACACTGTATAATTCTAAATTAAAATTCTTAGCTCCTAAAAAAGCAAGAAATGGGAGTACAAAATTCGAAATTTGAACATAAAGCAACATGGCGGGCTCGCGCCCGCGCACTTCGTAGGCTTCAAAAAAAGAACACAGAATCAAGATGGCCGACTTTCTCGGCAGTGCCTAGTACTGCTGACGTCACATCACGACGTGTCCTTGTCACTTTGTCTAGGGATCACTCCCGATTTATTAGAAAAATATACCTTTTACAAAGTTATAAAGTGTTTTTGTAAGCTCAAACGTTTCAGTTTTGTGATCCGTGACGTAAATACGAAACTGAGTATTTCTTTGTGTCGTTTTACTAAAATATTTGTGCTTAAAATAATAATTCAGTTGCAAAAGGTTAACACGGACAGACCTGCATAAATTATAATGGTAAAAATCAGAAACAAAGGTAAAATATAAACAAAAAATCTTAAAATAAAACAGGGAAAAATAAAAGTACTTACCAAAAAATAAAAACGGAAAACACAAAAGTCCAATAAAATTAAAAGATAAATTCTATATTGCAGTAAAATAAAACACAGCACGACACTTTAGGCACTGGAGTCTTTTTCTAAACGATGAAAAATCTTGGTTTTTATTTTTAAAATATTGTCATAATCGGTGAAGTCTGTAAAATAGAATCAGAATGAACACAGCGCCCGACTTCCGCGGTATTTTATTAGTTCAAAACGCTCGCCGAATTAAAAAAGAAATCTAATAATCTATTAAAAATGAACTATCAAATTCAAATAAGATTCCAAGTCGAGCTAACGCGCTTCGAGTTCTTTATTCAAAAAATCGCGACGTACTGGCGCGCTATTAAGTTGCAGGAAGAACGCCTTTTCCTAGTGATGTAGACACAAAAATTCTTTTCAAAAAATCGCCAACGAGCGTTTTGAGCCAAAAAATCTAACCTAACCTAACCCAGGCGGGCGGGCGACTGGCGGGCGCGTAGGGGCCGCATTGCCAAATATTTTTTTTTGCATCTCGGCCGAATTATGCACTTGTATGCGACTTACGTCGTCCCTTCATTGTAGTGGTGCGACATGTACCGATTGGGCATTTTTATGTGGTGTCAGTGTGTGGGGCACGCACACAGGCGCAACCGACGAAATTTTTGTCTGTGCGCGTTGTGAGCCCTTCGACTTGGAGTTTATTTAAAAAATTCGGCGTGTTATGTAAACACGGGATTTTTTTTAGACACTAAAATACTTAGGTGTTGCCCGAAGGGGTCGATGGCCGCGTTTTTCGGGAACTCTGACTAATTTCGCTAAAAGGATCTCTTTCGTACACACTCCGGTAGCAGAGGCTGTCGCAGTCAAACCAAGTTCGGTTCACGAACGTCGCTCGTGTTTCATCGTTTTGGCGCGAACGAATTTTGAACTTGGAACGTTTGTGTTCGAATATCTTTATTTTATTATTAATTTGACTAATATTTTACTCGTTACTTGTGTACGATTGGTCGCAGATGTTCCGCGTTTGAACTGCATTCTTATTTTGAAACAGCCAATTGCAAAGCGTCTTACGTTCCAAAGACAACTAAACCGAGTAACTTTCATTTCTTCGTATATGTATTTTCTCTTTACTTCACTTTAATTAACATTTATTCACACTTCAATATTTAAAACAACTAGGTCACAAATTCACGTCTATACCTAGTCAAACTTTAAATTAGACTAAATCGAAGACGATTAGCTGTAGACTAGACAAGGCGGTCGTCTAAAAATAACTAATAAAAGAACTATACCTAACAATTTATGAGGTTGATATTTTTCTAAGAAACTGATTCATTATTACTTTAAGGGAAAAAAACGTTATACTGCATTCTTTATATGTGCAATATCTTCACGACTTGCATTTTTTAGGAGAACAGATTTCGAGGGTTCGAGGAAGTTTACGATGACCTAAGTATAACTTTATGCTTACAATTCTGAAATCTATGATTGTTTAGCTAGCTTGCACAAATACTTATTTAATTTAAAAAGTTATTTGCAGTCGTTGTCTTAGAAGACAATCAACTAACTTCTAATTAATTCCGCTATACTCTTTTCTAGGTAACCCGCGTCCACCGGCTCTCTGTCACCTTCAAATCCAGCTATTGTGGAACAAGCGTCACAGACTGTCTAAACATAGTCTCCAAAAACACATAGATTCCTCTCTCTTCACCCTCATTTACTTTCGAACACACAGCCCGACAGCCGGCTGTCGCTTGAGCGTCGATAAGTTAATCTTAACTCACACTAGAGCAGATTTCGTCGAGAATATCGTGAGCCCAGTGATTATGGCGCCTCTCATATAATTATATGGTTGAGGGTTCGAATCCAGGCAAGTACTTTTTATCCTTCGAACTCACGTGATTCGAGACACAATAGAAAGACAAAAGCAGCCCGACATCCGGCTGTCGCTTGGTCGTCGAAAGGTTAAGTCCATCTTGGACGTCTTAGGAGGTATCGTGTCGCACAGTTACTAGGTAATGGAGGTCTGATAAGCAGTCACTTTGAGTAAAACACCGGTATCCAGCCGGCTGGTAGCCGACTTGTGCTATAAGCTTGCTTCTTGGACCAGACCGACAATCCCTCTACACTATTCCCAACCACATCAACTTAAAAGCCAGATTCAACAGTGGAGTCCACCAGAAAAGCGTCAAGGCAAAAAAGCTCCACGAGTCCAGCCCCCTTACCATGACGTTTAAAGTAAGATTGTTTTAGTCCTATTGCAGGAGTGTGCAAGTGACAGCGTTAGACCCGTTGTCTAGCGCCGTCTCTTTCCCACTGAAAGTAATATCAAAGTAATACTGCTATAAAAGCTTGTGGTACGCCCCCTGGAGTTATTATGTGTGTCTTCACAGACAGACACAAGAATCTCATCCTTTAGAGGTACAGATCGCTAAAAATAAAAACGCAAACTAAATCCAATGTTTAAAGTACCCAAAACCATAGTGTATAAAGGTCATTCAAGCAAAAAAGGACAATAAAGGTCGTCAGGCGACAGGTGTTTCAAAAATAGTAAAAACCCCTTTGAAACTAGCCAGTGGGTTTGGGAGCGGTAATAACTAAATATAGAGCGTGTTCGTGAATTATAATTAGTGATTTAGGTTAGGGCTTTGAGGACGGAAGGTTTTATAGATATTTTTTTTTATGTGACTTGATTTTTTCGGAGTTTGATGTACCTACTTAATCTGATCTGTTGGCATTTTAAACCGAAATCGAAATCTGTTGATGCTAACATCATCAGAGTAGTTCGCGTGTCACCGACCTCATTATTACCTATACTTTTCTGTTTTGAAAATGTTTGTTTGAGAAAATCACAGGCCATTTCATCGATTCTAAAATGGTTGCTTAGAGGATTTGTAAATTTTTTAGGTTTTGTTTTTTTAAATCCAAGGCCAAAATCTTTGAATATTTATTTATCTCAAATATCTCCTGATTTGAATAGGTATTGAAAATTTTGCCAGTCTGCTTTTCTTATGGCCTAGCACATAGAGCAATACATTCACGTGCAATGGCTATACATTTCCCATCTTTGACAGACTCAAGTTCAATACCCTGACGGAAAAAAATAAGAATTTGATACACGACTAAAACTGACTCAGTTCTAATACTAACAAAAATCTTAAAAAATAATAAACTACAAAAACATCCAGCTCCATTGCATCCATCAACGAATACATTAAAACTGCACATCAAATATAATAAAAAATACTGCATTTCCTGCAGTATTGAGTGATAAACGCTAAAAACACTGCGCTGGCGCATTAGATCGATAGGCCGGGTTGGCGGCCTGTCGCCCTTGTTAGGCGAAGGACGAATCGACTAATACTGATAGCCCAGAGAGTAGGGACAGAGGCGACAGATTTCGAATCATTTTGTACATTTTGACTTTTTTTTTTTCAGTTTAACAGATTGCAGTTAAGTACTAGTGTTTTAAGGAAGTGACAGCCTACTTCATGTTGATGAAGCCTTTCTTATTCGATTTATTCTTTGTTAAATACAATAATAAAAGTTGTATGAAACAGAAAGAAAGCCACCAACTTCCAAAATTGCAGTTGGGTTTCTTTTATTGTTTTTTTTTTTGAGTAATAATACCCTCTGACACTCTCACAACTAAAACGAATTCAATTATACCTCATATGGCGAAAACCGTTAACAATTTAGGCGATAGAATGAGAAATACATACATACACTCGAAAAACAAAACTCTCTTTTCGGGCGTCAAATTAAATAAAATATAAACAAAGTAATGGCAAAATCAAATAACTCGTATACAATGTTTTTTTTGCTTCAACAGTTTTACTTAAGTTTTATTTGGAGCAACTAGGTGCAAAAATAAAATTAAATGAATAACAAAGTTGACGCCAATTAAAAGTTTTTACAAATATAAAAATTATATAAATAGGTTGTATCTATTAATGAAAGTAGAACTGCTAATTGACATGACGGGCCTGTTAGTCTAGTGGTTGGTGACCCTGACTGCTAAGCCGGAGGTCGTGGGTTCGATTCCCACCTAGGACAAACTTTGTGTGATGAGCACAATTGTTTGTTCTATGTCTGGGTGTAATTTATCTATAATATGTATGCATTTATAAAGTATATAAGTATGTATATCAGTTATCTGGTTACCATAACACAAGCTCTGCTTAGCTTGGGATCAGATAACCGTGTTTGACTTGTCCCGAGATATTTATTATTATTATTATTACATAAACATAATCGAAAATATAGATAAGGTAAAAGTAAAAAAAATATACTATGCTGTTGAAAAATAAGTTACACAGATTTTTTATACCAGATAATAGAGATATATGTTTAATTATTTATTTATATATGGAGGTTCAATTCCAATCCCGTAGGTTCGGAACATTCGATTGACGTTGCGTGCCATTTTATTTTCATAGACCCTTTACGCTTTTCTCTTTTGTCTCAGTCTCCAATTCCGGTTTTGGTATCGGTTCGGAATCCGATAAACCAAATTAAAAACCCCGCTTCCGAATTCGGTTCCGACATAACCACTTCAGTACCGTCCCTACTAGGTAACACGATGCGTTTTGGTTAGACCGACTTTTTTTTTTTGGGGGAGTGGGAAATCATCAAATGACTGCTCCCGTCCTGGGTGCGGCGGGAGGGCGTGTCAGACTTTTACTGAATAAAACCCACTCATGTTCTTTCGGTTGCCCTTTATGTTTATGTACCGACGTCGCATAATGACTGTCAAAAATCCATTGGCTTTACGTGGTTTCTGTGTCTCGGAACAATCCCGCCCCACTTTACCCAACCACTGCAACTCCTGAAATAAAAAATAACAGTGAAGTCAACCACAAAAGCGCCGCAACAATAAAGCTCGACGAGTCCCGGAAAAACGATTTATATATCTTGTTGAAATTAATCAGAAAAGAACAGCGAAGTAATCATATAATTTCCACTTCTCTCTTTATGAAGACAGAACAGGCCAATCGGAAAAAAAAAATAACAATTGGGAGAAGTCCAGATTGCCTAGAAAAACGGGTTAAAATTAGTGAAATTACTGAATCAATGTCTCTTAAAATATGTTATCCATTGTTGGTTGTCTGCTGCTGTTGGTTCTCTTACGATTAAATAAATAAAAATGTCCTGTTGTCCTGTGACACGGGAGTATCACCGCCAACTTCCTAACTGAAGAGCCCATTAATTACCCACTAGATCTAGTTTGAAGAAGCAGCTGATCTATGATCAAAACTATAATCAGACCATTCTTTACTAAAGTATTAAAGAACCAGCTTAGAAGAAAAGAACCATAATTATACACGTTTCATTCATGTAAAATACACAGCTGGTCTCATGATGCAGTGACATCCAATTTTCGCATTGAATACTACCCTCCATGCCTCCAGGGTACTCTACGGTCTAAAGACTCCTAGTTTTTTTGCGATGTGCTCAAAAACCACGCACCTATTAAAAAGAATAACCGCCTCAAATAGCACTGAGCTGGTCATTATATGGATAATGCAGCTCAGTGCCAGACCAGCTTCCTCTTAATTTTCTGGTAAAATAAAATATTTTACTCTATTCTATGAGGTCCAGAGGTTCAAGGCAGGATCGTGGATTGGACGACGAAGGGTTGGTGGAGGCTTCCAATGAAGTGACCATGACCTGATTGGAGTTGTGGGCAGTAAAAAGTCGGTACGGTTTCAATTTAAAAAAGACCTGTGCCACGATATTGACGTCTTCAAATTGACATAAGGGGGATGACTATGGTCGAATGTAGGATTGAATTGAAGGCTAAACTTGCTTATTTTGCTCGTTAGTGATTACTTGTGAAATTTTATTATTATTATTATTTTTGGAATGGTAAATCATCAAATGACTCCTCCCGCTATGGGGAAGGGAGTGTCAGGCTTGTACTGACTAAAACCCATCCATGTTCCTTCACAGTCTTTTGTTCCGTAACCGCGGTATCTATTCGAACAAACCGCAGCCATCTGTGGAAGCCATGATCTTGGTATTAGACAAAAATGTTCACTGAAAAATAGTTAAGTATATTTATTCCAATATACTAGAAATAGTGGACAGACCTGC
Organism: Athetis lepigone; assembly: GCA_033675125.1. NCBI lineage: Eukaryota > Metazoa > Arthropoda > Insecta > Lepidoptera > Noctuidae > Athetis > Athetis lepigone. Next base: position 17,732,190 of record CM066225.1, read on the forward strand.
CCCCCTAGACAAGTGGCATTGTAGAATAGATAGCGAAACGAAAACGATTGTCAAATGTATGGAGATGTCAAATTGTTTAGCAAAAGCTTATGTCAATTCCATACATTTGACAATCTATTCGTTTTCGTTTTCTATTCTACAATGCCACTTGGCTAGGCCCTCTGTCCATCCGGTGTTTTTCTTTTCATGGATATTATCAATTTTAAAATGTCACAATGTAATCTTACTCATAAATTGTAAAAAAAATCCTTAGATTACAATATTCTCGTATTTCCAACCAATACCATACCGGAATGAGAACTGTCGCTTCTGTAGATTTCAAACACACTGTTTTGTATGTATGTGCACACACACATACACAGCTGCGCCCGCGCCGTTCGTAGACGCCCTTTGTTTTGGAGCCCACGGCCGAGGATTAATGTTTTTTGTGAACATGAAATGTTAATTTTTGCGTCTGAGTCTTATATTTTTCAAATAGGTAGTCGTACTTATCGTTGTGTGTGTTTTTACGTTCAATGGCTTTATAAAGTTCCTGTAGGGTGATTCTGTAACCGATAAATGATCATTTTTATAGAGAACACTTGGGTTTTTGGAGATAAAATATTTTTTATCCAGTATATATGCATTTAATATCCCATGGAATGCTCTAATTACAAACACAATTAGTAAAGCATTGAGTCTCGCGTGGATCCACGTCCTAGACATACGAAAGGTTAATATACAATTATATAAGGATGTATATAGTGATGTAAATCAGATAAATAAATCAGTTGTTTAGTTACCATAGATCTGTCTACTTTGGATCAGTTAACTGTGTGTGAGTTGTCAAAAAAAATATTTATTTATTTATAACTACAGCTTCTGCCTGCGACTTCGTCCGCGTGGATTAACAGTTCCCGTTCCCGGGGGATTTCCAGGATGAAAACTATCCTATGTCCTTTCTCGGGTCCCAGACTATATCTGTGCCAAATTTCATTCAAATCAGTTCATTGGTTTAGGCGTGAAGAAGAGACAGACAGACAGAGTTAATTTCGCATTTATAATATTAGTATGGATTGACTAACTTTTGCCCGCGACTTCGTCCGCGTGGATTAATAGCTTCCGTTCCCGGGGGATTTCCGAGATGAAAACTATCCTATGTCCTTTCTCGGGTCCCAGACTAAATCTGTACCAAATTTCATTAAAACTGGTTCATTAGTTTAGGCGTGAAGAAGAGACAGACAGACAGACAGAGTTAATTTCGCATTTATAATATTAGTACGGATTTGATACTAGTGGACTTGGGAGACGTCGACCAGTCACCAGCAGTACCAGCTGGTCCAATTGTGTATTTGAATTTTCCGGGAGCCTATTAAAAACCTCATTAGTGGCCAGTTCTAGTCGTCATCAATAACAGTTTTCTAGAGCTTACAGAGCGCAGAGTGTCATGATGGCCCAGTGGATAAGGCGCCCGCCTCTCGTGTAAGAGGTTGTGGATTCGAATCCGGGCAAGTACCAATGTGACTTTTTCAATTCATATGTACTTTCTAAAGTTTATCTTAGACATCACTGACATCCCGTGCCTCGGAAAGCACGTAAAGCCGTTGGTCCCGGTTGTCATTCGTAGAACTTTGACAGTCGTTACTGGTTAGCCAGAAACTATGACCAGTCTAACCAAGAGGTATCGTGCCGCCCAGTTACTGGGTTGTGGAGGTCAGGTAGGCAGTCGCTCCACGTAAAACACCGGTACCCAGCTGAATCCGGTTAGGCTGGCAGCCGACCCTAACACGATTGGGAAAAGGCTAGGGAGATGATGACAGAGCGCAGAATGTTGGTTGTCTGTCTGTCACTTACTGAACTATGAAGACTAAGTGTTCTTTCCTATTTTAATATTAGTTCAATGAGATTCCTAGATCCTAAATAAAAGAAATTAATTTTATAAACTATTAAAGTTTTTATAATTAGCTTTTGCGAGTTCCAAACCGACAAAGACACACGTAAAACCTAGTTTCAAAAATATTCATTTACTACCTACTAAACGTACTAACACAAACTAACACTGAATTCAATGAACTCTACTCGCGTCTCTACACGTGTCTCTATCATAGATGTTTACTAAAAACCACGCTTTTTTGTTACGTGTAACCCAGGCATTAAAAAAATGGGTTTGCGCGTGCGCATAGAGCTGATAATAGCAAAAAATAACATTATATGTGTGCAACTTGTTGTCCTGCGTGGTTTCTTTCGCCGTGGGATTTTTGGGGTATAAACTATGTCTTTTCACATGCTATGTCTATGACTATCTCTGTACCAAATTTCATTTAAATCGGCTTAGTAGTTTTAAGAGAAAAAGTAAGACATACAGAGTTATTTTAACATTTATGTAGTTACTAGCTTCTGCCCGCGGCTTCGCTCGCGTTAGAGAGAGACAAAAAGTAGCCTATGTTACTCTCCATCCTTTCAACAATCTCCACTTAAAAAATCACGTCAATCCGTCGCTCCGTTTTGCCGTGAAAGAACGACAAACAGACAGACACACTTTCCCATTTATAATATTAGTATGGATAATAATTATATTTTTTTTTTATTTTTTATAGTTTGCTATTTATTGTGAATTTTGGAGAGTCAGGCATTTATGTTTATAACATGTATTCAAAAAGTACTTAAGAAAACTGAGATATTTTTGTATAAGAAAAAAAATACTAAACCAACTAATGAAGAGTCCTAAGCCAATATTCCTAACGGCAATCCACGAACGTAACCTTGGACTCCTACAGGTCATTGACTCTACCAAAAAATAGAGTCATGCAAATTGAAACTAGCCTATTATAGCATGACCTACACCAATGTCTCTATCAGACTAGAATACTAGAATGACCTTGGTCGGTCACCGACTCTATGTAGAGTTACTATGATAGAACGTGACCTACGGTAACGTTGGTCGTTAGAATTTTAATTCAGTAGGTATGACTCTACCGGTCGTCGACTCTACAAATAGATTTGTTTAGTTTTTTTTTCACAATTGTTTGTAAATTTTTGGATAATTGTTAGTCTTAATAAATTTGCAATATCATTTCCCAAAAATAATATGTTTTCTTTGCTTCGCTACAAAATTATTTCTGTCTCTACAAATGTTCGTACTTAGCATGTATGGCGCTAACGGTCGTCGACTCTACTTTGTAAACGATTTTGTTTTTTTTTACTCAAATTTATTTACATAATATATATAATAGGTAACTGTTATAAAACCAAATTCTATAAATTTGCATTCGCTGATTTGTCTTCAAAAAAAATTCCCAATATCTTTTAAAGTGACTCTTCCAAACGTAGTAGACTCACAACTCTACAATTTATTTTAAAATAATTTATTTCCCAAAAAAAACCCTAGTCTATTTGAATGTGACTCTACCAAACAAATGTAGAGTCACAATTTTAAACTACTTGAGATTTATAGCGTCGTTTGACCTACACTAACGCCGTCTCTATTCGGCGGTCAACCTTGACTGGGTCGGCGACTCTACCATGACGTCACGCTCTAGTCACGTAGAGTGATGCATTCTTAGAATCTGCGTGGGCGCATGTAGAGTCGTGTTGTGGTAGGACTCTATGTAGCGCTGAAAATAGTTGCTCTATTATTATTTTTTGGGTTTTTTTGTATGTTTACGGGAATGAGATAGTTTTATTGAGATTCCGATGTCAGCGGGAAGTATCTCATGAACTATAATGGGTTGAAATATGAATTTAAATTGTTCATAGTGTATGTATTTCTGTAGTTGCTGCTAGAATAACAAAACAATATATTATATTATTCTAACCGTAAACCGTAAAAAAAAATTGTTTGTATAAAAGCGCTAATCTCAGAAATGGCTAGATCTGTGTTGAAAGGCCTATTATTTGAGAAAGGCAAAAACATCACGGTATAACTTGCGGGAGCAGTGGTTCAAGGCCATTCAGAGAAAAATAGTTTTGGAGTTCAAACCTCTTCGGAAAACTTATAATTGTAACTTATAATAGGGATGACGACAATATAAAAAAAAATGGCATTCTGTTTAGTCCGTCTTGTAGATCGGCCAAAAATACGGGACACGTATTTTTTGCTTCATCAAAATAATAAAAAAATACAAAGATAAAGAGCAACAAAGTTCTGGAGTGGGGGCTTTTAACGTCACCATAATGCAAAAATTGTATCTAATCGTGACGTCACGCACAACTTTAACGCACTGTATCGTCGTCATTTTTCGTTTACGAGAAAAAAGAAAAAATACGTGTCTAAAATTTTTTTATAATCTCAATGACGGACTATTTAGATTTTTTTCGTCGTCTCGCCTTTTTATTTAATCTTATATAGGCTTATTATCATCTCCCTAGTCTTTTCCCAATAATGTTGGGGTCGGCTTCCAGCCTAACCGGACTCAGCTGGGTACTAGTGCTTTACGTGAAGACTACCTATCAGACCTCCACAACCCAGTAACCCAGTGGGCGACACGGTACCCGTTGCTTAGACTGGTCAGACTTTCTGGCTTCCGACTACCCGTAACGACTGTTAAAGTTCTACGAATGACAACCGCGACCAACGGCTTTACGTGCTTTCCGAGGCACGGGACGTCAGTGATGTACAAGATAAACTTAAACCTTTTAACTATCCGTTATTAATATAGAAAAAAACTCTAACATTAATTCAATGATATTATAAGTAAAAAGGTGTAAATAGGTTACTTATACGACTTCCTATCTTCAAAAATGGCACACTAACGCACACATACAATTAGACGTCAAAGTAGGATGACATGATTCAAGTTTTCGAGTCAAAAAGAGATGAATAAAATTTGCGACAATTATATTTTGGTGAAATAACTACATTTTAAAGTGCCACACGCTGACTGCCTATAATCTATCTACACCTTTGTACTTATAATATTATTGATTAAATTAAAATAAGAACGTTGACCATACAAATAGCAATAACGTTTTAAATCCATACTAATATTATAAATGGGAAAGTGTGTCTGTCTGTCTGTCTGTCTGTCTGTATGTTTGTCTTTCTTTCACGGCAAAACGGAGCGACGAATTGACGTGATTTTCTAAGTGGAGATAGTTGAAGGTATGGAGAGTAACATAGGCTACTTTTTGTCTCTTTCTAACGCGAGCGAAGCCGCGGACAAAAGCTAGTAAACAAATAAGTTTAAACACTATGTCATTGTTCTACGATCAATGACCTTGACCTTGGTTGGACAATGACTCTATTTGACCTTCAGACTATGGGATCACTGATGATGAAGAATATTATACAAAAACTAGCTAATCCTCTCGATTTCTCCCGCGTTGTTTTATGCCTTTGGTTACTGCTTTGCTCCAGTGGCTATAGCGTTATGTTATATAGCTTATTATACTTATTACTAATATAACTTTCTATTGGTGTAAGAATATTTTAAAACGATTTTTTTAGGAGTTTTAGAGTTCATTACAAATGTACAAGCAAATCTTTCCTCTTTATAATTTGAATATAGATAAACATGTATACGAGAAATGTGAAGACAAACAAATCCATACTAATATTATAAATGCGAAAGTAACTCTGTCTGTCTATCTTTCTGTCTGTCTGTCTGTCTGTCTCTTCTTCACGCCTAAACCACTGAGCCGATTTGAATGAAATTAGTACAGATATAGTATAGGACCCGAGAAAGGACATAGGATAGTTTCCATTCCGGAAATCCAAATCCGGAAAGGCAAAAGCTAGTACATAATATATGTTAAGTAGTTGCTGCTTTTATAAACTAAAATGTTCCTAAATTGGGACTCAAGCAAGACAAGCATCTTTGGATTAAAGTGAAATGTACGCCAAAAAACGAGAAACCATAATTTACGGGCATAACTTGTATAGTATTTTTCTGAAATAAAGAGAGGAAAGTCAAAGAAAGAGTACTAGCTACAAAAAAAATTTAGCGTTTGTTTTTTTTCTTCCTAGATCACCGCACTCAATGCATGCCAGTTCTTAAGTATTTTTTTAGTTAGCTCCTTGATTGCCACATTTTATTTCAAACTATAAGAAAATCGATCCTGTTTTAAATAACACGGCAGTTATATAAGTCTTCATCTAAATTATATGGTGGCTATAAGTGTCATTTAAAGGTTTCCATACTTACTTTGCTGGTCACTACTCACATATTGCGACTGCCGCAACGAACAGTATCGAATCTGCAAAATCTTAAATAAAATGTTTTACTACCAATTGTTACAGTAAATAGGATACTTTTAAGTACATTTCTTTTTTTTTCGAAAAACGTACAATTTGACCTTTTTTTGAATTGAACAATATCGATACTTCAGCTATTGAGCAAAGAACAGAATCGTACGTGGTAGTTACGATACTGTTCCACGCAGCGACAAGCGCGCGCTGTGCGAAACTGCCAGATTCGTTAGTGTTCTCCGCGATTTAAGGAAAGGAGGACGCGTGGTTAACTAGTAAAACTATCGAAACTAGTATATTCGATAGTATTATAGGTTTATGTGTTTCCGACAAATATTGTAAGTGGCTGTTTCGATAGTATTCGGGTACAAATTTTGTTAAATAACTATCGAAAGTGGTTAATTCAATAGTATTCTAGGTATATGTGTTTCTTACAAATATTGTAAGTAACTGTTTCGATAGTATTTGTGTTCATTATCAGTTAGCGAAAGATCGAGTATAGCTCTTTTGGTAGTTTAGTTCCAAAATAATTATGTAATGGATCCTACCGTTACAAGTTTAACACAGTATACTTGTTCAATTGGCAGATTCGATAATAGACAGGTGTAAAACTATAACACCATTGCTAAGACTTTGCTGTAGATCTGTCGGTTTGTTTGTCTGTCTGGCTGGCCGTTTATCACCAGACTGTATTTCATGAACCGTGATAGTTAGACAATTGACATGTTCACAGATGATGTATTTAGAAAGTAATGAATATTTAAGGCCCCCTACAACAGACGTGTTTTTTTGCTATTGTATTTTTGTACATGGCTGGTTTTTTTATTTACTCATTTATTTTGATTTCATTTTCAAAGTTGGAAAATATAATTATGTTTTCTTTTGTTATAGTATCCCTTGTACACTACAATTACTATACCCAAGAGGAATAGAGAATCTTAAATAAAACTTATGATGATATTTTCGGTGACAGTCTGGCAGATGACTCCAATAATGTGATACTTGGCAGTGTTGAAGTCACACCAATGCCATCACCCTTCTCAGGACAAGAATTCGCCTTCACACCCTCACTAACTATAGACTCTGGGAGCCTACGAAAAGCCCTTATAGCAGTATTACTTTGATATTACTTTCAGTGGGAAAGAGACGGCGCTAGACAACGTGTCTAACGCTGTCACTTGCACAACAGGAATAAAACAATCTTACTTTAATGGTCATGGTAAGGGGGCTGAACACACCACAACATTAAGTAAGCCAATACCATCGCTTTCCAAAGGACACTTCCTTTTGATTAACCTGTCGCCAACTGTTATTGAAGACTTTACTAACAATTACTGTAACTTAAAAACAATAAATGCTGTCACTGCCCTTGGGACAAGACCGTCCGATTGAAATATTTCCATTGATTACAGGGTCTTGAACCCTGTCAAGACTGTTAGTGAAAAAAGTACTACAATTTCGCCTTCGAATAGAGAATATTGTGTGAATGAATCACGGATCCCTGTAACTGAAGACACTGAAAACATCCCAACTCTAAGTTCATTAATTTCGATATTTGACACTGAGAATCCTCATACTTCATCCACTACACGTAAACGTAAAGTTACATAAAAAAACCGATCCTGGTCGTAATTGAAAACGTCACATTAATAAATGGACTGATGTTCGTAGAAAATTGTAAACAAATTCTGGCAAACAATATATTTCTAAAAAAGGGAAGACCATACCAGCTAAAACCATAAACCACCATGCCCTCAGGCCTGCAAGCTGAAATGCTCCAAATATTTTACGAAAGACATTTTAATAACTATTTTTGAAGAATTTTAAAAATTATCGAATCACACTAAACAATGGGATAAATAAGTTTACTAAACAAATTGAAAAAAAAAAGAGAATGAAGGTCTATCTAGGCGAAAATTTATTACAAAAATTGACTTACCTTTACCTACAATTTTTTTTAATAAGACTAAAAATTAATTAAAGATTACCATGTTGCTCTAATTACTGGTATCATCTATACTAATTATTTATAATAATATATAATTATATAATCTGATCTTATAGCAAATAAGTAGCTAAAAATTATAATGACAATGGTGGTTGATGATGGTTGATGGTTTCTTTTATCATAACTTAGTTTTAAAACAAATAAAATTTTATATTGATTACAATAGTGTTGTTTGGTTTTAATACATATTATTTCTTTTCCAAAACACAACTATTCAATCTATCGAACTATTTAAAAACAGTATCGAAACTGTTTTATTTTCTATTTTTAAATAAATTTATCAAATAATAGTATCGAAATTGGTAGATTCGATATTAAGTAAAATTTTATCAACCTTGAACACTATCGAATCTACCACTTTCGATAAAATTCTAGCTTATTCTTACGTGGTAAACAATTGAAACTGAAATATCTATAAAAATGAGTAAAATAATTATTATTGTGCTTATATTAAAAAGAAGCACATAAAATTACCTATAATATTGAGGTATAACTTTTACTATATCATTTAAAAATATTATTCTAAGTCCAAACATAACTTTAAACCTCTCTACTGTAAAGTACGTGTTTTGCAGTTTCGATACTGTTCGTTGCGGCAGTCGATTGGTTGACAAAGCGGCAACCTCAATCTTGAAGAAGGCTGTTAAGATAAACAAATTCTTTTATTTCTTAAAGATGAGAAAATGTGTTTTAAAAAAAGTTGTGTCTCAGAGTTATTTGTTAATTACTCTACAAGATATCAGCATTATGAACAAGTAACAAATTTAAAACAAAATATAGAAAACACGACGAAAAGTTTTGGTAAACATGCCAATGTCAACGGTAGCGCCCTCTGGCGGCCTATAACGATAAAACTTCTTATAAACATTGAAGACATGGTCCTTAAATTAAAAGTTAGTCAAAAAAGTTTATATCAACCTAATTGTTATATATAAGAAAAAACATGTTTCCGTAAGGCCCCCGGCAGTGGGTAACGATGAAACTTATCTAAGAATATGCTTTTATTAAAATTTTATAATTATTTTGTATATTTAAAATACCAACCCATTTTTTTCCTACTGCAGAGCAAGTCTCTTCTCATATAGAGAAGGCACGAGCATTGATTACCACGCTTGCTCAAGGCGGATGTAGGACAAATATTAATTAAGAGGCCAGGTTTCTCACGATGTGTTTCTTCATCGATGTCTTTGTAGTCCAGGATAAACTTTAGATAGTACATAATGAATTTATAAAATCTTACTGAAACAGTACTTACCCAACTTCTAAATAGGAACAATAATAATCCTTACTTCCTTACTAATATTATAAATGCGAAAGTAACTCTGTCTGTCTGTCTGTCTTTCTGTCTGTCTGTCTGTCTGTCTGTCTCTTGTTCACGCCTAAACCACTGAACCGATTTGAATGAAATTTGGTACAGATATAGTCTGGGACCCGAGAAAGGACATAGGATAGTTTTTATCCCGGAAATCCCTTGGGAACGGGAACTATTATTCCACGCGGACGAAGTCGCGGGCAAAAGCTACTAAGAAATAAATAAGAAAAATGGATTGGAAGTTAACCGTAACAAAGCTAGGAAAACGTTAGGAAAAACATGATTTATTTGGGTAAACAAACTGATGGTCATCTGATGTTATGTATTAACCTTTAGATATTTGCAATACTAAAGTCCTTGAAGACGCATTTCAGAGACAACATATTCCTGTAATGACACCGGTACGCGTACTCTCCAAAGCAGAACTCAATAACACTAATTCGTGTGCGTCGAATCGTGAGGGTGGTAGTACTGCCTCAGAGCTCCTTTGCCAAGAGTTTTGTTACGAGTTGATGGTAACAAATCCACTCACACATACCTGTCTTCGTGACAGTAGTGCCGACTCTCTTATTCACTAACTAACGTAAATTTAAGTTAAGTGCATCTTTTTCTTTACCACGTTTACAGTTTAGACAAGTTTCATAATCATAATCATAATCATTCATTTATTGCATTTCATGTTGTTTACAGGTTGTTACATTATGATAGTTCCAAAGAATGAACCCTGCTAGGGCACAGCAATGTATAGGCGATAGGGTTATAATTAATTTAACATGCTATCATTATTCATACAATTTGTTGATATAGATTAATTTAAAAATTATTAATTATTATTATACATTATGTCAATTATGTCATTCTTATATACTAAATAAATAAATTATCATTTTCATAATATAATCTCATAACAATTTATGTCATGTTGCAATGAGTCTAAATGTCATTATTATCTCAGTTAATTTAATGTCAATAGATTAGTTTTACATATAATATAAATAACTATAACTAACTAACTATATAAATAACTAGGTAATTATGTCTATTCTTTTTTTTTCTATTTTAAGTTGCATTCTTCTATTCTATTTCTTTTTTTTTTCTTTTTATTAGTGCACCTACCATGTAATCTCTGCACCACCCTGGGTAGACTGGTAGAGAATGCCTAAGGCATTAAGTCCGCCATTGTACATATGTGCATAAAGTTTAAATAAATAAATAAATAAATAAATAAATATGTCACATTTCCAGGTAGGTAAAATAAAAAAGAAAGTAATCACTAAAAATACAGGAATGAGGTAGTAGAGGACTGATGTTGTTTTAGACTGCAATTAGATTTTAGACGTTTATTTCAAAGTTTGGTCTTCTTCTCCCTAAACTATAAACTTAAGGTAGACGAGACAGCACCAAACTACACCTCATACTCCCCCATCACTATCTGACCTTCAACCTTGACCCTGACCTCGCCCCTGACCTTGGGCTGGTCATTCACGCCACACCTACGCCTATCCGGTCAACTATTGTCAGCTCTACGTAGAGCCAATTTGTGTCATTGTGTACGTTTGTAGAGTCTAACTCACAATTGAATGGCCCTGACATTCATTATGAGTAGATTTATGGTTAGCAGGACTGGGCAGAGATACAGCTACACCTATGTGTTTAGTTGTTTAACCTTTCGACGACCAAGCGACAGCCGGCTGTCGTGCCACTATTGTCTTTCTATTGTGTCTTAAATCACGTGTGTTCGAAGGTTTAAATAAAGGCAATTGACGGGCTTGTGGGTCTAGTGGTTAGTGATCCTGACTGCTAAGCTGGAGGTCGTGGGTTCAATTCCCACCAGGACAAACTTTGTGTGATGAGCACGATTTTATGTTCTGTGTCTGGGTGTAATTTATCTATAATATGTACGTATTTATAAAGTATATAAGTATGTATATCAGTTATCTGGTTACCACAACACAAGCTCTGCTTAGCTTGGGATCCGATGACCGAGTGTGACTTGTCCCGAGATATTAAAAAAAAAACTATCTTCTGTGGACCCGTGTATTTTTTGGGGGTTCATATTTAACGGTAAAACAGATCTCGGGTTTCCGTTTGTCCGAAATTTTCTCGGCCCTTTATTTTTCAAATCCCCGAAGTGCAGAAAAGTGAAAAAATAATACCATAAATAGTTCTTTACTTACTACTAAACTTAACAGATAAACCTACAAGTATGTTAGTGAGCACGTTCAACTCCCTTGGCTTGTTCTTATTATACCGAGTTACTATTGCCCGAATCTTCATCATCGTATAGCATAAACTATGACACTCAGCAATAAAAAGTATAATCTATACATATTTAATGGAAACTGACTGCCTTAGTGACTGACTATTGATAAATCAAGTAATATCAACGCACAATCTTAGGCCCGTATTAATAGACGTCACTCAATTCTGAGACGCTCTCAAGTCTCTTGCTGTCCTTGTCATTCTAAAGGGAAAAAATAAGGACAGCAATAAACTTGAGAGCGTCTCAGAATTGAGTGACGTCTATTAATACGGGCCTAGGTTACTAGGTTCTACGAATGACAACCGACCAAAAGGAAAAAATAAGGACAGCAATAAACTTGAGAGCGTCTCAGAATTGAGTGACGTCTATTAATACGGGCCTTAGAGACACAAAACTTGGAGAGTGTATTCTTTGTGAAGTGTAGATATAGCCACTAAGAAAGAATTTTCGGAAATTCTAATTCTAACAAAACAGTGGGTGGAAATTCGACATCCATTCTATTCGGAAGCCGCGGGCACGGTAAATTACTTAGGTATTTAAAATAAACCATTTACATGCATTTTTATAACTGTATTATTTTACCTCTTTATTGTAATAGTTACTTGCCTAGCTTCTTCGCTCGTCTACCTTCGACTCCTAGTTTAACCGAATGTTGCTGAATACCCGTGTTTCGTATAGAGTGACTGCCTAACTAACCTCCAAAACCTAGTTACTAGGCACCACTATACTATAGATTTTTTGCATGCAGTGTCTACCGTATTATATTGTACACTATGATTGTTTTACATTGCTTGTATAATTAAGATAAAAAGTATTTAAATATGTCAATTGTAGATAGACCAATAAATAAATAAAATAAAAAATACCCCTGAGTATCAGGCTTCCTGGCTTCGGGCTACACATTTGACACCTTTAAAAAGATCAATAAAAGACAACGGAAACCCACAATATTTCATACTTTCCTATTTTAAAGTGTAGTCATCACCACTAGTCTCGAGACTTCGCTGCTACCCAAAAAATCCTAAGGCAAAAACATTTCAACGGGCCTGTTGGTCTAGTGGTTAGTGACCCTCACTGCTAAGCCGGAGGTCGTGGGTTCGGTTCCCATACACGACAAACTTTGTGTGATTAGCATGACTGTTCCGTGTGCGTGTAATTTTTATATAACATTTGTGTGTATTTATAAAGTACATAAGAAGGTATATCAGTTACCACGGCGTGTGTGAGATGTCCCAAGATATTTATTACTTATTTACGTAGCCCGGCCTGGGAATCGAATCTAAGACCCCAATTCAACAGTCTGGCTTGCGATACAAAAGCAGTTTACACGTCAGGACAATTTTATCGCCAGCCGTTTAGTAATTCAATAGTTGCTAGCTTAATGTCAACAACCTAGACAAGGTTAGGCGATTAGGTCACATAGGCCGGACGTTGCGGTAGGTCAGTGATACTGACTCATTAGATATGTGCATGTGTTCTAGCGCCATTTACTAATGATAATTAAGTGGAATGTGATATGTATGTGTGTATTGTATTGTTAGATATGGCGTGTTAGATAAAAATAGGACAATGTAAGGTCAAGTGCAGACAGACAGACAAGCAGAACAAGAAGTGATATTAAGGGATTTGTTTCCGTTGAGATCCCGACAAAACTCTATTGGATCTGATAGATTATCAGAATTTATGCGATACATGATTTTTTGTCCAGGTTGGGAATTGAATCCACAACTTTCGGTATAACCTTCATGTTCTTTAACTACTAAGCCAACAGGCCGATCGATTATCAAAGGCTAGACTAGCAGCGGTGCGTGTCTTCGGTTCTGGGTTCGATTCCTGCAAGCGTCAAATATACACATGGCCTTCAGATATTAGTGTCGAGTTTAGTAGCATTTTTATGGTAGTTTAAATAAATACATAAATAAATAAATATCCTGGGACAACTCACACACGGTCATCTGGTCCCAAACTAAGCAGAGCTTGTACTATGGTAACCAGACAACTGATAAATATACTTATATAATTTTTAAATACATACATATTATAGATAAATCACACCCAGACACAGAACAAACATTCGTGCTCATCACACAAAGTTTGTCCTGGGTGGGAATCGAACCCACGACCTCCGGTTTAGCAGTCAGGGTCACTAACCACTAGACCAACAGGCCCGTCGAAGTTTTTACGTTTCTAAGATAATACACGAAACATTTGTAAGTAAATATTTGTCTCGATTCCTATAAAAGCATATATATGTTTTTGTATGTAGTTTCTAAGAAAAGTTTTTTAAAACTATTCATAATTGAAAAAGCCTATATAGTACTTGCTCAGATTCAAACCCACCACCTCCCACACGATAGGGAAGCACTTTAACCCCTGGACCAACACGACAATTCATCTAAAACAGCACCCTTCAAAAACAACATAAATATGTAGTAGTAATATATTCTCAAACCAACTACATTAAATCAACCGGCAGCCATATTAGTGTGAATGAATTCTAGCTGCCAAGGTCTAGTCATAGGACCAGGACCGCGTCGACGGCGCGTTAGTGTTCCACGCGCGCCTCAAAGAGAAGGAGTCAGCACAGGAAGGGGCCTAACAGGGCCAACGCCTGCCGGGGTTGCGGAATGTGTAGCAGTCACCGTGACCCTGGAACATAAAGGGCAATCGAAGGAACATGAGTGGGTTTTAGTCAGTAAGAGTCTGACACGCCCTCCCGCCGCACCCAGGACGGGAGCAGTCATTGGATGATTTCCCACTCACCAAAAAAAAAACCAACTATATTAAATCAACCGGCAGCCATATTAGTGTGAATGAATTCTAGCTGCCAAGGTCTAATCATCGGACATTGCGCAGGTCATAGTTCTGAATCATGTAAGCAATAGACGCAATAGTGTGGTGACAGTGTGGGTGAATTGTAGTAGTGTGCGTGCGTTTTGGACGCGGTGAATTTTATAGAGTTCGAAGGAAAAATGTTGTTTTTTTTTTTGGGTTTTGTAAAAAATTTTAGTGTTGAGTGAGAAACAATTATGTGTAATAGGTATAAACAGGTACTGAAAAAGGAAAAGTATTGAATTATTTTTTTAAGGTCAAGAAATATTTTCGAGTCGAATATAAGAATGAGTATGAATAATAAATTACAAATATTTTGGAACTGTTAAACTGCTTTCTAATGGTAACAGAATGACCAAAAATAAATAAAAAAATGTTTTCACTAATTCTGACAAAGTTACAACAAAAAAACAATACAGCTCGAATCTACATCCTCAACACGTTTACCAAACTACCAAACCACGCATCAAATCTACCAAATAATGCATCATACGTCATCAAAGTAAACAAAACCTCGGGGCACTAGACCAAAACAGCGCTCAGACATTACAAGTAGGTACAAACTGTAGGTATTCAGACGCAACCTTGGCAGTGCTGTCGAACTCTCGCCTTGGGCTGGGAAGGCACTCGTAAGATAGGTGCAGAAGTATCACTCTTTGCGATACACAGATGCATGATATAATAAATAATAATAAATATCCTGGGACATCTTACACACGGCCATCTGATCCCAAGCTAAGCAGAGCTTGTGTTATGGTAATCAGATAACTGATATACATAAGTACACACATCAAAAGTATCTAGGGATATTTCAATTAAACCTAAACAACTAAAATTCTATTAACTTTTTGTTAAGACACCTTCACATTAAAATAAACCTTGTTTAATAGCCTATATAATCTGATAACAAACATTTAGATAAAGTTAAATTTAAAAAAAAACTTAGAAGAAAAGGAAAAACTCAAACAAAATTTCAATCTTAACTTTATTTTTGAAACATCAAAACCTAAACAAAAAAACTATTTTTTTTTACATAAATTGTTGAAAACATAAAATTAATAATCCTTGGATCCACTTAAGACTCTCCTGACACATCTGCAGCGGTTCTGCATACTTAAAACAAGGTGGCAATATCCTGTTGTGGAATACTGTCCCAAGTCCTATTAAGATGCAAGAAAAGCTGGTTTTCATCCTCAATATCTTCAGGGAATTTCCTAAGAGCTCTTCTCAGAAGCATAGGTATCCCAGGCATGCTCGATAGGATTTAAGTCAGGGAATTGTGCAGGCCAGTCTAAAGCTTTGATATCATGCTGTTGTAACCAACTTGTGACGATACGCGCCGTATGTGGACGGGCATTGTCGTGCATTAACTGGAAATTTTGTCCCATTTGTTGTCTGTGGGGCAAGATAACAGGCTCTAGCACCTCATCTCGGTATTTTAGAGCAGTCATATTGCCTTGTATCCAAACGAGGTCCGTTCTACCGCCGAGACGAATTCCTGCCCATACCATAATCGTGCCACCTTGATATGCATGAACTTGTTGTAGGTGCTGCAGTCGATTCCAACGTCCAGGTTCTCTCCAAACGCGAAGTTTTCGCGAATCAGGATGAAATCCAAACCTGGATTCATCAGTGAAAAGCACAAGTGACCATTGAGAATGGTTCCAGTTTTCGTGTACAATAGCCCATTGTAATCTTCTTCATCGATTGCCTCTCCTTAGCGCTGGTACCCAAACTGGCCTACGAGTACGTAGGTTGACTTTATGCAGTCGTCTTCTCAAAGTTTGACAGCTTACCAACAAACCATACTCTCTCTGTAGCCTTTGAACCAATTGCATTGCCGTTACATTTGGTTGACTTCGTGCAGCATTTACTATGAATCGGTCCTGTACATGTGTTTTAATGCGTTGAGGTCCTCGGTGCCGTTCCACCACTTCACCTGTGACACGATAACGTGACCGAAGCCTGGATATAACGCTCTGACTAGTCCTCGTGGCTTCAGAAACCGCAATTTGGGACAGTATTCCACAACAGGATATTGACACCCTTGTTTTGAGTATACAGAACCGCTGCAGATGTGTCAGGAGAGTCTTAGGCTGATCCACGGATTATTAATTTTAAGTTTTCAAAAATTTTTATAATAAAAATGTTTGTTTTGTTTAGGTTTTGATGTCTCAAAAATAAAGTTTAGATTGAAATTTTGTCTGAGTTTTTCCTATTCTTCTAAGTTTTTTTTTTAACTTAACTTTATCTAAAAGTCTATTATCAGATTAGATAGGCTATTAAACAAGGTTTATTTTAATGTGTAGGTGTCTTAACAAAAAGTTAATAAAATTTTAGTTGTTTAGGTTTAATTGAAATATCCCTAGACACTTTTGATGTGTGTACTTATATTCTTTTTAAATACATACATATTATAGATAAATAACACCCAGACACAGAACAAACAATTATGCTTGTTGATTCTCACCCAGGTCAAACTCTGTGTGATGACACAGAGTTTGACCTGGGTGAGAATCGAACCCACGACCTCTGGCTTAACAGTCAGGGTCACTGACCACTAGACCAACAGGCCTGTCAAAAATATGGTAGTGATGCACTGGTTCTGGTGCATCACTACCATATTTTTGACGGGCCAGTCGGTCAATTAAGAGGGAGGTTTGTGTTTGCTGTTGGTACCTGTTTTTTACTTATAGGCCGAATAAGCATTACAATAATATCAACCTACTAATATTCCACTGCAGAGTAAAAGGTTCCAGGGTTGCGGAATAGTTCTAATAGTTACCGTGGCCCCGGAACATAAAGGGCAACCGAAGGAACATGGAGTTTTAGTCAGTAAAAGTCTGACACGCCCTCCCGCCCCGCCCAGAGCGGTAGAAGTCATTTGGTGATTTCCCACTCACCAAAAAAAAAGGCCAAAAGGTTGTTAATACAGAGAATGCATAGGCATAAATCTCGACGACGTCAAATAGCGATAATCACAATATTTTACTTTTTTTTTTTGGTGAGTGGGAAATCATCAAATGACTGCTCCCGTCCTGGGTGCGGCGGGAGGGCGTGTCAGACTTTTACTGACTAAAACCCACTCATGTTCCTTCGATTGCCCTTTATGTTCCAGGGTCACGGTAACTTTTTTAAACATTCCGCAACCCCGGCAGGCGTGGCCCTGTTGAGCCCCTTTCTGTGCTGACTTCTTCTCTTTGAGGCGCGCGTGGAACAAAACGCGCCGTCGACGCGGTCCTGGTCCTAGCCGGGCGGCGAGCTACCCATCGTGAGCCATACAATATTTTACTTCACCTGTATAGTTGAGTCCAAGAAAACTTAGAAAGTACCTACATAGGAAATGTCATGACTAATGAAAAAATATTTAACACTCAGTCACCTGGCACTTAGAATATAAAGTGAACCAGATCACACACTAACGAGGATTTTGGGTAACATGTTTGACAACACTAAAGCATTTTGGTTCGTTGTAATCACTATCATCATCATTGGTCTGTAAGCGTCCACTTCTGGATAGCCTTACCTTACTTTTTCCTCAATATGAAAATAGGTACTTTAAATTTAGCTATTGCTGACAGCCTGAACATTTCGGAAGTGCAACTGCTGATGGGTAATAAGGAGTTTCCGTTAAGAATTTCTAACCAGTTTGAAATTTGGTGATGTGACACCTCTGTGCTTCGGGAAGCAAGTACAGCTAGCCTGTTAGAAAAAATGGTATAACAAATTTTATTTCCAGTATATAGTAAAACAAAATATTATTAGTAATTCTTATTACTATTACTACAATAACAGCATTTAACAGGGTTATGGGACATCCCGCCCACAAAAGATCACGCCCCCGGGCGAGATGTCCATTTTTAAAATGTGAATGGATATATTCGCCCGAAAAATAATGCCCTGTTTAAATATGGTCATTTGACTTTATGGTTTGCAGATTCATCTGATATATAGTCAAAAAAATGCACAATTTAGCCAAAATATCTCATTACTTTTTAATAGGAGACATCCCAGTATTATTTATTTTACATAGGACATTATTTTTCGGGCGAATATACCCATTCACATTTTAAAAAGTGGACATCTCGGCCGGGGGCGAGATTTTTCATGGGCGGGATGTTCCATAACCCATTTAACAGTGATATAAAAAATACAGTTTTTTTATAACACGTCCTGATAGATACGACTAAACCTTCTGCTCATATCTGCACAATCCCGACGCACTAAATTTGCTCATATTAGTTGCAAACGCTGGGTTATGGCTTGTATTTATTTTAGCTTTAATGGTGGGTTGTTTATTTTGGTCCGATTTGTAAATCAGGTAGTTTCGCTGACGTTAAACATATGTTAAATGCGCAGTTGGTCGATGTCAAGGCTATGCGTACTATGTACTACGTACGTCTACGTGTTTTGTGTTTGATTCATAGAAATTAAGCTTTAAGTCAATCTCCGTCAAATTTTTCTGCTTTGCAAATTGTCTTCTATTTTCCCGTGAAAGTATTTCGGCCCAGTAGGCCATGCTTTTAGCAACATCAGTGAAAACTTCTGACGTAAGAATGTTATGAAAAGTTTTGTCTCGAACGTCACTGACTGGTGAAAAAAAGGATGCCTGGAAGTTTGCACAACATCAACATGTATGGCCCAAAACTATAATAATCTATACTAATATTATAAATGGGAAAGTGTGTCTGTCTGTCTGTCTGTATGTTTGTCTTTCTTTCACGGCAAAACGGAGTGACGAATTGACGTGATTTTTTAAGTGGAGATAGTCGAAGGGATGGAGAGTAACATAGGCTACTTTTTGACTCTTTCTAACGCGAGCGAAGCCGCGGGCAGAAGCTAGTACTTAATACAATTAACAGTAGTTAGTGAAACAATCAGCAGGGCTAAGGCCTCTTACTACAGAAGGAAGGCACATTGATCTCCACGCATGCTCAAAGCGGATTGACGATTACGGCCTTATAATGTACACATTATAAAATACTTCTTCTGAAAGAAAATTTGTTACCGAACTCCTAAACTACTGGACAGAATAAGCCAATAGGTGCGTTTATTCCAATGGATTTTCCAAGCACGAAAACAAAATTTCGCCCGCTAGGTGGCGCTGTCAGTATGGAACGTTTTCCTTCACTATTGACTGTGATGATGATATAAAAAAAGATCTTTTTACATCTTTTCAAGTACCTACTACCAAGTACTAAAACCAATATTAAAGTCTAAACATAAATTAGCATATAACATTCTCCTTGAACCTAAGTTTCCGAACGTTGCCCCTTCGCCACGTCTTCCGAACACAATATTACTGCATTTGCAATTCTATTCCAAGTTAGACATGTTTCTTATTGTTCCTCTTTGTTTATTAAGTTTTTTTCATGACGTACACTGTTTGAATATTATCTACTGATTTGAGATCTTTTTTTTAGTGTTGTTGAATAAGATCGGGGAGGCTCTAGTGTTCGCGATCTTATCTTATTTCGATATATGTGTAAGTTTAAACATATTATTTGCTGTAGCTAAACCCAAGTACGTGCTAAGCGCTTGCTCAATTTTCTTCTCTGTCTTGCCATCGTAAATGGACAGAGGTCCAAAAGTGACAGCATAACCCTAAGCTGAAGCAACTGCTACAAAAAAACTGGCCTGTGTCAATTTATCAAAATATGGTCGAAACTTCTAATATTCGACCCCTTTAAGGATGGAATTTTATATAATATCCTTTCTAAGTGAATACTTACTTTTTACAAAGAACCCCTACACAAGTTTCATGCCCCTATAACCAGCAGTTTTGGCAGCGCAATGATATATCAACACTCAGTTTGTCGACAAAGATTGTCATATGTATCTTAAATCTGTCTAATTTTTCGCATTTTATGAATATACATACAAGAAAAGACATCTTTCAAATTTAAATTCTTCTAAACGGAAGAATTAAAAACCTCAATCCAATCACAACTTTCACTTCAAAAATCTACCCAAACCAACACAACACTATTTACGTCAAAATGACGCACAAAACAACAACAAAGCAATCTATGCATTTCCCAATCTCCTCTCGAGGCCTCTCGGTATATCCTGCTGTACATAATATATAGTGCAGTAAATAACGAGAGCATTAACCCACGACCAATGATTCATCTATTCTTAGAACAGGCGAGGAGAAAAACACCTACAAAACGGTAGAAGTAATGAAATTGTGGAAGGCAAGATTCATTCCCTAGTTAAACCAGAATATTACTGTCCCACTGCAGGGCAAAGGCCTCTTCTCTTACAGAGAAGGTACGAGCATTGATCACCACACTTGCTCGGTTCAGCAAGTCCAAGCTTATATTAACTACAAGTCCAGGATTACTTACGATGTTTCTTTCGCCCCGCCTAGGACGAAAGAAGTCATTTGATGATTTCCCGCTCCCAAAAAAAAATGTTTTCTTTCACTGATGTCTGTGATGTCCAAGATTGACGACTTTTTTTTTATAAACGAGTAGAAAAAGTCACATTGGTACTTGTCCGGATTTCAACTCGCAACACCTCGCACGAGGGGCTGAGGCATCCGCCTTAACCACGAGGCCGTCACAACACTAATTAATCTAATATTACATATTAGAACATTCGCTGTCATATTAATTTTCCATTTATTCAATTATTTTCTTTGATAAAAACCTTGATCCTTGATAGATGGATTTCGAGGTTCAAATCTGGAAAAGTTACATGTACGGCACATTAATTATTGTTGCGTGTAGGAATCAAACCTGAGCCCCCGAAGCAGTCAATCGTCAGCCGTAGCACCAGACGTGCTATCAAACTATGAAAATAGTATTTAAAAAATTGCCATAATTAGCAAATCGGTTGGTCTATCAAGTATTAACTGCATTGTTTTTATTACATTTGCATAAAGTTTTCATAAATAAATAAATTATTCAAGTCTAAATTCTATATCAATAATACAAACTAAACTTAATAAAAACTAAAAATCTCAAGACATAAACCCAAAACAGACAAATGGACTCCTCAATCAACCTCAACAACTCCCATATCTTAAGCCCTCCCCTATAAGTCAAACCAAAATAAACGACCACCAATTTTCGTCAAAACAACCACGAAAAAATATCACTTTCAAAATCTATCTTATGGTTATGCTAACTACTCCTTTCGCGGCCTCTCAACGTGCTATATATACATATAATAAGTACATAAGCGCATAAATATAAAATTGCGTTAGTTCATTAAACTGCAGTAGATAAATACATAGTATGTGGCGTGAACTCATCTCTACTCTCAGAACAGTTCATACACTGCTGGCCGAGAATATTGGGTCAGTTTTTAAATGTATCAATCAATTGAGTTAGTCTGTTAGTGGATTTTGGAAGTCAATATGTGAAGTTGGTGTGATTGTTGATAGGTACAACTGCTAGGCATCCCGGCTGATGTCATCATCATCTATATCTATCTATACTTAATATTACTAAGGTGAGGAGTGTGTTTATTTGAATGCGCTTATCTCAGGAAGTATTAAATCGATTTAAAAATCCTTTTTGTGTTGGATAGCCCATTTATCGAGGAAGGCTATACGCTATATATATATCATCACGCTGCAACCTACGGAACCAAAAAAATCTTCTCATTGCGTCAGCGAAT
This sequence comes from Athetis lepigone, assembly GCA_033675125.1. Lineage (NCBI taxonomy): Eukaryota > Metazoa > Arthropoda > Insecta > Lepidoptera > Noctuidae > Athetis > Athetis lepigone. The sequence goes on from CM066225.1 coordinate 17,754,400, forward strand.
TTATCTCGACCATATTATGTAGAATTTTATACAAAGTAGGATTCTAAGACACAATAAACAAAAAAAATCGACAAGATAGGATAACAAAAATAAATACAGTTAGGAAAACCCCAAAATATAACGACAAAAAACTAACAAATATAAAATTTGGTTAGATAAATAAGGTAGGTATATTAGGAAGAAAAACTCCCCATATAAATGCGGGCAGCTACAAAAACAAACAAACAATAAAAATGTCTAGATTGTGTTCATAGGCCATAAGTGGTAGGTCACTCCTAGCCCGCATGCAGGCACACTAGTACTCGTTGTCCCAATTAACAACACGTAGGGGTGATAGAAATAAATTAGTTATAAATTGCGTTATCACTTTTATATCTAACACAAAAAGTAGTATACTAGTAGTATGTACCGAACGTTTTAATATAACACCAAACTAGCTTTTTCCCGCAGTTTGCTCAAAAATCCATTCTATAAAGATATTTTTTGATTCTTTCTAGAATATTTACTTTTCACAAAGAACATGCCAAGTGTCTCTAGAACTTGCAGTTTGGCAGTCACTTTAGCATATTATAAGACTAGCTTCTGCCCGCGGCTTCGCTCGCGTTAGAAAGAGACAAAAAGTAGCCTATGTTACTCTCCATCCCTTCAACTATCTCCACTTAAAAAATCACGTCAATCCGTCGCTCCGTTTTGCCGTGAAAGAAAGACAAACAGACAGACAGACAGACAGACAGACACACTTTCCCATTTATAATATTAGTATGGATACTAGCTGTTCCTCACGGTCTCACCCGCGTTACGTTAGGTTTTTGGTTACTGATTCGCTCCCATGGGACACAGCGTGATTTTATATAACTTATGATAGCCTTCTAATGAAAAAAGAATTTTTGAAATCGGTCCTGTATTCTTTGAGTTTATTCATTACATACAAAAATAGAAATCTTTCCTCTTTATAATATTAGTATAGATTATATAAGAAAAAGAAATTAAGTTCTATTGCTCTAATAAACCTCCTGATTCCATTATTGTAACCAGTTCCTTATCATATCTAGTTAAATTAGTCATTACATTGTATGTGTGCCTTTCTTTTTTTTAAGTAGTTCCTTAAGAACCAGTTTAATAGTAGTAGTTGAAAAAGCTGTTGTAAAATGTGTAACAAAACAAACAAATACACTTGGTTAATTGAATAAAACAAAATTGCGTAGATAAAAAAAAGTTAAAAAAAAAACAGTTTTCGCGAATGCACTTTAGAGAAGAGAGCTTCATCATTTCATCCATCCAACCTCGGACGTACTTTTATAACAACTATTTCAAAAACTATGACCCTAAAATATCTTAACAATACGGAAGCTCTAACACTAAAAATACCCAAAATAATCCAAAAATAAACGCCACACACCAATTTCCCTGGCACACAATGTAATCCACAGCACTGAACATTTGCCAAATATTTTTTTCTAAATATGTAACCGTCAGTACATTGACCCCGGCCGCCATTATCGGGCTCGGCGGACGAGTGTTTTAGATCGGCGCAAACGCATCGCTGTGTGCATACGACGCACATTATAATCTGCATGTGTGCGAATTTTTATGTCCTGACTTGTATTTTTTAGATTCGGATAGATGACGTCATAGCGCGTTGATTCCGAATGCTTGCTTGCCTTTGATTGAAGGTCGTGGAGCTATTTGTGGTGGTGATGTTTTCTATTGTGGCGGAAAAATGAGAAATAATGATGGTAATTTAAGGCGTATATTTTTCTGGCGAAAACTTTGTCAATATTTAGATTTGTTTTGATTTTTCTGCAAAGGGGGAGTTTCTATAGGCAAAGGAGGAGAAGCTCAGATTTTCTGATATCATGGATTTAAATGAACCAGAACCAAAACTTTTCCTGCTTTAGAATTCGTGCTACTACGGAAAAAATTTAAACCATTTTCAATATTTATTTTTATATTTTTTGACGGGCCTGTTGGTCTAGTGGTTAGTGACCCTGTGACTGCTAAGCCGGAGGTCGTGGGTTCAATTCCCACCCAGAACAAACTTTGTGTGATGAGCATGATTGTTTGTTCTGTGTCTGGGTGTAATTTATCTATAATAAGTATGTATTTATATTAATTATATAAGTATGTATATCAGTTGTCTGGTTACCATAGTACAAGCTCTGCTTAGTTTGGGATCAGGTGACCGTGTGTGAGTTGTCCAGGGATATTTATTTATTTTATTAATTTATTTAATTCCGCAAATTATCCTTTTATCCTATCACCAGGAAATAATCCTATACCAAACAAAATTCAACTTTACTTGTAGTGTAAGTGGATAGCATTCAAGCGTAAATGAATTTTAAAGTGTTATATGAATTTAAACGTGGAACTGCATATTGGAATGTTACGGGTAGTCAAAAACCAAAAGTCTCACCTCAGTTGTGGAGGTCTGATAGGCAGTCGCATCACGTAAAACACTGGTATCCAGCTGCATTAGGCTAGGCTGGAAGCTGATCTGAATTTAGTTGGGAAAAGGTTAGGGTGATGATGATGAACTGCATCTAAATGTTAGCAGCCAGAATACTATAAAAAGCTTCAACATCTACTTATTCGCTGCTGAAGACGCCTGCTCTAGGAAGAGGCTGAAGTACGCTACCTTGTAAGGGTGTTACCATTTCGTGCCGGTTGTCGTGGAGACTCTGGGCTTGGAGTACGGAGGCAAGTAGTTTTGTGGGGGATTTGGGCCGTAGGTTCGGGGAGGCTACAGGTGACTCCCGGTCCGGGTCGTTCTTGGTGCAAAGGATAGCCATCACTATTCAGCGAGGTAATGCGGCGAGTGTGATGGGCACTTTTGCACCGGGAACGTTCAGGGGCTAATTTTTTTTTATTGTTATGAATTTTATTAAGTATATTAAAAATCTATATAATTTAAGAGATATAGCCTATTTTGTGTCTTTATTAAAGCTTCTAACACACGTGATTCGAGATACAATAGATAGACAATAGCAGCGCGACAGCCGGCTATCGCTTGGTCGTTGAAAGTTTAAGATTGCGTACACATTCCATTAAAAGATGTTGCACGCTGTCCATTTTCTTGCTAATCATACAATAGAAAGAAAACTTAAATAAAGAATGCACCCGAAGAGCTATCTGCTATGCTGCATATGTGTTGCAACTTGAGCCCTAAAAGAGTTAGGTAAAGTTCGACATCCATGAGGGCGAAACCACGGGCGAACCTGCCGGGGTTGCGGAATGTCCTGCCGGGGTTGCAGAATGTTTATAATAGTTACCGTGACCCTGGAACATAAAGGGCAATCGAAGGAACATGAGTGGGTCAGTAAAAGTCTGACACGCCCTCCCGCCGCACCCAGGACGGGAGCAGTCATTTGATGATTTTCCACTCACCAAAAAAAAAGCCACGGGCGAAAACTTGTTTGACATTAACATTGTAAACAAAATAAAAAGGTGTAAAACAAATACATTCTATGTCTAATAAAAAAATCTTTTCACCATTGTATTCATATTTGGTTCGTTTCCGTTCCTAAAAACCTCACAATTATCAATTCATTTAATTTTCCTTCACCCAAAAATTAATACCTCAACCTTCCCAGTGAGAATAAAACGTAATTATTTTAACAAAACATTTAACAACACTAAAATCTCGAAAACACCTTTACACAATCAGCAGACACATTACCCCAAAAACCCTTTACACCCCAACTACCCTAAACATAATAATAACAAAGTAAATAAACTAAAAACCGGACTATTTCCGGTGGCTGTCTAGACAACCCCCGACCCCAGGGGTCAAGTACGGTCAACTAGACAAGCTACTTAACTATGAATACGTTATTGTTTGGACAAGGGTCTGTGGTAAATAGTTTGGGAATATTTGGGTTTAGGACCTCCTAAGGGTATAAAGGATCCTTTATAAAATCATTGCGTTGTCCGTCTGTCTGTCTGTCTGCTATACCCGAGGCAAATCCTTGGAAAAAGTCAAATTAACCTTTCGACGACCATGCGACAGCCGGCTGTCGGACTGCTATTGTGTCTCGAATCACGTGTGAATGAAGGTTTAAACAATAGCGTGGATTTACAAATCTTTTTTTCATTTTTAAACAAACTTTTATTTTATTTTATAAGCCAATCCGTTAATAGAATACGTGCAATAATTCTACAATTTTTCTAGCTCTGTCTATTCTTATTCAGTTGGATACAAATGTTTTACATGGAATTACTGCCTACCAAACCTCCACATCCCATTGCAGTTACTGGGTGACATGATATTCCTTAATTAGACTGATTCATCAGGCTTTTTGGCTTCTAATTGAGATCAAAACAATTTGTGTATACCGATTATAAGGTGACCTAAGTTTATACAATATCATCAAACAGGGCCCTGTATAACACCCTGTTACCATGTTACAGTTAAAATAAATCATTTTTATTCTCATTCTAATGTCTGTCCAAGATGTATGAATGGCAAGTCCAGAACCAACAACTTTACGTCCTGCCCGTGACACAAGATGTTATTGATGCTCTAGATGAAGTTATTTCAAATTAGCGACTTGAATCCCGCAACCTCGATGCACAGAATATTACTAAACATAATAAAAAAGATACCCTTATCCCAACTACAAACAACATTACAATCTTATTCCAACTACCCCTTATCCTAACCCTTATTACAATAACAACAGACCCAATCTATACACAGATCACCTCCAACTCCACAACTCTAATCAAAACTACACATCCGGCCGAAATTACTGACCCACATAAAGGAAGGGAATTACACTGTCGTGACATGTAACTATCCCAGCGGGCGACCCCTTACCCCACTTCCCTACGTCCCACATGTCTAGACAAGACGCCCCCCCCGGGGTCAAGTGTACCAGACGCTAGTAATGGGATTGTGGGCCCATAAGTTTTGGGGAAGCGGGTTAGGGCATTTTTGTTTTGTTAAGGGAAAAGAAAAACTGGTTTGTTTTGTCCCCCTAAATAGATTGTTTGCTGTAAGGGCAGTTGTAGGACTCGGGATGAATTTAAAAACTGTTGCAATCTGTCAAAAATGTTGTTAATTTATCTGTATTTTTGACAAGAGTTTGACATTTAGTGGTAAAACTATGTTGCCGTTGATTTTATACGTTTAGCAAAATTCAAAATTAATTTATTGTGGATCATAGGTACATGGGATGTTACAATAATGCTTATACTTAGGTCTGCTATGTCCCCTATATAGCTTGCGTTTGCATTAAAACTAAAACGAAAGTGTGAAATTATCTGCAAAGTAAAGTAATTGGAACTTATTGAAAAATGCTGAAGCCAGCTTTTAATACACCCTTTTCCTATTACAAAGTGTTATTTGTACATTACGAATAAATTTTCATTTTATAACGCTGTAAATCTTTTTTAAGCATTATAAATTGCTTATATTTTTTAACAACTCGTGTTACTTTAACCAGTAATATTTCAATTGTAAGCCACGAAATCACGGCCAAATACTAAGAAAGCTTAACAAAGCCCACTGATAAATTCCACAAACCTCTCTCCCGTAAACTCAAACAAAACAGGCATAAACTCTTTAAAACGAAAACTATCCCAACACTATCCGCAAGAAAACACATGAAACTATTCGCGAATCAATCACATGACCCCGTCCCTCCCCCCACCCCCACTCCGTCTACCCTCCAAACGCATTCCCTACAATAACCCGATCCCGTGCATAACCTTGAACACACCATCTTAACTATCAATAGACTCCACGCACGAGGGAGAGGGGTATAGTCTCGAGGAAGGAGGGAGCGAGACGGAATAATAACATAAGAAACGCAAGGTCGCCAGCCAGTGGGTCAGTTCGTCTAGGCAGCGTCTAGTACGCACACTAGTGCAGTGTACGGATAGTAAGAAAATTTGACGTGTATGTATTTATTTATGTTGTTGTGAATTTTATTTTGTTTGATAAGAAACTTTTGAAGTAGTTTTGTACGTGTGTATGAAACTACTTTGACAATTTATAGAATAAGAAAATTGTAGATAGCTTAGTACCTATGTTGTATGTGCTAGTATTTATAAAAACAACAAAGAAGAAGAAGACAGTTAAAAGGACTGCCGTCTGTCCGCACTGTCACGTGGTAAAACAATGAGCATTGCTAACTTTTTGGCCTTACTAAGAAAATGCCAGACCTTTGGTCACGTAAAGAATTGAGTTATATTGAATTTAAGTTATTAATTTAATTCAAATACCTATCACCCACAGTTTTATCTAACCATGAATTAACAATAGTCATTAAATTATCTGTTATTTTTTGTCAAATTATTAGAAAACATAAAAACAGAATTTGCATAAAATTAGTTAAGGTGTTTTCAAGTTACGGCAGGAAAATAGGTACCTATTTATTTAGACACCTATAATATAAAGATTTGAAAATGACGTTTAATCTCTTTCTTGATGTTTTGACTTCTGGCTTCAAACTTGCCCATCACGACTTACACCACCCCAATTCTCATACACAATCAAAACAGATGTCTCAAATTGTCAAACGTCAAAAATTAGCCAATGGCGTGTCCTAATTAGCGAGATACACGTAATTAATGAACTCACGCGCAGCTCTGTGATCAGTGCCAATGAACTGTCGACGTGAGGGTATTTGAAAGACGAATGTTATTAAGGTTTAGGTAATGTGATTAGGGCTTAAAAATGTGAGGTTTCTAGGGTATTCGATGATGTTAAAATGAGGTAACGTAGTGTCGGAATATGTCAAGAAGATAAACAAACGGTTAAATTAACTAAATGGTTAAATTAAATTAATTAGAAAAATTGTACCACATTTTCCTAGTCAGCAATAGAACAATTATTGTCAGACAATGGAAAGCTATAATTATTATTTTGCTAAAGTCATTTCAGCAATAATCATTGTACAAAAATAGTCTTTATGTAGTTAATTTCAGAGTAAAAAGCCTCGGAATAGGCTTTTTATCTTCTCTAAAATCTTCTTAATATTTTAACGTAAAGGCAAGCAAAGCCGAATAATTGAGTATGTTGATAAACTTAAAAGTGAATTCAATGAGCGAATGTACCAAGAACATCAACACGACAGTAGGCATTAAGAAAAAATATCTAATAATAGTCATTTTTATAGTTTTTCCGTACAAAACAGGTATTTGATTCAAAACAACACGCAATTGACGTACATATGAGCTGTTAAAACACGATTACCCATTTTTTTAAGTATTGCACTACACTCGTAACAACACATTTTACGCTATTGACTATTTATTTATTCGTAATATATTTATTTCACAGAAAAAAAACTCAAATTTTACAGATACGTAGCTGATAAAAAATTGATATTTTAGAGTTACCGACACTTGAACGCAAAAGTCGTAAAGTTATAAGCCTTACTCTTCTGGTCCAATTTTAGAAAATTTAAAAAAAATGTGCACAAATCAAAACATAAAAATGAAAATAGTCATACAAAAAAAAACTATTACATTCCATCAGTCTTTAACTAAAAAACCACTATTCAACTTTACAAAAACAAAAAAAAACACCATATAAACAAATGAAACCTACAATATATTCCCTAACACGCTGACGGTACCCACACTACTACACAGACGTGTGCAATAGTTGTCGTAAGTCGCTTTGTGCGCTAGCAAACACGTGATTATAGGATTACATATATGGAAGACGGTGGGAACATATACGCTCTTATATATATGTTTAACGATTTTCCCCTTGGTTACACAGAACGGTCAGTTTCGTAAATTCTGTTTGGGGCGATCTAGTGGACACGGGTAAGTGGATTCGTTTTTAGTTAGAGATCGGTGCTGATTCTCTTGTTCACAAACTTAACTAAATTTAAGTTAATGCATCTTTCTCTTTCAATTTCTTAAAGAAAAGGACAGAAGATACATTTTAGTTTAATCCTGTCAAATTAAACAGCGCCTGAAGGAAATTGGCGTATATGTAGTCGCCATGTTTTTAATCGCGTCTAAATTATCTATGGAGTGTCTAAATTTGACAGGACTTAACTAATATTTCTTCTTCTTTCCTTTTTTTAATGAAATGGAGAGAGAAAGATGCACTAAACTTAAATTTAAGTTAGTTTGTGTGACTCAAAGAATCGACACCATTGTAATAGTAAATGTTCCAAGGGTCATTAGTATTTATTGGGAGTATTTAGAAAGTCAGACTCATGTTAGATGGGCCTCTTGGTCTAGTGGGTAGAGACCCTGACTGTTAAGCCGGTCGTGGGTTCGTTTCCACAAAGGACAAACTTAGTGTGACGAGCATGATTGTCTGTAAGACATAGATCTGGGTATAATTTATCTATAATATGTATGTATTTATAAATTACTAGCTGTCCCCCGCGGTTTCACCCGCGTTATATCAGATTTTTGGTTACTAAAAAAAGAAGAAGATAAAAAGTATTCTATGTCCGTCCCCTGGTCCTAAGCTACCTCCCCACCAATTTTCAGCCAAATCTTTTCTGCCGTTCTTGAGTTATAAAATGTGTTACTAACACGACTTTCTTTTATTATATAGATTTCAGTATTTTTATCAGTTATTTGGTTATTATAGTACAAGATCTGCTTTGTTTGCCCACTACCTCTTCTACAGAGAAGGTACGTGCATTGATCACCACGCTTGCTCAAGGCAGATTGGCGATTTCCATACTACATTTATTTTTCGTGAGTGGGAAATCATCAAATGACTGCTCCCGTCCTGGGTGCGGCGGGAGGGCGTGTCAGACTTTTACTGACCAAAACCCACTTATGTTCCTTCCGTTGCCCTTTATGTTCCGGGGTCACGGTAACTATTATAAATAAACATTCCGCAACCCCGGCAGGTTTCCATATTACATTAGGTATTATAAGTCCAAGTTTTTTGGTGGTTTCTGTACTGGTGTACTTATAGGTATTTTAAACCTTTTCAGGTGTATTTTTAAGTTATTCCGCATACAGTATGCAAAGTTTTTGGAAACACACCCGGTAAAAGTTATAATCGCTCCTTTGTGCCTATCGGCCTAGTTCTGTTCTGTCTCATGCTTGTTATGGAGAGAAGTGGAAAATATATTATTTTTACTCCTCCGCTGTTCTTTTCTGATTAATTTCTTTATGGGATCCAAGACAGTTGAATCGTTTCTCCGGGACTCGTCGAGCTTCATTGCTCGGCGCTTTTCTGGCGGACTCCACTGTTGATTATGGCTTTCAGGAGTTGCAGTGGTTGGGAATAGTGTGGTGGGATTGTCCCAAGCACACCCGGTGAAGGTTTATCCCCATCGGCCCCCTTTGAGCTTGCAGCCGGGGTGGTGGTTAGCACTATTAGGCAGCGTTTACCACCCCGGTGATCAATGGTACCTATTTATTTTCATCTGCCCTCGTCGTAGATATAGTACAGGGTAGTATTCGCATTTCGTATTGGTTATCTATACTTCTATACTAATATAATATTATAAAGAGGAAAACTTTGTATGTTTGTTTGTTTGATTGTAATGAATAGGCTCAAAAACTACTGGACCGATTTTAAAAATTCTTTCACCATTCGAAAGCTACATTATCCCTGAGTAACATAGTCTATATAATATCACGCTATGTCCCACGAGAGCGAAGCTGTAACCAAAAACCTAATGTAACGTGGGTGAAACCGCGAGGAACAGCTAGTTATTAATAGAAATTTAAACCTTTGACTACACATGTTTCGAGTCACAATAGAAAGACAAAAGCAGCGCGACAGCCGCCTGTCGCTTGGTCGTTCAATGGTTGAATAAAACTGATTTGATTTTAAAGGGCCAAACATGTTTACCATTTCTACGTTTAGTTAATTTTAGACTTGGAAATACCAATCCTATAGCAATTAAGTTTTGTTTTATTTTACTCAAATCTAATTACGCATTGTTTTTCTCAGTAGACCTTGTGACTTGTGAATGCATCATCTTGTTAACAAATAATTTCATAAAAACACTGGAATCCTAGTTTTATTTACAGGCACATTTTTATAGCTGCTTAGTAGAATTCCCCAAAATAATTCATGTCATGCCTGAATCAAAAGAACAAATATTATTTTTCGGTCTTAGCAACCAAAGATAATGTAGAAAAGTCAAAAAAAAAAAGTTTTCACAGGAAATAATAATGAATGAATTAATGAATATCGTTTATTTAAAGTTTACAAAAACTCATAGTTGTTAGTAAAGCTTAAACATAAGTGTTAGTAATCAACTAATTAATTATTATTTAATTTTTGTTGCTGCTACACGTATCATTGCCAGCACGGTGTTGGAACTAGCCCGCACCCTGCGCACTAGAGACGTGCAACGCTTTCGCATTGTCGTGAAAAAACAATTAGTACAATAGTCAGTAGGTAGTAATAGTAGTAGTAGTAGTAATCAGTGTAATATGTGTGCTTGACTTAGATACCAAATCTCACTCAGAGTCAACACTAACAATACGGTATTTTATATTTTTTATGTGCTGTCAAAACGAGATTGAAAATGGTAAACTGACTGACTGACTGACTGACTTTATCAACGCATATCCCAAACCACTGGTTCTTTTTTTTTGGGAGTGGGAAATCATCAAATGACTGCTCCCGTCCTGGGTGCGGCGGGAGGGCTTATCAGACTTTTGACACTTGACACTTTATATCATTACTAGCTTCTGCCCGCGGCTTCGCTCGCGTTAGAATGAGACAAAAAAGTAGCCTATGTTACTCTCCATCCCTTCAACTATCTCCACTTAAAAAATCACGTCAATCCGTCGCTCCGTTTTGCCGTGAAAGAAAGACAAACAGACAGACAGACAGACACACTTTACTATTTATAATATTAGTATGGATTATTTTACAGACTAAAACCCACTCACGTTCCTTCAGTTGCGCTTTACATTCCGGGGTCACGGTAACTATTATAAACATTCCACAACCCCGGCAGGCGTTGGCCTTGTTGGGCCCCTTCCCGTGCTGACTTCTCTTTGAGGCGCGCGTGGAACACTAACGCGCCGTCGACGCGGGCCTGGTCCTAGCCGGGCGGCGAGCTACCCATCGCTCGCCAACTCCTAGAGTTGTAAAATTTGGAGGGTATATTTTCTTGTGAAGAACCCTAAAAGGCTATAACGATGGAAAGGAGAAGGAAAGGCTCCATACATCCCTGGGCCTAGGTAAATATTAGGAAATAGTAGGTTAAATGATTCAAACTAGCCTTATTTGTAAGAGGATAATAACAAGGCCTCACTAAAAGTTTTGTGAAATTTGGCTAATCCAAGAAACAAATTACCTACATATTAAATATAGTACAAGTGAGGTTATATTAAAACATTATGTTTTATTTCATTTACGATTTTTTTACACGTCACTAAAGAATAACACGGTTAAAATCGCCTCATCTTCCAAGACTCTGCTAGCAATAGAGTTACTGCGGCCAGTCGCTATCACACAATATCGAATATTTAGTTTCATTAACTTAATTTAAGTTTTCTCGCTTCCTAGGTAGAAACATAGTACCATATTTATGTGATTTACTTTTAGAAAAATGTAACGGTTTTTAGGGTTCCATACTCAAAGGGTAAAACAAGACCCTATTACTAAGCCTCCGCTGTCTGTCTTTCTCCAGGCTGTATCTCATAAACCGTGATAGCTAGAAAGCTGAAATTTCACAAATGATGTATTTCCGTTGCCGCAATTGCAACAAATACTAAAAATTAACAAAAATCAAATATTAAGGAGGGTGCCCATATAATCAACGTGTTTTTTTCGCATATTTTTGTGATGATAATTCGGAAGCCTTCGTGCGCACGTCCGACTCGCACTTGGCGGGATTTTTTAATACACATTTCAACTAGTTAACTGCTAAACTGCTAGGCCCAGAAATCCCCTCCTGCTTTCGACATTCATGCGGACAAAGCCGCGTGCAGAAGCTAGTCCTATAACAACACAAAGTTAATCGTCGTTTACTTAACTACAACATACACACACATCACTATAATGTCCCGGGAAACGTCTCGGTGACGTTCCCGGGGGAAACGCGGGATTAAGGCAGCTTACAATGTGTCGGGATCAATTGAATGATGGAAACAACGAGGTATTATTGTGGGATAGGATTGTGTTTACCGTTATAATACTGGTATCAAAATTTTGTCAATAATCTTATAATCTTTTGCGGTTGAACGAGTATATTTTTTTTTTCAAACTAGTAGGTTTGTAAAAAACCTAAAAACAGTAAAATTACTAAAATTTTGGAAGTCACTGACTTACGTTCTGTTTGATTTTTTACTTTGCCACTGACTACCGAAATTTAAGTAATTTTTCTGTTTTTAGTTTTTCAAAAAAAGCTTTCTACTTGTTACATTTGGTGGAAATGTAACAAGTCGAAGGAAATCTATGTATACTTTAGGAAAATCTTAATCTGGTATTATAAAATATATATTATAAAGAATGACAGTTAATTAGCGGTAGAGAAATTGCTCTGTAAAAGTCTATTATATAAATATTGCATTGTACAATAGGGCTTTACCTCAAAAATAGCTATATTCCCAGACAAACTGCGTCACGAAAAATTTTAATATTATTCTACTTTCAATAGGGTAGTTTTTTTTTTGCCGTAACTATCCCGGTTGTTGCCAAGGCCGGCCTGTCTGATGTCCGTCTTTATGCAATATTAATCAATTAGTGCACCCTAAGGGTTTAAATATAGGGTGCGTTTTACCCCTGGACAATGTGCATGCGATGGCCTAACATGAACAGACGTTTAGGTAATTTTGTAGCCTAATTATAGGTTGCCAAATATTGTCCGCTCTCTCTCTCACAAAATAAATTTATTTTTCAATCTAAAAACTTATTAAAGGCACCGATTTAGTTACAAGTTAAAAATAACATAGGTATGTCCCTCTCTAAGCTACAACCTATTATGAAATCAGTTTTACGGTTTAGCCGTGAAAACATTAAAGATTTGTATTGAATCTAGTGAATTTCCAAAATTTCAAAATATTTCTTTAAGTGCAAGGAAGGTACTGATGGAGCGGGTCAGACGGTTTCAAATGAAATACCGCCCCTTTTTCTGCGATATTCTTGTGTGAAACTAAGTCAGTAAAAAAACTGATAGCAATCTAATTTATTCCTGAGAGGTATCAGCTACAAACTTACACGTGGATCTATTCACTAACAAAAACTAATATATTATGCAAATAAATACCCATAAAAAAATATCTCCATAATTTCTAAGAAACTGCGCATTTGTCTGGTTAAAGACCTATGCGCTTGCGACTCGTCCCTAGTGCAATGAACTCAAATACCAAGGCCAGGTCTGGTTTGTCTTAGAATATTAGGCTCTTTCTTACTAACACTTCACACTTACACACGCCTCACACGTCTATACATACAGTCAGGTGTTTATTCCTAGCATGATTCATTTTTAATTTTTGATACTATAATGATAGTAGTAGCGTGTGTCACTCACGCTACCGACGGAGCCCTCTAGGGCCAATGCCTGGGTTGCGGAATAGTTCTAATAGTTACCGCGGCCCCGAAATATAAAGGACAACCGAAGAAACAAGGGATAGTTTTAGTCAGTAAAACTCTGACACTCCCTCCCGCCCCGGCGGAGGGCAGTCATGTATTCTAAAAACCCACGAACATATTTTTTCCCCATATTGGTACCCAAGATAACGGATTGCTTAATTTGGGGTCAGTGTTAAAAACTGCATAGCGAAGGAAAAAGAAGTTATTATTCTGCGTTGATTATCACCAAATACTCGGCCAAAAAATACCTTTGAACATACGTTATGGGAAATAAAAATATAACTCTATAAATTCTTAAGAAAAACCCCCAAACACTTCGTAAAGTAGTTACAATCTATTAATACAATTAATTAAAATATACCAAAGATCATCATCTCCCTAGCTTTTTCCAATTATATTAGGGTCGGCTTCTAGTCTAACCATTCTTTTTTTATCCGAGATGGAAAATTATCATTGATTTGCTCCGCCCTGGATCTGTCAGACTCTTACTGAGTAAATACCACCCTGGTGTTCCTTCTTCCACCGACGCGATGCCAGGGATCGTAAAACTTATGCTACTTCCGCAATCCCGGCTTGTCAACTTAATGCCAGTGTTCTACATGGAGTCGGCCTATCAGACCTCTATAAGTTAGTAAGTAAGTAGTTTGTTTCCTTCGTTAGACTTATTGTCAGACTTTCTGGATTCTTACGGTAGGTCTACTCTCAAAGACCTATGACTGACAACCAGGACTAATGGTTTTACGTGCTCTCTCTGATGATGTGATGTTGCTAGTCTGTTCAAGACAGAATTATCAGGGTACAACATTAGTAAGTAATATGATTTGAAAAAATCAAGCTGGCAGTTGAACCGACGTCACCGTCACGATATTTACATGAAAAAGTATATCAAAGATAACAGATAAAAATATCTGAAGCACAAGTACGGTGGGCAAAGTAGATAAGTATCCAGGGCCGTCATATACAATTGAGGTTTTCTTGAATACCAATGAATGTATTCAAATGAAATTTAACCTAATTGAAGAACTAGTCACTTTCTACTGTAGTTTGAATTTTTATTAGAAAATATCCGTGGGTTTTTGAGAAAACTTAAAACTGTATCTGACGGCCCTGGATACTTATCTACTTTGCTGACGTACGTATCACACAAAGAGTCTATTGATGTTTTCTAATAAAAGAATCGACAAAAATCCACGGTAACTAATACCTCAAAAACCGGCTAAGTGCGAGTCGAAACTTCCATAAATACTTATAGAAATAGATATGACATATTTGTCAAAGTTATTCAATTTTTTTATGAATGAACTAACTTTTGCCCGCGATTTCGTCCGCGTGTAATAATAGTTCCCGTTTCCGGGGGATTTCCGGGATGAAAACTATCCTATGTCCTTTCTTAGGTCCCAGACTATATCTGTACCAATTTCATTCAAATCGGTTCAGTGGTTTAGGCGTGAAGAAGAGACAGACAGACAGACAGTCAGAGTTACTTTCGCATATACAGGGTGTCCCACGGCTATGCCACATGGAGGGAAAGTACCTTAAATGTTGTAGATAGAACATTTTACTGAAAGAAGACTTTATTTGAATTTTAAAAACATTTTAAACTTTACTCATAGATATTTGATTAAATACATAGTTGAACCGGGAATCGAACCTGTTACTCGAGAAAATTAATCAGCCTGTAGTTTTATTCTACCGATCGAAAGGCTTCATCACAAGGATTATTTTTTGCTAAATAACATAGTGTCAAAAATAAAAAGAAGGCCATTAATTTTAACATTTTAAATACAAATTAGTCAATTTTCCAAATGCTCAAAATGAGTCCCTTCTTCTTGAATACAAAGTGATGACTTTTGATTACTTTGTTCCCGGCCGATTTTTTGGTCTTGTTGTGGTGGATATTTATTTATTTAAATAATGCGTTCTACTCAAGTGGGTAGATTAATTAGTAATAAGTAGTTATGATTGTCAATTGTATGTCCTTACGGCAATGTAAGCTTTTAACTTTTCTGAACAAAATTTCACATCAAATGTTAAAATTCACGGTCTTCCTTTTATTTGTGACACTATGTTATTTAGCAAAAAATAATCCTTATGATGAAACCTTTCGATCGGTATGATAAAACTAGAGGGTGATTATTTTTTCTCGTGGAACAAGTTCGATTCCCGGCCCAACCATTTAATTATTCAAATATCTATGAATGCAGTTTAAATTGTTTTTAAAATTCATATAGTGTCTTCTTTCAGTAAAATGCTCTATCTACAATATTTAAGGTACTTTCCCTCCATGTGGCATAGCCGTGGGACACCCTGTATAATATTAGTACGGATTACAAATTATTTGTTACTAGCTTTTGCCCGCAACTCCGTTCTCGTTCCCGGGGATTTCCAGGATGAAAACTATCCTAAGTCCTTTCTCGGGTCCCAGACTATATTTGCTTAGAATCATTCGTTTGCATGATTCTAAGCAAAAAGAAAGTACACTGTAGATTTTTATTCCAAATATGCGACATGAAAGGCATTAACTTTTGATTGAACGCAGACTTATGCTGTACACACGACAACGATTTATCGTTACGATTTAACTGCGTAGTTGGTTTGTGCCATCAAACTTCCAAATAGCGTCCACACGACTGCGTCGATCTTCATACACACGTTCGATAAATAACACAAACGAACTGCGCAGTCAAATCGTAACGATAAATCGTTGTAGTGTACCGAGCACTAGAAAAAATTTTTTTTTTATTACTGGCTGATTGACTGTCTGTTGATATATCAACGCACAGCCCGAACCGCTGGTTTTAGAGACATGAAACTTGCAGGGTGTGTTCTTTGTAAAGAGTAGGTAATCATTAAGAAAGGATTTATGGTAATTCCAACCTTAATGGGATAAAATAGGGGACTAAAGTATCAATATTCACGCTGGTGAAGCCGTGGGCAAAAGCTAGTTGGGTATAAAAAAGTAATGTACCTTGATACTTATACGCGTCCCCAGAAAAATGATTCCTTTTTCCTCATGAACTCACCCCTAAACCTATTTAATAACATCAAGAAGAAACAACAAAATAAACAAGACATCATTTATGCAAAAAAATCCTTATTTACCACATAACATTCCTCATTCATAACCAAAAGTAAATCGACAAAATATTCCATTCTAAACAGCGCGCACGTTTACGTAAAAAAACACGTTAATACTAAGAATTTAGCTCACGACTCGAACCAAGGTTACGTTAGCAGTGTTTGTTTCGATACGACTAACTAGACCTAACCTAGGACAACCAGATGTCTAGGCGACGGCGTTCAGCTTCAATCTTGGTCGTTCGTTGACTCGCGACGCGGTAATTTGTGGAAATTTGAACTAGCTTATTTACTGTTGGTTACAAGTATTAGGTGTTTTTAATAGGCTTCATAGATAATCTTACAAATATAAAATCCGTGCTAATATTATAAATGCGAAAGTAACTCTATCTGTCTGTCTGTCTGTCTCTTCTTCAAGCCTAAACCAATTAACCGATTTGAATGAAATTTGGTACAGATATAGTCTGGGACCCGAGGAAGGACATATGAAAGTTATCATCCCAAAAATCCTCCGGGAACTATTATTTCACGCGAATGAAGTCGCGGGCAAAAGCTAGTCCATACTAATATTATAAATGGGAAAGTTTGTCTGTCTGTCTGTCAGTTTGTCTATCTTTCACGGCAAAACGGAGCGACGAATTGACGTGATTTTTTAAATGGAGATAGTTGAAGGGATGGAGAGTAACATAGGCTACTTTTTGTCTCTTTCTAACGCGAGCGAAGCCGCGGGCAGAAGCTAGTAATATTATAAATGCGAAAGTAACTCTATCTGTCTGTCTGTCTCTTATTCACGCCTAAACCACTGAACCGATTTGAATGAAATTTGGTACAGATATAGTCCGGGACACGAGAAAGGACATAGGATAGTTTTCATCCCGGAAATATCTTGGGAACGGGAACTATTACTCCACGTGGACGAAGTCGCGGGCAAAAACTATAGTACTAAATATATGGTAGTTCCCGTTCTCATTGGATTTTGGATAAAAACTATCCTATGTCCTTTCTCAGGCTAAGGACTATCTCTGTACCAAATTTTATTTCAATCGGTTCAATAGTTTTGGCGTGGAAGCGAGACAGACAGACAGATTTACTTTTGCATTTATAATATTGTAAAATATGTCCTCATTTAGTTTGGCCTCGCTTTAACTGGAGTTAACCGATTTCATTCACCTTTTTGGAATTTTCTAATACTTCGTACGGTATTTTTACGGGGCAAATCAAGATAGTTGTTAATAACTTAGAAAAATCAGAAAACTTGACGCTATTTCAATTTCCAAAGGCGCTTGTGAAAATTGCATAGAACAAAAATAACAAAAAACTTTCGTTACCTACGTTTTAATTTCCAAAAAGGCCTGGAAGAAATGCGGTGCAGCTACTAATACATAAAATATAACGTATTCACACACACGCTTTTTTTCCATTTTATTATTATTGTAAGACTTCTTCTTCTTCTTCCTGGCCTTATCCCATTTTACTTGGGGTCGGCGCAACATGTCTTTTTCTTCCATACCAACCTGTCACCCGTCATGCTATCACTTACCCCTTTCTCCTTCATATCCTTCTTTACACATTCCATCCATTTTTTCTTCGGTCTTCCTCTCCTCTTCCAACCCTCTACATTCATACTCATAACTGTACTAAATATATGCGTCTCATCCCTCCTCTTAACATGCCCATACCACGACAAACGATTTCCTTTCAACTTATCTGCGACCGGTGCTACTTTCAAGCTTCCTCTAATATATTCATTTCTCACTTCTAGGCAAATTAAGACAATGTTCCGTAAGAACCATAAATATAAACATAACATCTGTAGTTAGAACTATTTATTTCCAGTCTAGCTAGACCTAACCTAGGGCAACTAGAAGTCTAGCCGTCGGCGCTCAGCCTTCAATTCGGTCTAGGTCATTCACTCGTCACGCGAGTAGTGAAAATTAAAACTAGCTTATGACTAAAATTAGCATCGTCTGCCCCCCTAGACAAGTGGCATTGTAGAATAGATAGCGAAAACGAATAGATTGTCAAATGTATGGAGATGTCAAATTGTTTAGCGAAAGCTTATGTCAATTCCATACATTTGACAATCTATTCGTTTTCGTTATCTATTCTACAATGCCACTTGGCTAGGCTCTCTGATATCTTTGCGTGAATCATAATTTTAGAACATATTTTTAAAATAAAATATTGATTTGCTTATAATTGCATATTAATTTGCTTAGAATGTAGGAATTTACAATGAATAAATAAAATAACATAAAAATAAAATAAAAAGAACCTTTTAGTTACTTCTGAAAATTCTAGTTTACAAAATGAATTGTTATTGTTAGTATTTGAAAAGAATAGATTATGATTTAATACAATTTTTTTTTTTATATTTTGTTAAATAGTTTTTTTTCTGACGATTATTATTGCTGTTGTTCTGTAGGAACCCCTCTGCAGATAAAGGCCTCCTCCAGGAATTTAAAACAATAATTAAAAATCCTTAAAACCATTACATGCTATCGAATTGGTATGCAGACATTAATGTTTCCTTGCATTTCCTTTGTCATTGTAACGAAGATTTTTTGGTTGGTGTCGTGTATCAAATAAATACAATAAATGTACAGTACATATAGTACATAAATAACTTCATTTTTTAGTGGCTTTTCCAAAAGAATTCTTGTTGCAGTATTTCTTTCTTGATAAAACCTTCGAATAATAGAAGTCCGACAGCCGACTGTCGCTTGGTCGTTGAAAGGTTAAGGAATCAAAGATACGAAGGTAGGTCATTAGTTGTAAAAAAATGTTTTTCTGATTCTTTTCATTGGGATCCAAGACAGTTAAATCGTTTCTCCGAGACTTTTCAAGCGTTAATTATGACATACTGGAGTTGCAGTGGTTAGGAATAATTTGGTGGGATTGTCCCAAATGGGTTGTATGGTGGGACTGTAAAGTCGTTAGTAGTCTCACGGTGATTTCCAAGCCAGTCATTTTCAAGACAAACAGGCAGAAATAACTAACTGTCCATAAAGAAAAATAAATCCTTATTCAAATACTGTTTTTCTTTTAATCTATCGTACGTGGAAAACACATACAAACATCTGAAACATATTAATCCCCAGGCATCATCTGACCGAATCAATAAATCAGTATTTCCTTTGCAATACGAAAAACCAAACAAAAAAAGCCCGATTCAGAAATTAAACAAACAATGTAAATTAAAAAGCGTACCTATACAAAAAAAAACCTCACATCGTAATTTAAAACGTAATGACGTTCCATTTCGCAGGACGGCTGAACGAAAATTAAACATGCTTTGCAGTGTGCCAGTTAAAATTATTTTTTCACTACTTACACAGCCCACTGTGTGTCCGCTGTTGTATATACGAAAAAAAACGAAAAAGGCACTAATACAAACACGCAAATCCATCATGTGAACAACGAAATATCGCACACATTCGCTAAAGTTAACACAACACATTGATAATCTCCAAGCAACACTGAAGCAGAAAGAATGCACTTATACACGCACACTAAGAAAAACACGCACACGTAAAGAAAATTCGGTGTTCCTATAATCAAAAATTGTGTCCCTGTGTGCGTACCGTCATTCCCACGCACGGATAATGTGTTAACATGCTAGTTCTACAAACAACACGCCGCCATTTAACTTTCAACCTTACCTACCATTTTCCACGGTTCATATTCCAGAACCTTCGTTTAATGATTGGGTTGCATTGCCTTTGCATGTGTGAGTGAGCGATTCGTTCGTTTTGTTCCTTTTTTAAATTTCACCGTTTAGTTCAATCTATTTATTGGTTGGCGGACATGTGTGCGGTGCGGTCACGTGTATACACGCGGTTTGCTTGCATGTGTGCGTTCGCGAAAGTGCGTAGAAAAATGGTGGGTATAATTATGTACGATTTTTAACTAGCAAATTATACGACGATGTCTGTCCTTTGTTGTTGGAATAAAATGGTATATTTTTTGTGCGAATGGGTATACGCAGTAATATGCTCTAATGAAGTCATTATCGCATTGATCTAAGATCTTTGCCGTACTATGCCTGCTTATAACACAAAATCTTTAGAATCTTGTTTCCACTGCTATCCAAAGCGTTCAACAAGTAGTTCCCTCGTAAAATGATTGATTCGTCGCCGTCTTCAGTTCTGCAATCGCCTTAAAAACTATTCAACGTCAAGTTCTTTCAACCGTAACCGAGATACTGACGAACATTTTAGTAAAACTGTTTATATTTGAAACGATTCCATCTACATTTTTTTTTATAACTCAAGACATTTTCCGCTGTTTCAAATGCGTCAAAAAAGGTCTTTGAATATTACTGCTCTACCTTGTATCATAGCCTAATATTACGAGTATATAGCCTTATAGGTTATTTCATCTCCTAAATTGAAATTTCCAAAAATTAATTCTTGGTGAATACTTACTCTTCACAAAGAAAACACTTTCCAAGTTTCATGTCTCTGAACCATCGGTATTTGTTGTACGTTAATATATCAATTGCAGTCAGTATGTTGATCTTTTTGCATTTATTGATTTATTAGGTATTCTAACGATTATTGATTCATTAGGTCTTTTGATTTATTAGATCTTTATTAGATTAGCCCAGAGGCTATATTTCGGAAATCTAATAAAGATCTAATAAGTCAATAAATCTAAACACCACATAAATGTTACTCTATTAATTATAGTCTAGGTATAAGATTATAATAGTTCAAATTGTACCTTTATGTAAAAGACAATGTCCAAAATGGCCCTGTGCAATAAAGAGTATCAGAATTACGATAATTAATCGCCTATTTTATTATATAAGTTGCAAATACTTCTGTATCACGGACTAGCTGTATTCCAAAATGTACTTTTAATAGAATTTAACGCGACTAATAACATTAGATCGCCATCTTCGCCTAATGTCAAGTCGTGTCAGAAGTGAAATAGGGATGTCCATTCAATTACAATAAATCGATTGATTTATTAATACATCGATTGTGTTTTCTATTCTAAAGTGTATTTTTAAAAACCAAATAAGAATAATTTATGAATGCAGTCATACTCCAATTTAAATAGGTAGTAAGAATAATATTGTACAGTTATCAAAACTTTTTTATTTCTATACAAAACATCAAATTCATTTCTTACGACAATTAATACAAAAATAACATATCTTTTTAGGCGTAAAATAAGCCATTGTCACACATACTTGTAATTTGATGTAACAGACAGTTTGTGATAATTTAAGACCACAGTAGATCTAAGTCGAAAAAATTGATTATTGGTGTGGTGTCGTACTACATCCCTAGTTTTGCTGTGAACGTCACGTCGTCCGTTATTGTCACTTTGGCAGTCTTGTGCTTTTCCTGTGATCTTTTCTTGGTGAATGTATCTTTTCTTCAGCTAGTCCTCTAAAAAAACAAGATCTTCAAGGAATTTACTAATGATAGAGAATACAATACATAAATTATCCGACGCTTTTGGCTTCAGGGCCAACAATGTATGGACGCAGAGCAATGTCCTTTAAAATTTTAAGTATTGTCTTTGCATACCCTTGGAGAGGGTGGAATATGTCATGTACTTATTATTTTATAACATATTTTGTCTACCATATTTCATTCTATTCTATTTTATTCTATTCTAAATACCCTGGGACAACTGATCCCAAACTAAGCAGAGTCTGTCTCTGGTAAAGACAAGTAATAAACATATTTACATAATTTACAAATACATACATAATACACATAAAGTGTACAAGTTACATCTGGTGTAGTTTATTATGCGGGCCTTGTAGAAACTAGAACCAATTTCCGTGCATTCAAGCGCTTTTGCCATACCTATTATTGGAATCAATTGTAACAGCTCACATTTTTAGGACCTAGTAATTTTATTACAAACTAGCTTTTGCCCGCGACTTCGTCCGCGTGGATTAATAGTTCCCGTTCTCGGGGAATTTCCGGGATGAAAACCATCCTTTGTTCTTTCTCGGATCCCAGACTATATCTGTACCAAATTTCACTCAAATTGGTTCAGTGGTTTAGGCGTGAAGAAGAGACAGACAGACAGACGGAAAGACAGACATACAGAGTTACTTTCGCATTTATAATATTAGTACGGACTGTATTCCGTGGTGCTAGGCAATCTGGGCTTCTCCCAGTTGTGATTGCCCCTTTGTGCCTATTGGCCTAGTTCTGTTCTGTCTCCTGCTTGTTATGGAGAGAAGTGGAAATATTTCTTTTTTTCATACTCCTACGCAGTTTTTTTCTGATTAATTTCGTTGCGGGATCAAAGACAGTTGAATCGTTTCTCCGGGACTCGTTAAGATTCATTGCTTCGGCGCTTTTCTGGTGGACTCCACTGTTGATTCTGGCTTTTAGGAGTTGCAGTGGTTGGGAATACTGTGGCGGAATTGTCCCTTAAAAAAATACAAATAAATTACACCCAGACACAGAACAAACAATCAATCATGCTCATCACTCAAAGTTTTTTCTGGATTTGAATCGAACTAACGACCACTGGCTTAGCAGTCAGGGTCACTAACCACTAGATCAACAGGCAAAATTTCCAAAGATATTCTTAGTTTTCTCGTAATCGGAAAATAGTATCGTGACATAAGCAAAGTTGGAAATCATACCATCTTCAAAAACTTTGGACAAATTGATATATTCAACTTCTAGTAATGTCTTTTTTATGTCACTAGTTTTCGCCGAGGGCTTCGCCCGCGTATATGTCGATCATCCATCCATTTTTTTACCTCATTAGGAGTCGAATTTTTAAAAATCCGTTCTTAGTGGATACTTAATTTTCACTGTTCATGTCTCTATAACCAGCGGTTTGGGCTGTGCTTTGATCCATACTTACTAATATTATAAATGGGAAAGTGTGTCTGTCTGTTTGTCTTTCTTTCACGGCAAAACGGAGCGACGGATTGACGTGATTTTTTAAGTTGAAGGGATGGAGAGTAACATAGGTTACTTTTTGTCTCTTTCTAACGCGAGCGAAGCCACGGGCAAAGCTAGTATATCTATAAATCACCCAGTAAAATATAAATAACTATACTAAAATATACATTATCTGTTATTACATTGTCTCTTATATTCAAAGACAGATATTTCTTGTGAAAAACTTTGATCGCTTGTTTTTGCCTTATATTCCCCATCTAATCCGTACTAATATTATAAATGCGAAAGTAACTCTGTCTATCTGTCTGTCTGGCTCTCTATCTGTCTCTCTGTCTGTCTCTCTGTCTATTCTTCACGCCTAAACCACTGAACCGATTTGAATGTTTGGTACAGACATAGTCTGGAACCCGAGAAAGGACATAGGATAGTTTCATCAATGAAATCCCCCGGGAACGGGAACTTTTTCACGCAAACGAAGTCGCGGGCAAAAGCTAGTGCCTATATAATTTGTGTCAAACGTTTACTTAATAATAAAAAAAATATATATAAGAGGCACCAATTAGCAGAAATATATTTTTCGAAGCGATTCAACTGTTTTGGATCCCGCAACGAAATTAATTAGAAAAGAACAACAGATGAGTAAGAAACATATGTTTTCCACTTCCTTCCATAACAAGCAGGAGACAGAACAAAATTCACAAAAAATAGCATAGATGTAAATGTTGTTGTAAGACTTTAAAGAGCGTTCAAAATATTTAATATTCATTTAATTTAGGCACTTACTGCATCAACTTCCTTACTTTAGTTTAACTATACTAATCAACTTACTTATGATTACCCAAATTAATTACTAATATTATTAATAATCACTTTAAAATACATGAAATAAACATTACTAGCAAAGCAAAAGAACTTAAAAAAATTACGAAGAACAAACAATAAAATAGGAACTTCTATCACCAAGCATGTTTACCCAATGATGACACTTACCCAAAAGGAAAATATATTAAACTAGCTTTTGCCCGCGGCTTCGCTCGCGTTAGAAAGAGTCAAAAAGTAGCCTATGTTACTCTCCATCCCTTCAACTATCTCCGCTTAAAAAATCACGTCAATTCGTCGCTCCGTTTTGCCGTGAAAGAAAGACAAACATACAGACAGACAGACACACTTTCCCATTTATAATATTAGTATGGATTACAAAACTGAAGTATTTTTACAATTAAGAAACAATATTAGAAATAGCTGGTTGACAAATTCCGTTATTTCTTTTAATTATTCATCAAAAATAAAGTAAAATAGACAGGCCATTACTCCCTACGGAATATCAAAACATTGTTCCTAAAGATCATCTCAACAATATTTAATTCTGAACAAAATTCTAGTATTTTCGATTTTTCGTCTTACTCATACATCATTAATTAATAAAATTTTAGTTTTAATGCATTTCCAGCATTGGAAAATTATAATATTACTAGCGACCTGCTTCAGCTTCGCACGTGTGTCTTGGAAAATCCCGTCTTTTTCTCAACCATAATTTGCACGTATTATACATATAAACCGTTTTAATATCCGTTGCGTAGTTTAAAAGTTTTTAGAACTAAGCATACTAAGGGACAGACAGACAGCGGAAAGTGATAACAACATATTGGCCCTAATTTTGACAATCAGTCATCATTTCATTTCACTCAGAAGGGCTGTAGAGGCCCGATAGGCAGTTGCTCTATGCATTGCATATGCATGCATCTAGTTAGACTGGAAGCTGATGAAAAGGCTAGAAAGATAATGAAGTAAAATTATTGGAGATTTCAGTATTCTCTAGACACCAAGCTAGTTTAATTTAACCTGGTTACCACCAGGGTCTCAAGTCTGCTATTCCAATAGTGGTTCAATGATCGATTGTTGACGTGTAACCAAAACTTTTGACACATTACCAATACAAAAACTGTCAAAGTTGTCAAATATTATATTATATTGGCCGGAGCCAATGACTGGTCATTGAGGCACGATTGTAATAGCAGACTAGGCCCCACGTTCTCTGATGTTAAGTGGTCACGCCGTCTATAGACATTTTTAATAACGGAGGCTTTGCAGATGCTTTGAAATAGAACTGATAAAGATAAACATTATCTTTGTTTAATTTTTCTCAAACCGAAACACAGCAATACCGCTTTGTGACAGAAAGTATGGAATATTATCTTATCCATCTTACCTTGTAATGGATAAAGAAGGCTGCTGACATTTCAAAAATTCGAAAATGATTCGTACATTTAAAATATTTTGATGGTCGATAAACCCTTGTGAATAAGTTTTACTGTATTAATGTATCGCATTATTCTAAAAACGGATGTCTTACGTAAACTTCTGTTTCCCCAATTGTAATAAATATTTCTTTAAAAGGAAATCATTCTCTCAAGTCTCAATTTTAAAATTTTCACAACCCAAAATAGTGAAAACTTATTCCATTACAACACAACATTCGCAAAATCACGAACCTAACACAGCCGTCATCTGCACCCTTCCCATTTGAATCTCAAAGCAAAAACGGACGTAATTAAAAATTCTCCCAAATTTAGGGTGTCGCCCTAACTAACGCAACTATTGCGATCCGCCGCGATCCGGCGCGAGCCGGTTCGAAGCGGTAGTAACCGGTCTATTCCCGAAATCGGTCCTTAGCCTACAGGTGTGCATTAGTGCGGTATCCATGTGTGGGTGTAGTGTGTCTGTGTGCGTGCCGGGTGAAATGCAACTTGTTCTTAGGAGTAGAGAACGGCAGCGGGGCTCAAGCTGTGGTTATTTTTAGATGTTTTCGGTACTCGTGTGTGAAAAATTTGCAAGAATTGTAATGTTCTTATTAAGTTTAATGGCGGAATGGGCTGTCTTTTGCCGACAAGGAGAAATTAATCCTTATTAATTGTTATCGTCGTTTTATAATTATTTCTCTTTAATCCGTGAAAGGTTGATCAACTTTAGGCATTAAAATAGTACCTAAATACAGTTTACTCTCTCGCCAACATTCCAGAAACTTATTATTTTACTAACATAGTAATGCCAACTTAGAAAAAAGGACAAGGGGATTTTTACTCAGTGCCAATCTGCCAAAATTATATCAATTTCATCAAAATATCATAAAGTCGTTGAGACAGGATTTCGACTTGATGTGAATGACGAGATTTGGCTTGTAGTTTTATTTTGCTATCTCCCTAGCTTTTAAATAGGTCTTTGGTTACTATTCCGTTCCCAAATATGATGAAGCGTTCTTCTGATGTATTATGGAAAAGTTTCAACGAAATCTGTCCAGTTTTTTGTAATGATATTAGTAGAATAATCAAAATTGCCACCAAATCTTTTGCTCTAGACCAAAATACTTGTTTAGTTTTAAATTCTCTTCCTGTTTTTATGACTAACAACGACGCCATGTTGTTTCCACTCAAGCTCACGTTTTCTTTAAAAACAGATGTTTTGTGTTTTCTACATTATCATATCACTTTGTTAGGCTTGTTCTTCAGTTTTAAAGATTTCTTTTTCCAATATTTTATGGGGTTTTGTTTACAATTTAGCTGTTACCTGCGGTTTCATTTGCGTTATTTTAGGTCTTTGGTGACTTATCTACTCTTGTGGGTCTCAGCGTGATGTTATACAGTATATGACATTTACTATATTATATATGACACTTACAAATAATGTGGTTTTCTATTAGTAAAAGCGTTACGAAACCAATTAACAAAATCCAGAGATTACCCGCTATAACGCCACACACTAACAAACTTTACCACTTTTTAATATTAGTATAGATTTACAAAAGGCAGTCAGACATTGAAATTCATAGACACAGTTCCGCCTTCTCTATGGTTCGTAAAAATCATAACAAAACCTAGCTACCCTCTAGCTATAAACATCGATTAGTTTGTCGCATTTATAAACAAGATAAAAAATTGAAGAAGAGAGTTTTTTTTTTAAGTGTAAAATCAGTAATATACTTACATATTAAACAAGTATCGTTGCGTTTTCTTTCAAGTTAGATCTTTGGTTACTACATTGTTCCCGTGAGCCATAGCGTGATATTTTGTTCCCTATGTATTATTCTGATGTATACGCTATATTACTTTAAAGTTTCATCAAAATCCGTTCGATTTTTTTTTGCGTGAAAGAGTATAAACATAAGCATTGCTAGAATTAGCAGGAAGTTTTCTCTATGTGACAAAAATTTATTCAGAACCTCCCAGAAACATTAGACGCCAAAACAGCCATTTCATCCCGAATCACATCAAATTAGCGTAAGCACTCAAAACTAAAGCCATAAACACGACAGCGCCATTAAGAACAATAACTATCTAACAAAAAAATATTAGTTCGGCCGAAAAACTCCCAGAACAAACATTATTCGCGGAGTATAATTGCAAAAAGTTTGCAGCACCTGGCATAGAGTAATGTTACGCGGTAACAGGTCCGCCCGCCATTTTGAAAACTTTTTTTTAATGCTTTCGAATTTCGGGTGCCTAGGACAATGACCTCGTCCGCCCTGTAGGTTGCTCGTAGGGTATACTTTTATGCGAGGCCGTTGGTCATTCTTCGGAAATTATTAGTTAAAATTAAGTAGGTAGTTAGTTACGTCGGAATTTTTGGGAAATGAAATGAATGGTGAGCGAATCGAATGTTTTCGATTATTAATTAAACATCGACATCTGAATTATCTACATTAATTCAATAAAGAAAAAAAGATTGTTAATTTTTTTATTTAGTTAGTATTTTCCAAAAAATATGAACATTGTGGACCCTGCCCATATTCTGCTCTTAACGAATGATTCAATTGAAATAAATCACTAATTAAAATTACTCCTTTTAGTTTCTATACTATGAAGTGCTACGAAGCAAAATAGCGAATGCTGGTATTATATAAACGTCAATAAGTTACAGTTTAGTCAAGTATTATAGTGAATAAGTTTATTTTTTAATTAGATTTTCACGTGGTTACGGACAGACGGACAGACAGGAACTAGTTCATGCTGTAAAAAAGTTTGTTCTTAATGAAATCACTATCATTAGCATCATAGCTCTAGAAATAGTGTGTAATTGTGTGTGTCATGGATTGAGAAGGCGCTATTTGCAGCAAGTCAACTACGTAATTCTTATTTTATTTTTTCTTTATTTAAGCTTGGATTACTGAGTTGGTAGATCGTTCTTGTCGGATTCCTTGGTTTACTGAGTTGGTAGATCGGTCTTGTCGGATTCCTTGGTTTACTGAGTTGGTAGATCGGTCTTGTCGGATTCCTTGGTTTACTGAGTTGGTAGATCGGTCTTGTCGGATTCCTTGGTTTACTGAGTTGGTAGATCGGTCTTGTCGGATTCCTTGGTTTACTGAGTTGGTAGATCGGTCTTGTCGGATTCCTTGGTTTACTGAGTTGGTAGATCGGTCTTGTCGGATTCCTTGGTTTACTAAGTTGGTAGATCGGTCTTGTCGGATTCCTTGGTTTACTGAGTTGGTAGATCGGTCTTGTCGGATTCCTTGGTTTACTGAGTTGGTAGATCGGTCTTGTCGGATTCCTTACTCTCATAATAATCTGATAGAAATAAATGAGACTGAAGGAATTGAGAGTGCATTTGCGTCCATGCAAACATTTGTGCAATGTCTCTTGTGTGTCTATCCTGAAATTACTTATTATTATTAATTAACTTGGACTAAATTCATTACAGTCAGAAGGCCATTATTATTAGTAACATGGATAGTTGTCGACAAATACATTGAAGGATGAGACCTTGCATTCAAACAATAATTTACACAAGTTTAATCAAAATACGATAAAAAAAGATTTGTCATAAAAAATATATTACACAACAGTTTAATAATCCGTGTAACTTGCAAACCGTGACTTTAAATATTGTTTGATTGTAAGCACAGTAAATCTACTAAATTGCTGAGTACTTAATAAGTTGGAGATAAAGATAATGTGCTTTTCTACCTTATTTCAACTTTTGAACCTGGCATCTTTGCGACTTGCACCAATATTTTTTTTAGAATATCTATATCTATCATACTTCCCTCTTATATAAAAGTTTTTTTTTTATTTAAAGAAATGTTGGTATTTATCAACGTCGCTAAAACTTTCTAAAACGTTTAACCTCTTTTGAAAATAACAATAACAATAATTTTGACAATAACAATAACATTTTTGAATGCAATACAAGATCCAAGTTCAATCCAAATTGCCAATAATCTAAATGCAAATGTATGGAAAACGAATCTAACGCACAAATGCAACAAGACGTAAATACTACTAAATCTACTGCGGACTATTTCTGTCCTTAAACTGCGCAGTTGGTTTTACGTATGGTGTGTAAAAAACCCAATAATTATACGAATGTTAGTCTGTGACTCAGGTTACCTCTTCAGACTTTTTTATTACATGCCAATGAAAATAAGATAAAACCGGCCAAGAGCGTGTCGGGCCACACCTGAGTGTAGGATTCCGTGGTTTTCCATCCGTCACAATAAGTGTTCCCTCTTCTGAGTTAAAAAAATGGCTATTTGTTACGTTGACATACTAAGTACGCAGAAATTATTTTGTACAACCTTTTTGTCTTTTTTGTACAAAAACTGTTCTTCAAATCAAGTTCAAAATAATTTTCTTAGAAAGACCTTATAAAGTTCTACTTTCAGATTATTTTCATATTTTTTAAACTTATGGTTGTAACAGTTAGGGGTGGTGAACACATTGTTTTTCACTTTTGGAGTGATTTTTTCCGTAATTATTGACATTATGAAAAAATGATTGTAGGAAACCCCTATTCGTTTTTAAATACCTATTCAACAATATATCACACGTTAGGGTTGAAATGAAAAAAAAAAACACTTCCCACTTTACATATAGGGCGCTACCCTAATAAAACATTTTTTTCCAATTTTTATTTCACAACTTTGTCGGCCACCAAATTTCGGCTTTCTAGTGCTAACAGTCACAGAGATTAAGCGAGGACGGACAGACAGACGGACGGACAGACATGGCGAAACTATAAAGGTTCCTAGTTGACTACGGAACCCTAAAAAGGTCAGCCAGTGAGACTTTAAAATGTGGCTATTTCACCACATTGTGTCTTCTTCATCTATTTGTCTATTTTTCACTTGCAATTCTTAAATCATGTCATCCTTAGAGTTACTTACTTTTTAGTCTAATTGTATGTGTGCGTTAGTGTTCCGTTTTTGAAGGTAAAATGTCGTAAACGTAACCTGTCTACCATTTTAAAATAAATATTCTTGGACCAATCACACTCAGTCATCTGATCCTAAACTAAGCAGAGCTTGTACTATGGTAACCAGATAACTGATATACATACTTATGAAATCATTAAATAAATACTTACATTATTATGGATAAACTACACCCAGACAAACTGTTAAGTTAATTACACAAAATTTGTCCAAGATGGGAATCGAACCCACTACCTCCAGCTTTGCAGTCAGGGTCACTAAACACTAGGCTGCTAAAGATATGGTGGTATACTTCTTCCGATGAAATTATCCTTAAGCTTTAGTATGAACCACTATTATAGGCCTTTTCTCTGAGAAAGTAAGAACATTTTTTTTTTGGTGAGTGGGAAATCATCAAATGACTGCTCCCGTCCTGGGTGCGGCGGGAGGGCGTGTCAGACTTTTACTGACTAAAACCCACTCATGTTCCTTCGATTGCCCTATATGTTCCAGGGTCACGGTAACTATTATAAACATTCCGCAACCCCGGCGAAAGCAAGAGAATCCCAAAGAGATTACAAATAAAATAAATACTTTAAACCAAAAAACATACATACGTAAAAAACTAGCTCCGTTCAACAATTTTAATTTACCGTCGGGGTCGAAACCATTTCTAACTTAGCAAATTTGAAGGGTTTTTTCGATGCCACCCCGGGGGTGGGTCGTGGGCGCTTGAACAAATACGGTAAAGTAGCCAGAGGTCACTAATTCGATTCCCGGCTCACGTATATGTAGAACAAATATATGTTGTGTGGTTGAAGGGTAGGGACCGGTTGTATATTAATTTTTTAGGGCGAAAGTTCTTTTGTTTTTAATTTCACGGTTTTATTACATTTTCTAGGATGGAGCGGTGATATTGATTTTGGTTTGCGGAGAGAGAGGAAGCCTGGCAAAGATAAGTTGCTATATGAGTAGTAGCTGAGTTATTTGTCATGGAGTTGGTCCAGAAAAGTATTACCATCAAAATAAATAACCTTCAAATACACGTGATTCGAGACACAATAGAAAGACGATAGCAGCCCGACAGCCCGCTGTCGCTTGGGCGTTGACAGGTTAAATGGCTTTTATTACGCTGGTGAGCCATAACAATCTGTACGACGTTTCTAACGTATTAAGAGATATCAACCACATAAAAAGAAGCCATTTAAAATCGAGTCCTGGCTGGCGGCCTGGAGACACTCTTGGCACCCACAGAATTGTTAGGTTAAGTAGTGAACTGCCTCAGAAAGCTGAACTGCTAGATGCCATAACAAAAAAAAAATGCCAAACGCCTTGTTGCCATGCGTAGCCCTCTTAGACACAAATTCAGATCATCTAATCCATACTAATATTATAAATGGGAAAGTGTGTATGTCTGTCTGTCTGTATGTTTGTCTTTCTTTCACGGCAAAACGGAGCGACGGATTGACGTGATTTTTTAAGTGGAGATAGTTGAAGGGATGGCGTGTAACATAGGCTACTTTTTGTCTCTTTCTAACGCGAGCGAAGCCGCGGGCAAAAGCTAGTATACCTATAATTACAACGACAGTCACACCGTTCAAACTGCAATTTGCGACAATGTAGGCATGTTGTTAATACTTTCCCTAATGAGGTTCTTCACAAGGCCGTCTTTACTAAAACGTTCATACAAACGTTATTCTGAATCAAACGCCACATGTTACGCCCATCCTTGTATCAACTAGTTACATAACACCTGTTAATCAACCTTTTTCCGCCCGAGAGAGCAATTTTCAGTATTCCAGAAAAACACCTGAATCTAATAATAAACCCACTCACACATCATCCATGTAAACTTATAATTCACTTTTACCGCTCGTATATAAGAGAATCGGAACAAAAAAACTTTATTGGCGTTTCAAACGACGCCTTAGGGCGACATCGATCGTGCACAACATGTACCGCTTTCTAATGCGCGGCGTGAGGTAGGAGAGGTAGCGGGGCGGAGAGCGTAGCTGAAGCGGGAAGGAGAGGTGGAAATGGAGTAGAGTCAATTTTGCCCAGACAGCCATACCGCCGTAGGTGGTTTGACACGTAATCGTAGGTAAATTGCTAATGAGAGTGATCGTGCTTCGGTTTCTATACGAAAACCGGCGCGGTAGGATAAGCCTTTCTCACGCGGTGCTGGTTACCGACGCGATTAGGGGAATAGAAAGGTGACTTTTGTAGTTGTGCACCGCACGGAAAGGCGGTGAGTTTTGTTCGATTTGTATCGAATTCAATTTATTAGGAATACTAAACTTATTTATCCAAATATTGATATAAGCCGAATAAATAAGTTCAAATTGATATCAAGATTGGTACACTCCTTTTATAATTAGATTTAAAGCAAAAAAAGTTTTTATTAAGGCCTAAACAACATTAAACAAAGTTCATTCCGCTACTGACCATTCTTGGCGGAATGCCAATATAATTAATTACATATGAGTTACAAAAAACAGTCACACTACGTGGAGAATTAGTTGCTACGTATTACGCTAATAATATTCTCCGAGGGTAAAGTTATACTAAATAATCCTTCCACCCCTCTTCCCAAAATAATGTCTTAGTCCTAGGTAAAGGTTAAACAAATCCCCAACCCGACACATATCTACAATTTGAACATCAACTTTGCATTGAAAAATCCAAAACCAATGCGTTTGACGGCGGAATTCCCGCTACTGACTGATTTTCTTAACCCTTTAATCAAATAACAATAATACAAAAGTATCGTGATACTGTGATCTTAGCTCTAGAGGCATGAGATTGTATCTTCTCGGTGTCAGAAGACGCCTTTACAACTTTGCTTAATGTTAAGCTTAACATTCGGAAAAAAATTCAACTCCGCTTTCAGCTCCAACCTTGCACCATCCCCTAGATGTGTGAACCAACCCCTATCTAAAATCGTTTGGAAATAAAACGCGCATAGAGATCTCCTACAGGAATTAACCGGGGTAGGCAGAGCCGCAACTAATATATTGCGATATAATAAAGGTTTTCTTATCTGACCAGGGTTTGTACTGAAATAGAGAGTACGGGAAATAATGAGAAGTGGCTTTATTTATTGTTTGAGCCTTTTTGTAAAGAGATTATGACCAAATAATCACATGATGTTATTAGATAGATACCTAGCATTAAAAACCGTAGTATTTGCTGTGCTTACAAGTTCTTGAATCCAATATAAATTATTTTAATTAGATGATTTAAAATACAACATAATTTTCTTCGGTTTTTAGAGTTCGATAGTTCACATTTTGGAACCCTTATAGATTCATCATGTTTGTCCGTCGCTCCGACTGTCCGTCCGTCCTCGGTTTATTAAGTAGTAATAGACTCTTATGTAATTTACAATGATTTTCGTTTTTCCTTTTTTGTTGCTTAGTAAAAAGAACTCTGCTAGCTTTTGATGTAACAAAATCTTTCAAAATTGACAACATCAAATCGACGTTAATCGACATCAGTTTCATAGACGTTGTAATATAGTTTCTTGGGAAGGAACTTCCTCAACCAAGGAAATACTATCACCAAACTTATTTTTGACGCCAATCAGCATTGCTGTATTCCAGTTTTAAGAGTATGGGTACCGATGGAATTACAGACACAAGAGATAAATTATCTATAACTCTGCGATGGCTCTAGTTTTGTAGAAATTAATAGGTGGCGGTGACTTCTTCAGACTAGGTTGGTGTCAACCTCCTTTAAAACAAACAAATAAATAAATAAATATCTTAGGACAACTCACACACGGTCAACTGATCCCAAGCTAAGCAGAGCTTGTGTTATGATAACCAGACAACTGATATACATGTTTATTATAATTTATAAATACATACATATTATAGATAAATTACACTCAGACACAGAACAAACAATCATGCTCATCACACAAAGTTTGTCCTGGGTGGGAATCGAACCCACGACCTCCGGCTTAGCAGTCAGGGTC
Organism: Athetis lepigone; assembly: GCA_033675125.1. Lineage (NCBI taxonomy): Eukaryota > Metazoa > Arthropoda > Insecta > Lepidoptera > Noctuidae > Athetis > Athetis lepigone. Next base: position 17,789,028 of record CM066225.1, read on the forward strand.
ACTAACCACTAGACCAACAGGCCCGTCTGTCACAATCTTCGCTAAATCAGAATGTGGATGTATTAATAAACCAAACCAACCTCTCGTATAATTCAAGATAGAGAATTTATGTGTGTTATCCCCGTTAATATTATACATATAATTATAACATTAACTCCGTAAGTGTGTTTGTTGCAGCCAATTTATTTTTTAGAGCTGCTATAAGTTTAATAAATATTAAAACCTAAATTCGACTAATAATAATAGCCCTCCTTTCCACAGTCGGCTAAGGTATAAATGTGTTCCTGTCGCATTGTTTTTTTTTTGTTATTACTATTTTTACGCTTGAAGTCAGAACTCGGGACCACTCGGGATCATAGTGGACAAACGATGTGTTTTAAATTTCAAATGCCAGTGCAACAAATTCAAATTCATTATAGACCAATGTCAACTGGCAAAATCAACAAATTCAATAGTGCCCTAAATGAAAAATTAAGTGTTCTGCGTTGTAACAATGAAGCAAATATATTGTATAATGAATTCTTTTCAGTAATACAATTAGAATTTATTAATATTTTTGAAAAGAAGATAAAACAAATCAGCCCCAAGTTTAGGTTTAGTGATTGGGCAACAAAAGGAATTAGAAAGAAAAAGTAGGGAAAAGCTGTTTGAGCTGTATGGCCTTAAGCCTTATAAAAACACGGAATCTTTTAACAAGTATGTTGCTACTTATTCAAAAACTTTTAGAAACACGTGCAAGGTAGCTTAGGCCCTATTCATAAGCGATAAGATCAAAGTAGCAGACGATAAAATAAAAACGGTTTGGAAAATCATAAATAACGAAACGTGTAAGAAAAAAGTTCGTAACACTGAGTATACATTAGAGACATCACGTGGTTCCATAAACTCTAATATAGACGTAGCGCAAGAATTTGTGAGTTTCTTCACTAGTGTACCGGCAAAAACTACAGAAGCTTTGAATTCCTCATCCGAGGTTTCAATTGATTATCTAAAAACAAACGTTCCTGTCTGTCCGGTTATATTTCAATTTAAACACATAAACCCCGTGACAGTTATAAAAGCTTTCCGACAGATCAAAGTAAAATTCACTGAAGATCTATCATGGGGGATGTCAATTAAAGTTTGCACGTCTATAATTGAGACAATAGCTCCATACCTAGCCTCTATTTACACGACTGCCCAAAAAAAGGAGTGTTATGTTTTCAAGATTCATGTATGTATGTATGTATGTATGTGAGTTTCTTTATTCCACCATAACTTCTTAATGCCTGAACCGATTTAGATGTATGATGTATCGTTACAATCCGTACATAGTTCCGAGTAACATAGGCTAGTAAATTTTTGGAAATTCAACCCCTGTGTGTGTAAAATAGGGGATGAAAGTTTGAATGAAAATCTGTCGTTATTGATTGAAGTAAGTTACTGGAAACTTGGTGATTACCATTTTAGACGGAGATAAAGATTTAGAAATTCAACCCCTATGTGTTTAAAATAGGGGATGAAATTTGAATGAAAATCTGTCATTATTGAAGTTAGCGACTGGAAACTTGGTGTTCACAAATGTGGACGAAGATAAAAAAAGCATGAGCTAGTATAAATTTTGAAATTCAGCCCCTATGTGTGTAAAATAGGGGATGAAAGTTTGAACAAAATTCTGTCATTATTGAAATTAGAGACTGGGTACTTAGTGTTTAACTTTTCGGACGAAAAAAAAAATGTTTTTTCCACCCTTAATGGGGTAAAATATGGGATGAACGTTTACATCAGAATTAAAAAGAATTTAATATATACAAGGTGTATTTTTGAAGCTTTCATATTAGATGCGACTGTAATGAGTGGCCCTTTATTACTTTCATATACATAATATAGGTAATATACATTGTATATATAATTATACTAGCTGTTCCTGCGGTTTCACACGCATTTTTGGTTACTACTCCGCTCCCGTAAGTCGTTGCGTGTTCTTATATAGACTTCCAATATAAATAGGCTATTCAACACAAAAATATTGTTTCTATTCTAACCAATATTTTCTGAGATCAGCGCCTAAAATTGAAGCTAGTACAGTCGAATTCGACGCATTAAGGGGTCACAGTAAAGTTCAGCGGCGCATGCTACCACTAATATTATGTTGAGCCGTGACAGGACACGTCCACAAACTACAAGGGACGACACTGGATAGAGCCGTCGTGGATCTAGGCCCTAAAATTTTTGCCAATGGCCAAGCTTATGTCGCGCGTAGTCGCGTGAGGCAGCTAGATGGTTTGGCAATCAGTGTTCTAGATCCACGTAAGCTTCTCCACAAGCCACACGACAAAAAGTCTCTCGATGAACTACATCGCCTCAGAAACCTTTAAGAGCGCGGCGACCGATTATTTTCCATACCAAAATCATTTGCAGTTCGACCATATTTCCATCATATTATGATGATGTTCGGATTAAAGGTCATAGCTCAATACAGCCACCCGGCAGCCACTCCGCACTGACGTAACCGAAGGTGGTGTAACTTCCGTCTGTGCTTCCGTCTTAAGCAATAGAGTAGAAATTCGAATGGAGTCGAGAGCTTTCCTTCGTAGGTATTCGAGAAATAATATTTTTTATTTATGATGAAACCGTTATTTCAGACTGAATAGGCCCATAGATAAATACCTTAACCTAACACACACAAGTAATACATTTGTGTTAGTAATAAAACTTAAATCTATGTTTGTAGCACTTCACTACGTTGCACTAGTCTTTGTGCACTCCAGTGGAACTTGTCCGCAGAAGCGTCGGAACACCACATTTTGTGGCCAAAAGCTACTTTAGAACCCTACGAAGCGACTACATTGTTCTAGAAACGTCTTTCTCGGGAATATTCCTGGCTCAGAGAAGAAGAAACTCAATTGTCTGGTTAAGCAGTAATAAACAGCGGTAGAGCTGATCTGCGAGATGAAAATGTCATATAAAGAAGAAACTCAGTGTGTTTTTGATACCGACACAAATGACACGAGAAACATGTGATAATTATTCTGATAAGCGACATAGGTACTCTGACAACCTTTGCAAAATTTCAACGGATTTCATGATTTAAGATACTGTTATAATTATATATCTGTTCTTTTCATAACTGTTTGCGTTACCCTGGGTTGTAGAGGCCCAGGGAAACAACCACAATACATCATGATTGGTTACTGTCGTGGTGCTAAATTGTTATTGTTTGTAGTAGTTAATAAAAACATCTACTTGTAAACCGACATTTGATTATCCACGAAGTAACAATATTAAAGGAACGTGTCACTAAAAGGTACAAAATAAAAATAAATAATTAAAAAAAATTAAAAAACACGACTGCCATGACAAAAAAGAACTAAAAGGCAAAAAACAAGATTTTCCATAGAAAATTTTTATATTACTGTTTACATAATAAAAAGTGAAAGGTCGCTCATTCAGTCACGGGCTCTATAATTATGAAAAATCCAAAACTACTTGATTAACAAAACTAAAATTTTCGTAGCAGTCGGGGGACCTTTCCGCAGTACTTGAGTATTCCGCAAGGCGGTCCCCCGACTGCGACGAAAATTTTAGTTTTGTTTTAAGATGTGCGTAGACCAGGGAGTATTCCCAGATTTTATGAAATTAAGTAAGGTTATACCACTTTTTAAATCTGGGGACAGTAAAGATCCCAATAATTATAGACCCGTATCTGTATTACCGGCTCTTAGCAAGGTGTTTGAGAAGGTCATGCTTAATCAAATGCTCATTCATTTTATCACAAATAAAATCTTACATGATAAACAGTTTGGTTTCACCAAAGGACGTTGCACAAACGACGCCGGTGTTACTTTATTAAAACACATATATACCGCATGGGAAGAAGCACATGATGCCATAGGGATCTTCTGTGACCTTTCCAAAGCGTTTGATTGCGTAGATCACAACACATTAGTTTTGAAACTGGAGCATTACGGACTGGGCAAACTTGCGCTAAGTTTAGTAAACTCATATTTGAATAACAGGCTGCAAAAAGTTTAGATAAATGGGATAAATTCAGACGGTTTAAAGGTAGAAATGGGAGTTCCACAAGGGTCTATATTAGGTCCCTTTCTCTTTCTAGTGTACATAAATGACCTCCCTCATTTATTAAAAAGCCAACCACAAATGGTGTTATTTGCTGATGACACATCTTTAATTATTAAAGTAAATAGGCAAGCCAATAATCTTGACTACGTAAATAACGCCTTACTTCAAGTGCACAATTGGTTCACGGCCAATAATTTAGTATTAAATGGAAGGAAAATTATGTGCATTAGATTCGCTTTGCCAAATGTTAGAAGCAATGATTGTGACATAGTATTGAACAGGGAGAAACTAGAATTCGTCAATGAAACTGTTTTCCTAGGGATCACGCTTGACTCAAGGCTACAATGGAGTCCTCACTTAACATCTCTCGCAGGACGCCTAAGTTCGGCAGCATATGCTGTTAGAAAAATCCGGCAATATACTGATGTAGACACCGCGAGGTTAGTTTACTTTAGTTATTTTCACAGTGTTATGTCTTACGGGATTTTACTATGGGGACGAGCTGCAGACATCGAGTCTATTTTTATTCTGCAGAAAAGAGCGGTCAGAGCCATTTACAATCTTCGTATGCGCGATTCTCTAAGGGAACTGTTTAAGAAAATTAACATAATGACGGTACCTTGTCAATACATTTATGAAAACATCATGTATGTTAGAAAAAATCTCCATCTTTTTGGTAGAAGAGGCGATAGACACAATTATTGTACAAGAAATAGGGACGAATTAGTTCAACCCGGTTTTAGGCTGACTAAAGTAGATTCTACCTTTATGGGGTACTGTTTAAAATGTTATAATAAAATACCTCCCCACATCATTCAATTAACCGATAGTAAATTTAAATCTTATATAAAACGCACATTATGTAGTCGAGCTTATTATAAATTAGGGGATTATATTAATGATCAAAATGCTTGGCTGACTGCTGGTCCTGCTCCACGAACGTTTAATTGATTAGCATTTGGAATTTTTATTTTTATTGAAGCTGCTGAAGATTGTAAACTACAAAAATAATAGTACTGTATCGAGTCACAGTGTTTGTTTTATATAAATTCACATAGCATACAATGTGAGCACTATGTACTTGATAGTTTTATACGCATATACTATGTCTGTCTGTCATTGACTGAATGTACTCTGGCCGTTGGGAGTTTGTCATGCTCACTCAAATGTCTCACTGACGGTGGCGTGTGTGTTGGATCATTTGGTTCCCTTCAAAATGGTTGAGCTATTTGGTGCCGATCCATACGTCATGTTCGTGAACGGGCGCTGTCTGCTGAGACTGGTCATCTCTTAACTGCCACAGTTATTTTAAAATTGTTCTGCCTGTTTCCTATATCTACAATGCCTCTTCTAACATGTACGACTTGTTACGTTGTTCTCACATAGTACCTTAGATTCAAATGAATGATGTAACCAAATTTTTGTAATAAGCATATTGATTTTAAAAGAGTGTCCATGGAGTTTCTTGCTCGCTCTTCTCCATGTGATCTACTTTTTGGAACGAGCAACTAGCTTCAATTTTCTGACAGACTGACACCTTGACGATCCGAAAGTACCTGTAAATGGTTTATTTGAATAAAATAGTTTTGACTTTGACTTTGACTTTGACAAAATATATTGAAAAAAAAAAACAAAATATTAAATCCCAAAAACGGGGGATTGGGCGTTTTGGGATAAAAATATCCGCCATATTATTTTATTATAAAAAAATGCTTATATTACTCGGATTATAACAATGAATCATCACTTGAAACCTTATTTATCACAATCGATTTATTAGTTCACTGTAGTACTCAAACCACTAAAACACACACATAAGACTGCTATAATCAGTAATTTGAATTTTATCAAAGAACAGGGTATACTGAACTTAACCAGTGTCACCGTCAAATAAAATACAGATAAAGTCACGACCAAAACCTAGTGAACATTTAATTTAATCAAACCCAAAAATATTTATAAACACAAACCCTTAACGACATAGGCATAACTTTTAGAAAATTTCCAAATATTTCTAAAGGCTCATATTGCCGAATGCCAGCCCTGAACGGGTGGCATGTTCGCTTATATAATGTTTAGCGTTATTTTTTCTAAATTGCCTGTTTGTGCTCGTTTAATCGAGCATATATTTATGCTTCAGGGATTTTTTAATGGTACATATATTTATGTTGGTATTGCTGTTAACATTATGGCTATTTAGTAATACAAGCTATCCCCTGATCCCTGTGTCACTCTCATTTTTGGTAATACTACTTTTCTTCCGTATTTTGTAGCGTGTTGTTATGCCTATGCTTTATAAATGGGCTACCCCAAATAATATTTTCTATTAATTTCATTTCGACCCAGAAGTTTAACTTTAACTTTTTGAATCGTTATATCTCAGAAACGGTGGCTCGTAAGAAAAAAATAGTTAGTGCACTTTTAAAGATAATTTTATGATCTTCAACTTTGTCTAAAGTGCTTTTATGATAAAACTTACCGTTTTCCTGAAAATCGAGAAAAACTTTTTTTTTACCTTTGACCTTGAATATTTTTTTTCCATACACAGGAATGTTGGGGAACTTTTAGATATTGTTTGTAATTATGTTTTGAACGATTATACTGATTTTCAGCTTGTTGGGACTTTATGCAACTTTGAATGTCTAAATTGACCGGACTACCAAGCTTGTTTAGCATAATTTGCAGTGTCAGACTCATGTTAACTATTTCTTACGGCTCCACATCATTTATTATGCCACATACATACGAACTACGAAAAAACAAATGCGCAAATTTTACTATTCTAGCTACAGTAGTTACGACTACGCGTTATTTACTAACAAATCCTGTGTAAAGGGACAGGTTTTTTTAAATATTACTAGCTTTTGCCCGCGAAATCGTCCGCGCGGTTTCCGTTCCCGGGTGATTTCCGAGATGAAAACTATCCTATGTCCTTTCCCGGGTCTCAGACTATATCTGTACCAAACTTCATTCAAATTGGTTCAGTGGTTTAGGCGTGAAGAAGAGACAGACAGACAGAGTTACTTTCGCATTTATAATACGGATACAGGGTGGAAAGTTTTAATGGGCCCTGGAAGACCACTTTAAATCGTAGATAGAATAGATCATTTTATTTAAAACATTCCTTTATTCTAAAAAGAAATAAAACTGCTTATAATAATGCACCTAGCTAATCTACATAAAAATACAAAAACCTTTCTTTAAAAATCTTTAAAAAAAATATGAAACATTTTTTCGATTTCTTTTAAATAATTCTAACTTTGTTCCCGGTAAGAAATGTGGCAGGAATACTAATATTGTAGGAAGAAGGGTCCGATGTAGGTTAGGGGGACTTTTATAGTCAACCATGCTATCAATTTGAAGTATTGATAGTTTTTGAATAAGTAGGAGGGTAGGGAAATCGGGAGGGACTGATATTACGTGTGGTACAAATACATCTTAATAAATAAGACTAGCTTTTGCCCGCGGCTTCGCTCGCGTTAGGAAGAGACAAAAAATAGCCCATGTTACTCTCTAACCTTTTAACTTAAAAAAAACTTAAAAACCACTTAAAAAATTACGTGAATTTGTCGCATCGTTATGCCGTGAAAGTACACATTTTCCCATTTATAATATTAGTTCGATCGTTAACTGACTGACTGCCTAGGTGATATATCAACGCACAGCCCAAACCGCTGGTCCTAGAGACATGAAACTTGGTAAAAGTGTTCTTTGTTGTAAGTTTCCACTATAAAAGATTTTTTGCGACTTCCTATTCTACGGTAAAATAGGGAACGGAAGTTTCGACATTCTCGAGGGCGATGCTTCGGACGAAATCGAGTATTTTAAAAAATAACTATGTGAATATATAAGGATTGATTGTTTTTAATTTCAAATTAATTATTATGAGGGTGGTAGCCCAGTGAATAAGACCACTTGTAGGTTTGAATCCGGGCAAGTAACATTGCAACTTTTTCAATTCATACGTTCTTTCTAAACATTATCTTAGAAATCACCGACATCCTGTGCTTCAAAAGGACAAAACATCACGAGTAGTCAGAAGTCAGAAAGTCTGACATAGCTACCCCCTGACGATTTGCCCGCGTAGTTAGATTTTTTTTAATGTATCCTATTTGCTTTCTCGGGCTATGGATTATATCTGTACTGTTCAATTAGTTCAGTAGTTTTGGCATGAAATCGAGACAAACAAACAGAGAACTCTAAAAAAAATTGAAAAAAATCCATACAATATTATAAAATATTGTATGTATTTTTTTCACTATTTATCGTTGTTATCTAAGGATATAAGTTGGATAGATTTGAATAAGTGTGCTTAGTTCCTAACAAAGCGTATCGTGTTACCTAATTACTAAATTGTTGTGGTTTAATAAGCAGTCGTTTTAGGGTATAACAACATAATAATATTATCTAAAATATTTGTTTTGATTTTTACCGAATTTTAATCAAACAAAACAAAACTAAAGTTTATTTTTGGTTACTACTCCGCTCCCAATGATCGTAGCGTGATTTTTAGCCAAAGAGGCCTATAGAATCTAAAAAAAAATACAAAAACAATTTTTTTTTACTGTTCGGACCAATTCTTTCTGAGATGAGCGCGTTCAACCAAACAAACCTTTCAGCTTTATAATAAAAGTATAGATTTTATTCATTTAAAAAAATAAAGTCAAAATTAAAACATTCGAGCAAGTACAATAGCGACATCTATCGCCCAACGTACATCATCAGTGCCTGGTCGAAAAACGCGCTTTTTAATGTAGCCTAAAGAAATATCAAGTAAAACTGTTGGTCCCGGTTGTCGTACATAGAACTTTAACTGTCATTGCGGGTAGTCAGAAGCCTGAAAGTCTGACCAGTCTAACTAAGGGGTATCGTGTCGCCCAGTATCCAGCTCAATACGGTTAGACTTTTAAGCCAACCCCAATTAAATTGGGGAAAAGCTAGGGAGATCACGAAGACTGCACTTACTTAACTTGTCAAAAACTATTCAATATTCCGTCTTAATGACGGGTCCTTTTAGTCTAGTGATAAGTGACCCTGACTGCTAAGCAGAAGGTCGTGGTTTCGATTCCCACCCTGGACAAAATTTGTGTGATGAGCACGATTGTTTCTTCTGTGTCTGGGGGTAAATCTATCTATTTATAATTTCTAATGTAGTGGTCTGGTTTCCATAGTACAAGCTGCTTAGTTTAAGATCAGATGGCCGTGTATGAGTTGTCCCAAAATCCTTCTTAACGACTAAGGAATCAAAAACTAAAATGTTCTCTATTGAACTTATTCAAAACTGCACTACTAACTTTCTAGCTTCTATTATTCTATTAAACTACACTAACCAACGTTAACACAAAATACAAGCAGTTGAGAAATAACTGTGATTGCCCGTAATTATCGCGAGCAAAGACTGTAATAGAAAATCAAACATCTGTAGGCATATAGGCAAGTTTGCTCTAAAAACTATTAAAATTAGTTCAGTGATAAAATTAAGAAACAAATAATAATTTGCGCATTTATAAAATGAATCTCTCTCCTAAAAATGCGAGAACGGGACAGAATACAAAACGCCCGTAGTTTTGGCTAATTCGTGATGTATTTCGGGGGACATTTTAAATTCGAGAGGGTTGTTTTGTGCCTGCGTTTTTAAACGGGGTTGCAACTCACAATTGAAAATAATTTATCACTGCCTCGCCGTTGCAGTTAGTAATTTATACTAATATTTTATTTAGTTACGGCTTCCATGTTGGAAAAAGTGTCAATTAAAAGCTGAATAAAATGGTTTGGTTCAGTTTTAATAATTAATATCTGCCTACTATTCTGACTATATATATGTATATATATATTTTTTTATTACATATGGGCTTGCTCTTGGTCCCAGACTAGCCCGAGGGCATAGACGGGGCCTACGATGGAGCGAGCTCACCCAAAAGATGCCTATGCACTCGTCTCTTAAATACATCCGGGTTATATGCATTGGGAACACAGACGCCGGCAGGGAATTCCATTCTTACTATATGACTCTTCTCAATCATGGAAGGTTTGAAGTATCACCACGCTTGCTAAACGCGGAGTGACGATTTTCTGCTTATTTTTTTCTATCTATTTCATAAGTCCTGGTTTCTTCAGGATGTTTTCCTTCACCAATTTCAGTGATGTTCAAGATAAAATTCAAAAAGTGCAAATAAATTGGAAAAGCCATTTTAACTATTGAGCCTCAGGTGATTTTTGATCTAAAAATGATTGTCTTAGTTATTAGTTATGTATTATGCATAGCAACAAAGTTTAGTCTAGGTAAAGTTATTATGTAAAGAATTAATTGTAAAATACTCCGTAAAATAAGGAAATTTTGAAAAAAGATAATGCTAGTCGTAGGATATAATTTTTTAAACTTTATTATTAAGATAGAACAACAACTATTGGGCCAGCCATTTATTATTAAAATTGAAAATTTAACATATATCATTAAAAATGAATCGAATTTTCAGGATTAAATAGTTATTATTTTAAATAGATACAGGTAAGGATAAGGTCAAGTAAATATCAGCTAATGGTATGTCACCTAATTGTTATTATAATCGTATTTAATTATCCTAAGAAAGCGTCCTAGTAATTGCAGTTTAACATCGCCATCAAAAGCCAGAAACCGCACGATTCCACCCCTTTAGTCTTAAAGGGATCTTTGAAAGCTCCCCTCTTGATGGCGGTTCCCCAGAAGCCGTATTTACACAACTATGAAGTCAAACTAAACTAAACAATACGGTGACGTTTCAAGCCACAAAGTTATTCATATCATTTGTAACATGAAAGGAATATATGGTAAGGAAAACAGAAGGTTACAAGTACCTACCATTACATTTCTTGAACGATTCGACGTAGAGCCTAAACTGCTAAAGTCACAGACTTTTTTTTTGTAATTGATGCATTTCATATTCTTAGCATCAAATAGAAGCGAAGTCTCGAGCAACACTTACTTTGGCTTAGCCATGTTCCGTCTCTATCGTGCACTTGACGTTTGGCAATTGTGTAACAGTGACAAGTATAGTGCTAAGCCAAACTCAGCGTTTATTTATCTCGCCATTAGTAATTGATATACGCCAGAAACCGTTAATCTCTTGTGTAATAGGCGACAAGTTATAACATGTAATATAGAGACACCACAAAAGACACCTATGTTTTGGAATTTTCATTCGTGGGTTCGATTCCCACCCAGGACAAACTTTGTATGATGAGCATGAATGTTTGTTCTGTGTCTGAGTGTGATTTATCTATATTATGTATGTATTTAAAAATATATAAGTATGTTTATCAGTTGTCTGGTTACCATAGTACAAGCTCTGCTTAGGTTGGGATCAGATGACCGTGTGTGAGTTGTCCGAGGAATATTATTTTTATTATTCTGACTAACTCACAAAAGCCTTGACAGTTTATACGTGCCTGCTAAAGATTTAAGCTCTAACTTTGGCTATTTTGTTAACAAGTCATCGGAAAAGTAAATGAGAGTGTTAAAATACATTCCATTTCTAATTATGGTAGGGAATTCTCCCTATAGAGACCATGATCATCCTTCTCCTCATCCAAATCAATCCACTTATTTTTTATTATAACACAGAAACGTACAAAGGCGGACTTAATGTCTTAGGCATTCTTACCATGAAACGTATTCTATTCTAAGCATTTTTTACCAAATGCAAGGCTATTAGAATACCAGTTTCTTACAAGTATCCATCGCTAATTCCTAACCCAGCTAATGCAAGTAGGTTACGCAGCATCCTGAAATAAAACGTAACACGAAACAAAAATATAAAACGACGAAAGGGTAAAACAACACTAATGATTCGTATTTCGCAAACGGTTTTAATGCGTGCCTTCGGACATATTTAAAACACAAAGTTTTCCGTACCCTCGACCCCTAGCCCCCCTCCCCCCACATTTTGGTAGTTAGCAAGGGGGCAAAAGAGAAAACAGATCCCTCTCGGTGGGGTAAAAAATACGTAGTTTTAGCTAATCTGCGTCGAGGCCCGCGTGGCATTTTTAAACTCGGGTGGGGTGGTTTTAGGCATTTTAACACTGTACAGAAATGTGTGGTGTGAGGGGGGTGCGTGTGTGGAATCGGACTTATGTGGGAATCTATTTATGTGATGTACCCCCCTCGCGTTAATATCGGTTGCTATGGCAACGGGTAGATTACTGCATCGCATCTACTCGATTTTTCGCCGCTTTTTCTGTTGTAATCAAATGAGGTGCGACGCGTGTGTTGAGGGTGTGATGAGGGGGTCGGGGGGGTCCTGGGGGGTGACACGCGTGTACTCAATTATCCGCAGTGAATCAATAGCGGCGAGATGAGGGTAGTTGTGATGTTTGTGACGGGGCTAATGTCTTTTTATCAGTTTAAATTTTTTCCGTGTTTGAGCGCGGCGTTTGTGTGACCTATTTTCCTTTTACTGCGGTCCAGGGGAATAAAAATGTACGTAGTCAAACGAGGGGTATTCCAAACATACGCTCGGGTATAAATAACCTCCGTGTATTTTTTTATAATTTATATTTGGAGGTACTTCCGGGTGTACGGGGGAAGAACATTTGTCTCCCTTATTTTGCAAATGCGAAAGTTTTACGCATTATTGTATTAACATTTTTTCGTAATTATACAAAAGGTATTGTTTTGATTGTAAGCGTTTTTGAATGAAGAATTTTATATGGAAATGGTTTTATATACTGGGAGTAGAATTAAAATTCAACAAAAAATTAATACTCCAGTACTTAAGTAGGAGAGAGCTAGGTCGACATAAATAATTTCTGTCTCTGACGCACAATTGGCAATCTATGTAGGTATCAAGATAGAGATGAAAAATAGCTAAACCAGAGTATATGTTAAATAACGTTTAAGTAACTATTTAACTAGCTACTAGCTGTTCCCCGCGGTGTCACCCACATTATAAATAAAATAAATAAATAAATATTCTCGGACAACTCACACACGGTCATCTGATCCCAAACTAAGCAGAGCTTGTACTATGGTTACCAGACAACTGATAAACATACTTATATATATTTTAAATACATACATAATATAGATAAATCACACCCAGACACAGAACAAACATTCGTGCTCATCACACAAAGTTTGTCCTGGGTGGGAATCGAACCCACGACCTGCGGCTTAGCAGTCAGGGTCACTAACCACTAGGCCAACAAGCCCGTCATGTTAGGTTTATGGTTACTACTCCGCCTTCGTGTGTCATAGCGTGGTGTTATGGAGCCCAAATAGTAATCTGATGTAAAAGCTATATTACTGTAAAGTTTCATCAAAATCCGTTTAGTCGTTTTTTTGTAAAGGAGTAACAAACATTCACACACATACAAACTTTTACATTTATTATATTTATTCATAATTAATCAAATGTTATTTTGCTTAAAATGAACTCTAAAGCCAGGATAAATAAACATTGAACATCTTTTTAAGGGATTGTAGACCATTTTGTGACTGATTTTGTTTAGGAAACGACTATCACTGTACCGGTTTCCGCCGAAAATCAGTGTAGCTGCTCACCGGAAAAGGTATAAAGAGTATAGATTTTAGTGTAATTACAGGCACATAAGATAACATCCTTATCGTTGGGAATTCACAGCGCTCGCGGCGCACTAAGCGTCTAACTAATAATCGCTGCATAAAGTTATGACAGGTTTATACGTCAAAAAATGTATGGTTATACAGGCTTTATTCATGACATAACTTTACACAGTGTTTATTAGTAAGGGCATATGAAGGTATATTAAAATTCAGCCACTAGTTGGAAATAAAATAGGGATCAAAATTATGTATAAAAATCCACAAGTGAAGTGAAGATGCATTAAGCAGCTAGTCACTAAAAAAACTACACTATATCCAACTACTAAAAGCCATAGTTTCTAGTACACCTAGCTTCCACGCAGACAAAATCGCATACATAAGCTAGTTATTACATCAATTTCACTTTTCAATGGCTACAGGTGTTTCAGCCTGTAATGTAATGACTACAATACATTACAGCATATTTATGAAGCTTAGCATAACAAACGATATTGGAAACTAAGGAAACTTTGTCATGTTCAGTAATTAAAATATTATCTAGCTCTGGAAATTGCGGTTCTAATGTTTATGTATGGGCTCTCACACATAGACACGATACGATGTGGCGTCGTACAACGAGGCGGCGTCGTTTCACGATACGACGTTGCGTCGTCGTGGAAATCTACGACACGACGTCGTAACGTGTTGAGGTTAGAAACTCACGGTGCAATCCAGGGCAGTTGTTATTCGAAATTCAAAGATGACGGATGGTATTGAAGTCGATCATCTGATTACCCTAGTCGAGCAGCGTCCCGCACTATGGGACAAAACATCTGAAGAATACAACAAATTACAATAAACACCACCTCACTGTATCGACGTCACCGTGTCGTGTATCGTGCGTGGCACATTACGTTACGATGTCGTGTTTTTTTACGATGCTCATCGTAGATTTCCACAACGCGACGTCGTATCGTGAAACGACGCCGCATTGTTGTACGACGCGACGTCGTATCGTGTTTAGGTGTGGGAGCCCTAAGGTATTTTTATGTGACTGATAGCAGAATACTGAAACGTCAATTAACTTTAAGACGCTCTCGAACCTGTTGCTGTCCTTTTTTTATCGCTTTAGAGTGACAAAGACAGCAACAGATTTGAGAGCGTCTTAGAATTGAGTGAAGTTTAAATATTCAGCCAATGGTAAAATAAAACAAAACTGTAAAATCACCTTGTTGTATGGGGGTTTCAGGTTTGAAACATGTATTATATTCTATTTTTGCCCTTTGGTTACGAAACCTTTAGAATATAGCCTATATACCCACCTGGGTATTTTTATTCTCTACCGTTCTATACTTACTCATCTGTACTTAACATTATAAATGCGAAAGTAACTCTGTCTGTCTGCCTCTTCTTCAAGCCTAAACCACTGAACCAATTTGAATGAAATTTGGTACAGATATAGTCTGAGACCCGAGAAAGGACATAGGATATTTTCATCCCGGAAATCCCCCGGAGACAGGAACTATTATATTCTACGCGGACGAAGTCGCGGGCAAAAGCTAGTCTTCTATAACATTATAAAGAAGAAAGATTAGATGTTTATTTTGAATAGGTTCCGTAACTACTAAACCAATTTGAATAATTATTTTATTATTATTAACAAAATTATAAAATCACGCTATTACCGATAGTAATACAATAATATCTATGAAGAATGTGGCAAAATGGGTAAAAAAAACACAGTGAAACCTCCTAAATCTGCTTGTAATTTTTTTTTTGGGAGTGGGACATCATCAATATACAGCTCCCGTCCTGGGTGCGGTAGGAGGGCGTGTCAGACTTTTACTGACTAAAACCCACACATGTTCCTTTCGTTGCCCTTTATGTTCCCTTTTGTTATAAACATTCCGCAACCCTAAACTGCTAGTCATTAATAAACTAGTGTTCTCTTTCGTACATAATATTTGTGTCGTTAAAACCGCCCTGCATCGAAGTATCGTCAATCTTTATTGTGATATTATTTTATGACTGATTTCTTAACGACCTCTCAACCATTAATGTCATCTTATATTTATCTCCCGAATGTTTATAATAGTTACCGTGACCCCGGAACATAAAGGGCAACCGAAGGAATATGAGTGGGTTTTAGTCAGTAAAAGTCTGACTCGCCGTCCCGCCGCACCCAGGAAGGGAGCAGTCATTTGATGATTTCCCAATAACCAAAGAAAAAAACTTATATTATCTTTGCTACAATCGATGCGTAGTTTTAACATCTATTTACATAAAATAAAAACGTACTGACTGAGTGACAAATCGCTGGTCCTAGAGACATGGAACTAGAAGGGTATGTTTTTTGTAAACAATAACTATCTACTAAGTATTTTTGTAAAAACATCTTCACTTTACGTGTAGGAGTACTCCAAGGAACAATTTTAATTGTGTTTTATTGTAGCACTTTGTCAACGTTGTAATTACAGATATCCATACAAGGTACCAACTTTCCAGCACTAACAATTTGTAAGGTAAGCCAAAAACGGACGGTCGGAGGTAAATTAAGAACGTAAGGGTGCTTGTACACGGTGCATGTAGCTGGAGCAAGTAAAGATGCGGGTTACACGCGTGAGTAATATGCGCAAGCTATTTGTTCGAGTTTCTGAGGCACTGGACCCGCACATGTTTTTAAACGATATGTTTACGTTGCATATAACCCGCGCAAGTGCCTCAACATGCGCAAGCTACATGCACCGTGTACAAGCACCCTAAGCTTACATCAGATAATATTAGAGAGCCTCATAGGGACCTAATTAGTTTTAAAGATTTTATATTTTGTCCGTGACAGACATTTAATTTACATTATATTTTAATATGAAACTGTTCAAACCCAATTTTCTTTGCCACATACAGATGTGAAGCAAAAATATTACATTAAAAAAAACGCCATCTTCCAGAATTTTCCGGAACTTTTTATTTACGGTAAGTCCAAAAGCAATGAAACTGGTAGTTTCACCCTCTCCCTTGTTTCTCGCGCCCTAGCTTTTCACAGTTCTGTAACCACCCGATAGATGGCGCTGTCACGAGTCGCCTATATTTTGGTTCTCCTAGCGCCATCTATGCTATTTTTCCGAAACTATAACTGTAAATAAATGTAACTTTGTATATGAAAGAGCCCAGGTTTCATAGAATACTTTCAATGCTTAGTAAAAGCAGATGTAAGTTTAGTCTGATGCCGCCACTGTTCTATCTAGATTAATGTGAAGACGTTTTGTTGCTTCAATGACTTGCTTTCAGAAGTTATAGTAGTTAGAAATACGTATATAATAAATATGAAATAGATGAAGAACTAGAGAAGAATGCTCGTTTTACACAAATATATTTTTCTTTTATGAATAGGAAATCATCTAATGACTACTCCCACCCTGCTCGGGGCGGGAGGGGGTGCCCGACTTTTACTGACTAAAACCCTCCCTTGTTCCTTCGGTTACCCTTTATGTTCCGGGGCCGCAGCAACTATTAGAACTATTTCGTATCTCCGGCCAAATATAAGTTGTAAATATCGATTACTACGAGTGTCAAGGTCAAAGTTAGGCAAAAAGTAACCTTTGTTCTTTCTTAGAGCTTAAGCTTACTTTGAACCAAATTGAGGAAGTTACTATCCTTTTGGTCATCTTGGGGGTCAATGAACCTCATAAAGCTCGAGCTAGGTTTATTTTTGATAAGGGTTAAGACCATTTATGTAAGGATAAAATCAAAAATAAAACACAAACAATGCGCAAATCACTTTAAATTTATTTTATAAAAGTAACTTCAAATAAAATATTAAAATCATTAATGCGAACTAAATTCATTTACATACAATATTTATCACTTATGTACTATTTATATTTTTCAAACTCTTAGCTTTCCAACTAGCCTACAACAAAATCATAAATAATTTCTTTAATTCATAATCAATTTACGCGAATATTCCATTTCTTTTAAGTAGTTTTACGGATTACTGTTAACAGAAACGTAAAAATGACTAATTTATTAACACTAACACTAATTGATTAATTTTAATAAATATGTGACTAAACATGACGAAAAGACCAGCTTGCTTTTTTCCGCCTGTCGCTTGGGTTAAAGGTTATTTTTTTTATTTAAATTCTAATTATTTTTATTGTGGGAAAATATTAATATTAAGGTCATTAGAAACCACAGCGTTTATTATCTATGTTGTGTTCAATGATATTATAAGTAAAAATGTGTAGATAGGTTACTCAAACGAAATTCAATCTTCAAAAACGGCACACTAACGCACACATACATTACACGTCAAAGTAGGATGACATGATTGAAGTAGTGCGAGTGAAAAAGAGATAAACGTCAAATGTCAACGCGATACTCAGTATCATGTTTGTCATTTGGCAAACTTTTAATGTGCCACTTTTTGACTGCATATAACCTATCTACACTTTTTTACTTATAACATCATTGGTTGTGTTAATCAAACAGAGACAGTAACCCGTAAAACTATTTAAATTCAGTTTAACTCTTTATAAATGTTCGTTTGGCACGTAAAGATTTCGTTTGTCTCGCGGACGGCACTAACACTCAAACTAAATACAGAAAAGGCAGCTGTCGACTACAGTGTAACATCGGGACAATTGCCCTACGGTTTTTCTCTACGTGATTTCAACTTGAGGTTCTGACACCTGGCTTTGCCAATTAATCAGAACTAAAAGTGTGTCTTTGACGATAAAGTAGATTTATACAAAAGGTTGAGCTAGTAGTTTTTCGTAGATTTGACATTGAAAGCGTTTGAACACACACAAAAATAAATCGGCATATCGGCGAAAAGTTGCCTGTCTGGCGGTATTTTACAGATTGCACTTCGGTGAGTGTGCTCATGAGCTACACGAGCTCATTCCCTCATCCCCATTTTACCACCGGACATCCAGACGTACGGCGGGATACCACCCTTTCTTGGTTGATATTCCTCACATCCGCACGCAGCGCTTCTCAAAATCGTTCATAATGCGCACCGCAAAGGAATGGAATTCCCTGCCGGCGTCTGTGTTTCCAAATTCATATAACCCGGAAGTATTTAAGAATAGAGTGCATAGGCATCTACTGGGTAAGCTCGCTCCATCGTAGGCTCCGTCTATTCCCTCGGGCTAGTCTGGGACCAAGAGCAAGCCCATTGTAATAAAAAAAAAAAAAAAAAAAATCTCATCAGCTTTATAATACTTATTTTACGATACTTTATTAGTTATACTTTTGCAAAAAAAAAAGACAAATGCACAGTAAAAGTGATTTCCTCTATATTTTAAAGAAGACAAAGGGTTGAAATTTTTGCCTTTGTTGCGTTGCCGCTATGTTGATTTTACCATTTCAAAATGCATTACGCAATAATAATATCACATTGACACAGTCGACAGACACCTTTACGAAAAATCATCAATTTTATAATATCTATAAATTCTATCACAACTTTTAAATAATTTCAAAAACTGAGCAAAACTAACGTTACCTACCTAATAACTAACAAATAATAATGTATTTATTATTTAATTTATAAACTATATGGATACAACTGAAAGAGCCTTGAATACTGAATTTCAATTCCTTATTTTATAAATAATTTTAACAATAATTATCTTACACTAGTTAGTAGCGAAATTTGGTGTAAATGCAGAAATAAAAGTGTTAACAGGGTCATCACTAGAGACAAAAAAGATCTGAAACTTAAAATTTTTAAAGGGATCATCCTCCCTTTTGCCGTCTACCCGCGTTTGACCGGGCTTGAATACTAAATTCATCTTTGATAAAGAGTAAGAAAAGTGAATTTTGTAATAGTCGTCTTAGTATTTTTTCAATAACAGAAAGATTAAAAGGTTTATATGTCTAAAAAGCAATCTGTAAACTGTTAGAAGAAATACAAAAAATGTAGTTGTGCGTTTTCTATCAGTTTTGCATAGACAGCAAAGATACCAGAATTATCTATTTTGCTGCTTCTAATTTTCTGAATGCGGTGACATTTAGTACACAGTCTTTATTTTCGTTCTGTATTTTGCCACAGTTACCTGACCCATCCTAAAACAAAAAAAATAATGAGTGTGTCAAAAAACATTGGCAACATACTGTACGTCAGCGTAAAACTAGCAATTATGAAAATCCATTATAATTTTACTATCTTTTAAACTTTCGCGTTTCATGTTAACAATATAATTATTGTGCAACCAGGTCGAAACGTCGAGCCTTCCAAGGTATTTAAATAATTTTATTATTCGCGTTAATAACCGGTATAATAATAATTATGCCATTATAATTTTGACGCCATCACAGCAAAAATCTTGAACGTGACAACCCTGTCAACATTTTTTCCGTCCATTACTTATCTATACATACAACTATTTGGCCACAACGATGAAAACACAAATGTACATGGAAATAACTTCCTATTACATAAATCTTCGGTTAAATAGTAAAGTGTTTATAGTTGATTGGCAAACTAGGTTATACTATTATAAGTCTGAACATCAGGTAAAGCCATATTCAGACTTAAATAATCTATTAAGCGACTGCTTTCTGGCTTCTGACTACCCGTGAAGACTGTCAAAAATCTACAAATGACAACCGGGACCAACGGCTTTAAAGTGAGATGTCTGAACTGAAATTGAACATCATAGCAAACAATTATATCAAGACGGCTACTACAAATAAATGTTGTTCAATTTATTTAAATAACAACCTTTACCATTTAACCGTAGATATATTTATCTGATCAAGTTTAATGTCCCAAAGTTCATGCTTATCCTCTAAGCACTGATATATTTAGATGACATGATCATCATATTAAAAACGGTAATTATTGTAAGAATTAAATATTATAAAGCCGATATCAAAACCTGCTGGTACCGGTAGAGTATTCCTAAAGACACAAGCAGCGATAATAATACTAATATCGTCTTTATAACATTAACTGTACTTTTTATGTATTTATATTATATCCACTGTCCACAGTCCTCTGCAAAGTCAAATTTTTAGTAAACATTGTTATTAGAAATAAAATTAAGAAATAGTAATTTTAAAAGACGTCCTAAGAAATGTGCAAATAATTATGTCATCTAAATATAACAGTAGAAATCTTATTTATACAAATTCACCTACAGAGCGACACACAGAACGGTCAAGGACTACTTGTGGCGAATCTGAACCGAAACGAAACAACGAGGTGACTCCAAGCTTAAGACTACTTCATAGATTTTACAAAATTATTTACTAAGAAATGTGGTGTCAAGCTAAAGATAATTGGAGAAACGAATCCACGAAAAACCGTTTATCATAATGTAGAAAATTACAAAAAACTTAATAATGTTGAATAAAATTGACAAGGCGTAGCACACAGTTAAGTCTATTACATAGTAAAAATACACTATAAAGTGTTAATGCAAAGTAAACTATAATATCCTAGGAATAAGCTCCGTCTTTCTCCCTGACACCGCACCTCGACACATCAAAAACCGCCTACCCCACTATATACATAAAAACGAGCGCAAAATTAACTCGTGCCATCAGACTTGCTGGATTCACTCTCCTCAGTGATCGTGATCATGGGGGGCGGGTCGTACGCCGCGTCCCCTGGCGATGTCTCATTCATCAGCTTCTCAAACTTCGGAGATCCCGAAGGTAGAATCACATCTCGAACTGATTCGTACATATCTGTCCTTATAATTGGCAATGATCCTCTCTTGCCCTTCAAAACATCCTTCCCAGAGCCGTCATCCTCTTTAATAGTTTCCATTGGTACCTTTTCAGCTTCTTCTTCTTCTAACCGTACAGGTAGACTGTCAGCTCGGTTTAACGACTTTGAACCTTCGACTTTCTCCGCCACAGGAACTGCTACACCGTTTTCTAATTTCTTCTGGTCATGTAGATGTTGTAAGCTGTATTCTCTAGCTTGCACATCTGATAATAACGGTCCATCAGTTGAGCCTTCGATGCTGTAACCTGGTCCTTGCAATGCTTCAGTGCCTATAATGGAATCTTGCTTGAATATTGCTGCAGTTACCACAGGCTTGTCAGGGTCTGTTGGGGTCTTTGTAATCAAAGGTTCTTGGGAGTTATCGTTGACTATTCCTTCTGGAACATCGTCTTTGGATGTATCATAGCCAGCGTACACGGGGTACCCAAAAGGACCTTGTTCGTAGCCCATTTGGTTGCTATAAGAGTAGCTGACGTTGTGAGAACCAATTGATGACATGCTCAGGTCTGAGATGGACAGACCAGTGCTAGACAAAGCGAGTGCTTTGTCTCTCTCGTACTTTCCGCTGCTCTTCTCGCTATCTTCCTCTATCTTCTTCTCCACCTCTTCAGGGACGCGGTGGATGAGAGCTTGGTTGGTGGAGATCTGAGGGTCATGGGGAGGAGAGTTGTAGACCGTCTTGTTGGGTCGGTAGGCTGCTGATTGTTGGACCTCTACGACGAAGATTCCATCGTTGTCTGGTGAATACTTCATTTTCGTTTCTCGACCGTTTTTGGTGATGTCCTGGAAAGATGCATTGGAATTCTTTAAGTGATTTCGGATAAACAGATATTTACTGTAATTAACTTAAATTCTTCAGCAAATTCTTGGTTAATACAAGTTTTAGTTAGAGTGAGTAAGGCAAAGTTCCCGATCGATGTGTTTGGACGCGACGGCGGGAAATGCCGGAGGAACGACAGTCTCCGACAGCTTGTGTCAGGTATTTGCTGAACTTTGTCTGGCGGTTTTAGGTTCGCAGCCCGAAGCAAGATAAACTTTCCAACTATCCCAAATTGAACTAACGTGAAGAGTCTGGACTTACAAACTTGCGTTAATTTTATAATTTGCGATTAGCAAGTTTCGTGAAATAATATTTTGATGTTTAGGTAGATAAAATGACATCATAGAGTAAAATAAAAATATGTACGATTATCGTCGAAAGTTTTAAACATTTATTTATTTTCAACAAAAAAGATCTATCTAGTTATTTTAAGATTGTCTTCATCAATATTTGCAAGGTCTGGTCTGTTATTGGTGGAAAAACATCGTGAAGACCCTGGACTTATAATAATAATCATGTCTGAAATTGCCAATCCACCTTATTCTATGTATAAGAAGAGGTATTTGCCTTGCAGTGGGTCTGTAAAAGGCTGGAATTAATTCAGGTTATATTTCACAAACTTTCGCTCTTTAAATACAACCTTCTTTTTTCCTCTACCACTTTTGGGGTTTCGTACCAAAATAGTACAAAGAAGCCCTTATTTAACGGTAACTTATTAAGTGATAACGTACGAATTTTTATTAAATTTTAGAATCAAGAATAAACAACAAGTCCTCATTAATTAAGCATCAATTAATACCCACATTCCTCTCCTCAGTCTCCACAATCAGATGGTTGTTCTTCAAGGTCATGGTGAAGATGGAGCCGTTAGCAGCCGGTGCCTCTCCACCGTTAGTACCAGTGCTCTCTTCCGTTGGAGACTTCAGCTGGAAGGGGAGATATGGTCAATTAATACTTATGGCTTGATTACACCTACCGAGTAGAGTGGCGAGACAGTAAAATGTAACTCGGACGAGACAGTGCCGTAGTCGAGTAAGTGTTCACACGTATTTTCGATATTGTGGCGAGACAGTTCAGTTATTAGAAGAAGTGCAAGGACAACTGAGGCTAACATGGATCGGAAATCGTTTATTCCGAGTGGAGAGTGGTGGCCGAGTGCTGTTTAGATTCACCGAGTGACCGAGCGAGACAGTGCGGGGAAGCGGGGAGGTGGGTACTCGCCCTAGTAAATAGAACTGGGTCCGAATGACTGTCTCGGCCGGTTGCTAGGCCGAGCGCTCGGCCGAGTACTCGGCAATGTGTTTACAAATACCGAGTACTCGGCCGAAGGTACTGTCTCGCCACTCTACTCGGTAGGTGTAATCAAGCCATTAGACTGGACAAGGAGGGATTAATTAGGTCATTGTTAACTTATAATTGTGTTAGGTATGCATGGGTTTTTCGTAGAAAATTAAATCACAGATCAGGGCTACCCAATTTTACCTTACACTATAAATATAAAATAGCATTCCTTTTTTTAAACAGTTGTATAATTTACATAAAACGAAGTCAAAAGTCGTGTAGATTTCCATCACTGTAAATATTTTTTTTTCACCTCGATCGTACCAGGAAACTATGTTGTTATAGAGGTATTTATGGGCTCTATCCTTTTAAATATCTCTGTAACAAAATATTTTTTTTTTTCTGACTGAAAAAAAAATATTTGTGTAACTTTAACTTTATTTGAGTCATGAAAGTACATTTAATAAAAGTACGTTTAGTACATATCGATATTAATATTTAATCATTTTCATGTCAGTAAAGTTTAGTTTTACATAAAAGTAAACGTAAGCCCATATAATAGAAGCAACTCAATCCAAAGCACTTGTTTCCTCATTATAATTTTTAAGCAGAGTTTCTTAAAATCTAAATCTAATAATGCTAAGAGTTCTTGAGTCTAGCGAGAAAGTTATAAGCAAATATTACACGTCGTCTTTACGAGACCAATCGCCAAAAGAATATTCTCAAAACCAATCCTAACTAAATGATAAAATAGTATTTTATCTGTAAATTGTTTAAATATAACACTTCTACTCGTTAGTGTGATTTTCTACTTATTTAAAGCGAACGATGGTGCCGGTGTTTCCTAGCTGACTAGTCTTAACATTTAAAACCAATCAGAGGTCAGAGTCATCTTTGAAATCCACAATTGTATTGGTCTTATTTAGGTTAATGACCAAGGGGTTCTCTTGATGAAAATGGATACATATTTGGGTGGACCTGTCCAAGATGTGCAACTCAAAAACTAAAATAAACAGAAGCTACATCACAATCCCCTGTTTTACCTCAAATAACATCAGTTATTACCCCAAATTACCCGAATGGTGATGGCATTCGTAATGACTAACTGAGGCCAGTCACAAAGCAGCTATCCTCCGCTGGGATCCGCTAATGACCCGCATTGACAAATCGTTCACCTTCGCCCACGTCAGATGCAAGTTAGGAGCGGAAGCGGGGTTTGTAAGGAAGATTTTAAAAAGAAATAAACTGTAAATGTTTTACTTTCAACCATAAACCTAATGATTTAACAATAAAGTTCAAAATACGGAACACTTGTAAAGCTGGTTCTACTTTTTCTAAAATTTCTTATAGCCAGGCTCAAGATAAAGATATATTTGCACACAGTTAGAACATTTATCTCGTCACAACCGTTCCGTCTCATTTAGCTTGCTACAAATTGTATTGGATTACCGCAACAATTTTTTTCTAAGTGTGCTTGCCCGCAACAGATATCCGGTGGCGATAAATGTATGAAATTACACATTTCAAATGAAATGTGGTGTCACAATTGTTGACATGGATGCCTGGTATACGTATGCTTAAATATAATATTCTTGCATGTGTTTAAAAGATGAGCATCCAAAAGTAGAATTCAAGTTTTGTTTTTAAACACAACGTAGACATATCTCGGTAAACACCAGTCTTTACAATATTGCCAAATTCTGGTAAAATATCCTGATGGCTCAATGGTTGATTTGAAAACTACAATGTAACTTTTTTATTCATATAATATTTTCCAAGTATATCTAACACCGTGGATACCGGTTGTCATACGAAAACTTTTGAAAGCTGTTACGGGCAGTCAGAAGCCAGAACGTCTGACATGACATCAGTCTATTACGTCGCCTAGTAACGGGGCAATACGGTAGTTTCCACCATTATCAATTGACGTACTTTTTATGAGCTGTCAAAACGCCATTCTCCAATAGATTTTGTATGGCAATGGCGATTTATGACGTCACTAAAATAACTACTCAGTTGACTATCTATTTATTGATTTCAAAACAACTAAAAATCTAATTTTATAGCAAATTGAAAATGAACCGAATTTATTAGGCTAAATTAATAGAGGTTTTATAGGAATTGTGTCTAACATTTATTGGTTAATGGTGGCAACTACCCAATTGCAATCCAATCCTAACATCACTGGAAAAAGGCTAGGGAGATAATGGTTAATCGCTAACTTCTTATACCTTACAACCTTACACAAACCAAAATAAAATGACCCCTAAGGTTACATAAAAAATCCCTAATTCGTTTCACAATTTCCAAATCGGAGGAAGCGAGGAAGTTCATTTAAAAATGGTCGACACGTCATCTCCAACTCACATAGAAATTCTTTAACATACACAATATTGAGGTAACATTAAAGTAATAGATTTAAGCTTAATCACTTTGCTGTAGAGTCGGAAATCGTTTGGCGGGGATTTTTATGATTTGCGTTTGGATGTAAAAATAAAATAAGTGTTTAGGTATTTTAAGTTTTTGACAGGCAATGAAGCGTGGCCAGGTGTTGCCAACCTTGGTTTATAATTAGTTTATTTCAAAATGTTACTTCAAATCACGTTCGATGATTAAAATCTAATGATTTTGGTTTTTTTTTTTCTTTACGGCAGCTGAAAATTGACTACATTGTTTGCATTAAGATTTTATTGACTGAACTGCCTTCGATACACAGATATTTAATACTAGCGATCTGCCCCAGCTTCACACGGATATTATAAATCTTAAAAATCTCTGTTCAATCTCGTTTTACATTGAACAATGATATTTATTCAGCTGCATCCAATCAGACTTGAAGCCAACCCTAACTTTCGGAAGTGACTAATAAGATAATGTAACAAAAAAAATATTCATTTATTCATTCATTAAACTCAGATTTCTTAATTCGTTGAATGACATTAAGATTATATATATTAACTGTTCATCTTCATAGTATTTTGAATTTCACATATTTTTAAATACTTAAACAAATAATTTATATCCTGGGACAACTCACACACGGCTATCTGATCCAGCACTTAGCAGAGCTTGTACTATGTAACCAGACAACTGATATATACTGGGACAACTCACACACGGTTATCTGATCCCAAGTTAAGCTCTGCTTAGAGCTTTTGTAATGGTAACCAGACAACTGATATACATCTTATATAATTTATAAATACATACATATTATGCGTTTTAGATAAATTACACCCAGACACAGAACAATCATGCTCATCACACAAAGTTTGTTCTGGGTGGGAATCGAGCCCACGACCTCCGTCTTACCAGTCAGGGTCACTAACCACTAGACCAACAGGCCCGTCAAAATTTCCCTATTATATAGGTAGAATGGTAGAATTTAAAACTATTTTATATAAAAAAGGTATTTATAATTATTTACGTACGTATAACAACCAGTAGCTCTACCATGAGTTTACATCAAAAAATTCGCTAGCGTCTCTGTAAATAAATTGTATGAAATGTTGCAAAGCGCCCCTAGCGGTCACAGATAGAATTGACAGTGACATATTGGGAATCATAATTAAACAACCACTCAAATCCCTAAAGTAGTTCACTAACAGCCAACCTTACTATTTAGTCGGATTATTGACTGTCACATCATTTTTACGCCTACGGTAGCGAGTAAGTTTTCGATAACAACTCATGGTAGGGGTACAGTTCACCTAACAACATAGATCAATAAAATCTACCCACTTCTTTCATAAAAATAATAACAAAATTGTGAAACAGCCACGTGCTTTAAAACGTGTCTACGCCAACGCATGCGTACTTTGCGTACTCCTCACGTTTTCTCCAAAAAAGTTGAAAATTTAAGACATTTGACAGATTGTAGGGATGCTTTTTCTATTTCTAGATTTTTTTTATAACCATTTTTTTTGGTTAGTGGGAAATCATCCAATGACTGCTCCCGTCCTGGGTGCGGCGGGAGGGCGTGTCAGACTCTTACTGACTAAAACCCACTCATGTGCCTTCGATTGCCCTTTATGTTTTAGGGTCACTTTAACTATTATAATTATTCCGCAACTTTATAACCATCAATATACGCATCTGTCAACTGCTTTACAAACGCGCTAAATTCTTAAAAAATGTTGTGTTAAAGTCAATTGCTTTACAAACGTATCCACATTGATACGTTACTTTATCAATTTATCTGAACTAACATTATAAAGAGGATAGATTTGTATTTTTGTATGTACAAAATAAACTCAAAAACTACTGGACCGATTTCAAAAATTCTTCATTAGAAAGCTACATCGCCGAGTAACATAGGCTATAATATCACGCTATGTCCCACGGGAGCGAAGCAGTAACCAAAAACCCAACGTAACCTGAGTGAAACCGCGAGGAACAGCTAGTAATAATATAATTTGACGGGCCTGTTGGTCTAGTGTTCAGTGACCCTGACTGCTAAGCCAGAGGTCGTGGGTTCGATTCCCACCCAGGACAAACTTTGTGTGATGAGCATAATTGTTTGTTCTGTGTCTCGGTGTTATTTATCTATAATATGGATTTATTTAAAAATTATATAAGTATGTATATCAGTTGTCTGAATACCATAACACAAGCTCTGCTTAGCTTGGGATCAGATGGCCGTGTGTAAGATGTCCCAGGATATTTATTATTTATTAATTTTATTTATCTGAGACACCACTGACATCTCGTGCTTTCAAACGTGTCCACACCAACGCATGCGTACTTTGCGTACTCCTCACGTTTTCCAGAACCTTCCAGTCACAGAGTACATAATCAGAGTCCCACTCAAGGGCGGGAAACTAACAAGTCAACAAAAACACGTGGACACGTGATTTTCTACTCTATTAAACCACGAACACTCGTGATTCGAGACACAATAGAAAGCCAATAGCAGCCCGACAGCCGGCTTTCGCTTGGTTGACGAAAGTTAATAATATAAGTATAGCTCTATGGTATAACTATACCCTATTGGTGTCGATATTTAAGTAAAGAAAAATGTTAGTTTAGTGTAAAAGATATACAAAGATTATTTAAATTTAGTTCATTCGGTTCGTTTATTGTATCGGATTTAGCCATTATAAACATTTTTAGGATAATTTTCAGTATTTTTTCAAATATTTGACATGTCAGGATTGTTTACTCTTAGTTATATCTACACAAATAGGATATAGACGATTCACGTGGTTCCACCTGTGTTATGCTAGGACTTTGCTGATCTGCACCCGTGGGGCGTAGCGTGATGTTATGTAGTATATGTGTTAATCTAATGTATTAGCTAAATTATGACAGAGTTTCATTAAAATCTATGGTATCTGCGTGAAAGAGTAACAAATATAGTCTTCTTTTCTAACTTCCGCGTTTATTTAGTTGATCGATTTTAATATAATTTTACTATACATTTATAGTAAAGTAATAATGTACCTAATTTAGTTTTATCAAATAATTACCCAACAAAGTTTACAACAAACATGTAATTCTATTCCACATCCCATACGAACACAAACTCATAAAACCCAGTCATTAAACCCCGAAATACCATACCTACCTACCTACCAACACAACACAAAGTGCAATAAAACACAAAAAATACACAACACAAAGTCACACCCACATACATAAGACCTAGGTCCTGTCTAACTTAGTGGGGTCGTTGGCCGGTCGTCGCCCGCGCAATTTTGGTGTACTCTTATTTTTTTTGGGCCCCCTCTCCCCGCGCCCCGCCGCAGCCTCCAATCGAGTTGCAGTTTTTAGATGCACCTACTTGCGTCGTATGACTATCTAACGACTTGAAGATGGAATGGCGTGGAGTGGGTTAGTGTGAGAATAATTTGTGATGTGTCGTGAAATGTTTGGGTAATTTATAGTTTTGGAAAATGTGGCAAAATCGTAATTAATAAATTAAACTCTGTAATAGAATGTCAAGGGTCATTATTGCTTATTTTTTTCTATGCAGTAATAAGCTAGTACCTATTATTATTGGTGTTTTAAGAATGAAACCTTCAAACACACATGATTTGAGACACAACAATAGAAAAACAATAGCAGCCCAACAGCCGGCTGTCGGTTGGTCGTGGAAAGGTTAAATGATAGAAAGTAAGTGCCCTAGTATATATATACCAAACTATCAACTTTGTATGTTTTCGGGGTATTCCTCGGAGCGCTCCTGTTTTGAAGCGCTCCTAACGAAGCGCTCCCAAAATATTCCGCCAAGCGCTCCTGTTGGGAGCGCTTAGAAAATCAAACTAAAAATATTATTATTTCATTCCTCGAAGCGCTCCTATGACGTGACGATACCATAGGGCAGAGCATGAAGGATTTGTAAGATACGATATCGATATCGACGTTTTAAAGTTCAACTATCATAATTGTTAATTTTTTAAAACTACTAAGAAAGCATAAATGAACTGGAACTACGTACTTTAGTGACTTTAGTGACACAACACAAGACACTAGCCGCTGTTGTCCACCCCGCTTCTCTGTTTTATCCTTGAGAGTCGCGTGGTCGCGTTACCGAGTGATTCCGAATGCAGCCGAGCATCTCCAGAACTAGATTACATCGAAAACGCATTTTTTTGTCTTCTAAACTCATTAGTTGCGAGTGCGCCTACGTCACATGAAGTTGTGTACTAAGAAAAGTTTGTTTTATTAAAAAAATGGGCGAAAAGTGAAAAGTTTGTTTTAATTTGTGATCAATCTATGGAACCTATTGCTGGGATGGATATGAAAGAAAGGAATAACATGAAAGTTAATTGTTAAAACTATATTATTATAATATACAAGTTGAGCAGTATCGCATAAGGAATTACTTCTAGTTCATTTCTGTTTTCCTGATAGTTATAGGTTATGTATTGTTATATATCTGTAACTACATTTTAGTTATAAACAATTACTAAATAATAAGATCGTTATAGTGAATAATAACAAAATAATTTTAGACTTTAATCGTTGGTGTACATTTTATATGAGATCATTTAGGTACCTCCTGGCAATTTCTGCCACCCTGGTACTTTTCATCAAAGCTTTTATTTTTACTATTCATCAGTTATTCTAGCTATTTCTAGTTTTATTATAAGCAACTAGTAGCCGTCGAAATGTTTATCGATATAATTTGTTACGAACACTTCATGCTCTTCTCTATGTTTCGTCATAGGAGCGCTTCGAGGAATGAAATAATAATATTTTTAGTTTGATTTTCTAAGCGCTCCCAACAGGAGCGCTTGGCGGAATATTTTAGGAGCGCTTCGTTAGGAGCGCTTCAAAACAGGAGCGCTCCGAGGAATACCCCATGTTTTCTTCCAATTTATCAATTTTAATATTTTCTTTCTTAAACTATTGCATCTAAAATATAGTAGCGAAAACCTTAAAAAAGACGAATGGATAACAAAGTTTCAAAATAGAAGCAGTCAAATAGTTTCGTTTCTATTCGATCATTTAAAAAGCACTTTAAAACATCATTTACAAATAAAACAAATAAATCTAGTTGCCTATTTGTAACAAGAGTTACATACAAAAAAAGGGGCAGAAAACGCCACACATTTTTTAAAAACCCCAAAGCCCCAAAAAATCTAGTTCAACGGCGACTCCACCGCACCGCAATGCGCGCACGCATTCATCGAGAAGTGCGTTGCACTATAGCGAGCCAGTTTGACTAGATTTTTGGCAACGCTCTGCGCTTGCGCGGTACCACCCCCCCCCCCCACCTCTCCCCCCTCCCGCTGCCGCACGACGTGGTTATGACTT
Source organism: Athetis lepigone (assembly GCA_033675125.1). Classification (NCBI taxonomy): domain Eukaryota; kingdom Metazoa; phylum Arthropoda; class Insecta; order Lepidoptera; family Noctuidae; genus Athetis; species Athetis lepigone. Next base: position 17,820,234 of record CM066225.1, read on the forward strand.
TCTGATGGGGTTTGAAAAGAGATAAAGAATTATTCTTAGTGAATTTTGTAGAAATTTAGAGGTGATGTTAGTTTGGTAATTTGAATGGTAGAAATTGGGGCTATAGGGAATGAAGACGTATTTGTTACTTTCTGAGGTGCGTTATTGATTGGGGTTTTTTTAGACCACTGCAACTCCTGAAGCTCATAAGGCAACCGAGGCTGGAAATACGCCATGATAATGAAGTTCAAAAATTCCACAGATAGAGTTCTGTCTTCGATTCTGAAAACCACTTATCGAGCGTTTTGACTTGTAGTCCGTTTTCGTATTTGGTAAAAAGCTAGAGATATGATGATGAGCACGTACTGGAAAATTACGTATTGTCAAATATATATCTAAATACATAAAATAGTAAAATGACTGTGTGTTAAATCAACACACAGACCGAATCGCAGGTCCTAGAGGCATGAAACTTTGAAGTCATGTTCTTTGCAAAAAGTAAGAAAGGATTTAGGTATCCACTAAGAAAGGTTGTTGAAAATTCGGCCCCGAAAAGGGTAAAATACTGGATGAAAGTTCGACACTCACGTGGGCGAAGCCGCGGGCGAAATGTTGCTCAGAATAAATTTTTGTTTTTTTTTTTGGTGAGTGGGAAATCATCAAATGACTGCTCCCGTCCTGGGTGCGGCGGGAGAGCGTGCCAGACTTTTACTGACTAAAACCCACTCATGTTCCTTCGATTGCCTTTTATGTTCCAGGGTCACGGTAACTATTATAAACATTCCGCAACTTAAATTATCGTAATACTATCTTCACAACAACGTAACATTTCAAGAAAACCTCAAGCATTTAAAAAATGTCTCAGATGATAAAAGATAAAAAAGATTTCACTTCAGTTTGTCCGTAATCAAGATTACTCCGTACTGTGGGTGCACAGTTTTACAACTTTTTTACTACAGCGAGATGTGAAGATTCTGTGTTTTGGTAATTGCTGAGTCTGGAAAAGTTCTTTTATGTTCTGCTGAAGGCACTGCCAAGATTCTTACGCTTCAAATAGTTTATGCCAGGTTCAGTAGAAAGCCGAAATTCTCATTATTAAGAACTATAGTTGTCAGCCACGTTTTCACTAGGGTTTATGGCTACTGTTTCGCTCCCGAAGGTCGTAGCGTAAAATATTGTAGTATAAATTAGCTATCCATCACAAAAATATTTTCTTGCATCGGACCACTAGATCCTGACTAAGCGCTTTTAATTGGTATTTATTTTTATTCTACCACATACCTGGGGATAGTTTTGGAAATATTAAACATTTCAAGAACGCTTTAGGTTAAAAAAAAATCTTTCTGCGTTAAATTGTGATCAAACAATCAAAATTAAATTTGTTTTGTGGTAATAATTAATTATTTAAATCTGTACTCATTTAAATGTTTACTCATTACCTATTTGATGTTATCGACAGTCTGATATATCGCGTTATTATATCGAGTTTTGCGCTTAGTAACACATTTAACGATTTGTTTTTATTTATATTGAAGATTTATCAAATTTATTTTTAAGAAATAACTATAATGTGGACGAAACATAACTTCTTATTTATAACAGTCTCTATTTTTAATTTTTTTGCCTGCAACTTCACTCGCTTGGATCTAATTAGATTTTTCTTATAAATAAATAACAAATAAAATAAAAATAAAAAGCCTTTATTTGACCTCGACTACAATAAGAAAAATACTTTTGATAATATTACTTATAACTAGATAATAAAACATTTCTATTTATATTAAAATTTATGCTATTTACTTAAATATATTACTTATATCTAGGTACCAGTATTTATAACTCTTATATAACTAATTATTGAGGTCCCCAGATTGGGTGAAGGCCTCCTTCAAATATCTCCACCTATCTCTGTCCTGTGCTGTTTGCCACCATTTTAGGCCAGCAATTTTTTTAAATTCGTCGTCCCAACGCATAGGGGGTTTCCTCTCCTTCTTTTGCCTAGCGGGCCTCTCCATATGGTGGTTCTGTAGGTCCATCTTTTATCAGTGAGCCTCGCTACGTGACCGGCCCATTTCCATTTTGCTTTAAATGCGAAGCTCAAAGCATCAATAGCTTTTGTTGTTGCACTTATTCTTGTGTGCCTGATCTTGTCTATTCTTTTAACACTGAGCATGCTTCTTTCCATTCCCCGCTGACAGGTTGTAATTTTGTGTCTGGCTTTTGAGGTAAATTTCCATGTGATGATTTTTCTTATATCATAATTTTATTTTTTTAAATCAATCCTTTATCCTGCTAACAAACATAAACGCTAAGTCCAAAATAAATAAGGGTTTTTGCGTATGAAAAATCCGCTAGATGGCAATACGTAGGCGTGAGGTAAAACTGCAGCATGATTGGTGAATTTTGCTGTGAATGTGATTGGTGATTGGTGAATGCTGCAGTTGGACCTGATGCCTACGTATTGCCATCTAGCGGATTTCTCATACGCAAAAACCCTCATTGTCTGTTCAGCGAGACTATTTATTTGTTTGGAAATCTTTACAGAATCAACTTTTGCTTCAAATTAATTCTCTACGCATTATTTGGAATGTATTTTTGTTATTGTTTTCTATTTTGTCGTACTTCAGCCATTTTCCTCGTCTTAAAGGTAGAACACAATTAGTGACGTCTTTGGGACATAAAATGTGTAATAGGTCGCAAATCTTTTCCTTATTTTACTGAGAAAGAAAATAAACTAAAAAAATGGTTCTCGCTCTATTGGTATATAAATAAAAAATACAAAAATTAAAACCCAATAGGCTATCATATTTTTTTTAAGCTTCGTTAAATACAAGGAATTGAAAACGATCGTAAAATTTTAATCAATTAACCACGGTCAATATACCTACGTGGTAAAACCCTTAAATTATAAGTCAGTCGTTATGTTACCTAATCTACCCTTTTTTTTTTGGTGAGTGGGAAATCATCCAATGACTGCTCCCGTCCTGGGTGCGGCGGGAGGGCGTGTCAGACTCTTACTAACTAAAACCCACTCATGTTCCTTCGATTGCCCTTTATGTTCCAGGGTCACGGTAACTGTTATAAATATTCCGCAACCCCGGCAGGCGTTGGCTCTGTTGGGCCCCTTCCTGTGCTGACTCCTTCTCTTTGAGGCGCGCGTGGAACACTAACTCGCCGTCGACGCGGTCCTGGTCCTAGCCGGGCGGCGAGCTACCCATCGTGAGCCATCCGCAGAACCGCGCCTACGGTGGCCGGTAGTCGTCTTGCGACTCTCGACGTCTTTGCCTGGGTACCTAATCTACCCTATCCCTATTTAAAAATATATTACAGTGAAACTAGTCCTGAGAATATGCGTGTTTGACATTTTGCACGTCTGACATAAAGCGTATAATCCTATATATTCTAACACCCAGAGATGCCAGGAGAAATATTTATTTGTTAACATAGGTAGAGCAATACAGATCCTATCTAAACTAATATTATAAAGAGGAAAGATTTGTATTTTTGTATATAACGAATAAGCTCAAAAACTAATGGACCGATTACAAAAAATCTTTTCTCATTAGAAAGCTACATAATCACTGAGTAACAAAGGCGATATAATATCACGCTATGTCCCACGGGAGCGAAGCAGTAACCAAAAACCTAACGTAACACGGATGAAACCGCGAGGAACAGCTAGTTTTTAAATACAGAACACTATGTTATGCCAGGAGGCGTACAAATGGGGTGTGCAATTCTTGCTGATAATAACGAATTTAACAAGAAAAAAAAGAGGTGTTTTAACATTTCAAAATTAAAACCTAATAATTTTAATAAATAATACTGGATGCTGCTATGCTGCTAAACTATACAGAATCTCAACAGTACCTACTTGCATTAATCTTGGATAACTGCGCTAACCCGGCTATAAGGCTGAATATATCGATGGGTAGCCGGGGGCCGCGAGTTATGGGCGCTAACGGTCATCCGGGCCTCTTGCGAAATACCTATATGTACCGTCTACAGAATAATCGGTTTAGCAAAGATGGTGAATTATTATAATAAATAAATAATTATTTATATATTATTTATCAACGCAATATGTTTATTTTCAAAATTAAACTACTTACAGTCTCTTAACTATGAAATCTAAAAATAATATATATAAAACTTATAAATAATACTATAGTAAATATATATACAACGCCCACCACAAGGAGTGGCTGTTCCCGTTTGAGAAAACCTGCCACGCTGGCAAGGCACGCAAATTTGCGCTGTCTTTAAACCTCACCCAGCTGGTAAACGTTGCGACGCGGGTACCTGATGTTGCTGACCACACACCCAATTGCTTGGACCTTCTACTGACAACGGATCCGGATCGGCACTCTGTCTCGGTCTCAGCTCCGCTGGGGTCGTCAGACCACTGTCTGGTGAAATCCGTATCGGTCTGCTCCCCTCCGGATCTTAGCGAAAAGGGTACGAGGAGAGTGTGGCGATACGAGTCAGCAGATTGGGATGAGATGCGGCAATTCTTTGCGTCTTTCCCTTGGCGGTCGGTCTGTTTTTCTTCTTACGACCCCTCACGTTCTGCTGAGGCTATAGTGGATGTGATTCGGCAGGGAATGGAATATTTTATTCCGTTCTCCGACCTCTCGCTTGATCACAGAACTCAAGCATGGTTCAATGCGGATTGTGCTCGGGCTGAGGCCCTTAAACAGTCTGCATACCTGGCTTGGGTGCAAGCCCGCGACACCAAAGCAAGGGCCCAGAGGGTTCGTAGGAAGAAGAAAGCCTATAATGCTGCCGCCAAGTCCTGCAAAAAGGTGATTCGGAAGGCTCGATTCGACCATATCAGTCGAATAGGGGCCAGACTTGCGTCCTACCCTCCTGGTAGCAAGCAATTTTGGTCCCTATCCAAAGCGGTCGAATCCAACCGTTGCAGAAACCCGACGGTACGCTGGCCCACTCCGCAATAGAGAAAGCGAACCTGTTTGCTTCCCTATTTGCGAGCAACTCGCGTCTTGATGCAGGCCTCCATCAACCACCTACTATACCTCATTGCGATTCCTCAATGAAGGATATTGCTGTTCACCAAAAAGAGGTACGGAGGGTTCTGCTGAATTTAGACGTAAATAAAGCCAGCGGACCAGATGGAATACCTGCGCGAGTACTTAAGCAGTGTGCGCCTGAGTTGTCGCCTGTATTGACACGTCTATACCGCCTCTCTCTCCAAACTAGAACGGTGCCAAAATCCTGGAAGCTTGCTAATGTGTAGCCAGTGCCCAAAAAGGGCAGCCGCGCCGATCCCTGTAACTATCGACCTATCGCCATCACCTCCATGCTCTGTAAAGTCATGGAAAGGGTTCTAAATAACAAACTGTTGGCATACCTAGAAGACAACAATCTACTCAGTGACCAGCAATATGGCTTTCGCCGTGGTCGGTCTACTGGAGATCTTCTAGTGTATGTTACACATTGCTGTGGCGAAACCATTGAGAAAAACGGCGAAGCCCTTGCCGTTTCGCTCGACATCTCAAAGGCTTTTGACAGGGTTTGGCACGCTAGTCTCCTTAGCAAGCTTCCTGCTTATGGCATCCCGGCTGACTTTTGTAGCTGGGTATCAGAATTCTTGACGGGACGGTCGATCAGAGTGGTCATTGACGGCTGCTCTTCGGACCTTATGGCCATTGATGCCGGTGTTCCTCAAGGGTCTGTCCTTTCTGCAACACTGCTCCATATAAACGATATGCTAAATCCTAGCATAGTCGGTTACGCAGATGACAGTACCGTTGTAGAGAGATATCTGGCCAGCGCAAAAAACAGTAGGGACGACATACGTTCACAGAGAGAGGCCATGGTAGAGCGAGTGAACTTTGCCTTAAGTCGTGTGTCCCAATGGGGCCATCACAATCTAGTGCAGTTCAATGCCGCCAAAACGCAAGCGTGTCTGTTCTCCGCTAAACGGAGCCCATTCGACCTGGCTCCTACTTTCCGAGGTGCACCTGTAAATGTAACCGGCTCCCTAGAACTCCTTGGCATGGAGTTGAGTTCTGACCTCAACTTCGGCACTTTCATCGAGTCCAAAGCACTGACTGCGGCGAAAAAGCTGGGCATCCTTAACAAGGTTAAGCGGTATTTCACGCCGGGACAGCTTCTAACGCTTTATAAAGCTCAAGTCCGATCGTGTATGGAGTATTGCTGTCACCTATGGGATGGCTCAGCCAAATACCAACTGGCCGCATTGGATTCGGTAGAACGCAGAGCCAGGAGGTTGATTGGCGACAAGAAGCTGGTGGCCCAACTACAATCTCTAGCCCATCGGCGTAAAGTTGCCTGTCTGGCGGTGTTTTACAGATTGCACTTCGGTGAGTGTGCTCATGAGCTACACGAGCTCATTCCCCCGTCTCCGTTTTTCCACCGGACATCTAGACGTACGGCGGGATACCACCCTTTCTTGGTCGATATTCCTCGTATCCGCACGCAGCGTTTCTCGAATTATGTCACGAATTATGCGCACCGCAAAAGAATGGAATTCCCTGCCGGCGTCTGTGTTCCCAAATGCATATAACCCGGATATATTCAAGAGACGAGTGCATAGGCATCTTTTGGGTGAGCTCGCTCCATCGTAGGCCCCGTCTATGCTCTCGGGCTAGTCTGGGACCAAGAGCAAGCCCATATATGTAATAAAAAAAAAAAAAAAAATATACAATTTGTAAAAAGCCTCACAGGGCATCAAAAAATTAATAATTATAAAAAAGAATATCAATTTTATTATTATTATTAAAAATATAATTAGGTAAATTATATTTTTTATATAATTTATTGAATTACGTCACATTTTTTTTTGTACATACTACTCAGGGTTTTTTCTGGTATATATACTATATAAGTAGTAGTAGTAAGTAGTTAAATAGTCAAGATACACAAATGATTAGCAAGTTTTTCAGTTGAAACTATGGTTAGATAAAGATGGAGAATAGCTTAACTAAAGTACCTGAAAATTTAGGTTTGGCTTTGGTTGATGTCATAAAAGTACAGGATGTTAGTTTTTTTTTAATCCAGTCCGATTTATGAGTGTGAACCATTTTCGAAAATTTTTAAATGCAATTTTATTCTTTTCAAAGATAAAGAAAAGTTTCCCTTGAGTATCATCTCCCTAGCCTTTTCCCAATCGTGTTGGGGTCGGCTGCCAGCCTAACCGGATTTAGCTGGATACCGGTGTTTTACGTGGAGCGACTGCCTACCTGACCTCCACAACCCAGTAACTGGGCGACACGATACCTCTTGGTTAGTCTGGTCATAGTTTCTGGCTAACCAGTAACGACTGTCAAAGTTCTACGAATGACAACCGGGACCAACGGCTTTACGTGCTTTTCGAGGCACGGGATGTCAGTGATGTCTAAGATGAACTTTAGAAAGTACATATGAATTGAAAAAGTCACATTGGTACTTGCCCGGATTCGAACCCACAACCTCTTACACGAGAGGCGGGCGCCTTATCCACTGAGCCATCACGACTGTTTCCCTTGAGTATAAAGTATTATTATTCAAATAATCTATCATAACGATTTAAAGTACCAGGGCCCATTAAAACTTTCCTCCCAGAATTTCAAAAGCAACGATTTAGCTCGGTCCAAAACTTTTCTTTAAACGGGACTGCTAATAAATTTAAAATATCGGTAATCATCTGATACTAGGTACTCGGAACAGGTATGCTCAGTTTAAATATCTGAATTTGTTAATCTAGTATTACTCCGGAACTCCTATATGCCTCCTACTTGCATAATAAACAATTTCATTTTTTTTATTTATTTGGCTCACCAACAATTGTTTACACCATAAAATATTAAATACATAATACAGTACTTGTGTAACAATCTCTTATAGGTAAGCACAGCATGCATTAAACTAATTAGTTCAAGTTAAGATTACGACAAAATAATAACACATACAAATGACGTTGTGAAAATCGAATTATATTAAATTACACTAACAAAATTAAAAATTTAAGAATAAATTAATACAGAAATTAAATTGAAATTAAATTGAAATTAAATTGAAAGTGAATTGAAATTAAATTGAAATTAAATTGAAATTAAGTTGAAATTAAATTGAAACTAAATTGAAATTAAATTGAAATAAAATTGAAATAAAAATGAAATTAAATTGAAATTTAATTGACATTAAATTTTTCGTCGTCGTAATTATTCGTCGTCGAAAGGTTACATATTAGTTATTTAGATAGATAAGTACTTGCAGCCTAAACGCAGTGTCCCGTGCTAATGAGGTCCAGCCTCTCGTGTGAGATGCTGCGAAGTAAAGATCAAAGGGACCCTTGAAATTGATAGGTACCTGTTTTAGCTAAGCTGTAAAGGTCAACACTATAAACGTTTTTAACCTAATTTAAAGTGATGGTAAGCCAATCTGCACTAATATAGTAAAGGTGAAGAGTTTAATCTTGTTAGCGACAACTAAGGGTTTTGTAAATATCTCCCCTAGTGGGTAAAATAAAGGAAGGGTGGTAAGGAAGTTATTTTCAAAGTAAAATGCAAACTACGTTGTAAGCAACAACTAGTATTAAACCTATTTTATAAAGGCTTGTGTTTAAACACCGCCCAAAAAAGTACCAATTTTACTACCAAAAAAGTTCTAAACGGTTACCAAAATGGATAAATGGTCACCAAATAACGTTTCTTAAAATATTATAAACTAAATTCAATTTTGTTTTTATATGAATTTGACTGAAAACTGAAACTTTTTATGGATTACTAGCAGATTATACTAGTAGATATATCGCGCTTTCGCGCGTTGTGTGGTCACAGTTCTAACCTAACCTAGCTAAATTTCGTGACTGATCATTTAAATTATATCCTTTTATAAATCTGAAGAGCTGTTTAACCACCATATATTTGACTAGCTGTTCCACGCGGATTCCCGCGTAATAACAGTTTTTGGTCAACTGCTCCGCCCTTTTGGTCATAGCGTGATATTATATAGCCTATGTTACTCAGGGATAATGTAACATTCAAATTGTGGATTAATAAAAACCCGTCCAGTAGGTTTTGAGTTTATTTGTAACAAACATAAATACATACAATTTTTTTTTCTCTTTATAATATTAAATATAGATAAGTTTAAAAGTAAAAGGATTCAAACTAGGATACAGTTAATGCGACACTTTTTTGTGATATTCAACACAGCCAAAAACATTAAACAATAAATAATAGAAAACATTAAATTTTCACAGTTGTATCTTTTTTATGACATAGAGATATCACAAAAAATAAAATACACCCAAAAAAATAAAACCAACCAATACAATTTCACTTTAGCTTTTTCTGCTATCGGTACATTCCTTTCTCCAAGGGCTATCTCAATCGCAAGCCGACCCGGAAGCCGACTTCTGGCCACACTCCGCTTTATTTGCATTCAGTACCTTTTCCTTCAAAACTTTTCCATCCGGTTATCGTCTTATAAACATCCTACCTTTTTTTCTGAATACTTTTTGTATGAATAGATAGAAAGATATATTTTTTTCAAATGTAGGAATTTCTTCTAAATCGTGGATGCTTTAATCACGAACAATTAGACTTGGAACGCCTACTTGTAAATCATACAAACGAGACACTAAACTTATCTTCAGCTTTTATTTATAAGCATAAAATTCTGAAATAATGTGATTTAAGTATTTACTTGTTAAGTTGCTTGGGAATCGAACACGCAATACACAGCTCAAAAAACCAATAGCTGATTTGCCATTTCGCCAAGAGTCTCTTTTCAATAATGATTGAAGACAAGCAGAGCATGTGTTATGGTACCCAGACAATCTACACTAATATTATAAAGAGAAAAACTTTGTTGTTTGTTTGATTGTAATGAATAGGCTCAAAAACCACTGGACCGATTTTAAAAATTCTTTCACTATTCGAAAGCTACATTTTCAACGAGTAACATAGGCTATATAATATCACGCTATGTCCCACGGGAGCGAAGCAGTAACGAAAAACCTAAAGCAATGCGGGTGAAACCAAGAGGAAGAGCCAGAAACCACTGAACGACTACAATTAAATTTTAAATATATAATATAAAATGGTAAACTAACTCACTGTTGATATATCAACGCACAGCTGAAACCGCTGGTCCTAGAGACATGAAACCTGGAGGGTGTGTTCTTTGTGAAGAGTAGCAGCAACGGAAAACTTTTTAGAAAAATCGACTCCTAAAGGAATAAAACAGTGGATGGAAGTTCCACATCCACGCGGGCAATGCCGCGGGCGGAACCTATAGTACTTTCATTATTCAAAAACACAGAACAAAATGATCATGCTCATCACACAAAGTTTGTCCTGGGTGAGAATCGAACCCACAAGGTCCGAAACGTCAAGCGAAAAAATAAAAAGCTTTTTTAAAAAAAAGATAACCGACTTCAAAAACTAAAAGCTCAAAAATAACTATTTCGGAAGTCGGTGGCAACACAAATCGACCGGCAGAAGAGAAGCCACCGACTTCCGAAATAGTTATTTTTGAGCTTTTAGTTTTTGAAGTCGGTTATCTTTTTTTTAAAAAAGCTTTTTATTTTTTATTTTACTTTTTAGTTAGAGTCTCAGTGTCTGACTACGTTTTAGGGTAGCTCTCAAAATAAACTTATAATGTTATAAAATGAAAACGGCACTATGCGCGCAACGTCTCAGGATATCCATTTTTTTTTTTTTTGGTGAGTGGGAAATCATCCAATGACTGCTCCCGTCCTGGATGCGACGGGAGGGCGTGTCAGACTCTTACTGACTAAAACCCACTCATGTTCCTTCGATTGCCCTTTATGTTCCGAGGTCACGGTAACTATTATAAACATTCCGCAACCCCGGCAGGCGTTGGCCCTGTTGGGCCCCTTCCTATGCTGACTCCTTCTCTTTGAGGCGCGCGTGGAACAAAACGCGCCGTCTACGCGGTCCTGGTCCTAGCCGGGCGGCGAGCTACCCATCGCTCGCCATACAGGATATCCATTAGTGTTATATACTAAAACCTTCCACAAAATGTTACAAAAACTTTTCTGAAAACCGCATCGAAATCGGTATAGCTAAACGCGAGATAATCGCGGTCAAACATACAATCGTCTTTGAAAATCTACAATCCAAGAAAGCAAAACGCGATCTATGCGGGCAACGTCACGGGATATCTATTAGTGTTATATACTAAAACCTTCCCCAAAATGTAACAAACACTTTGCTGAAAACCGCATCAAAATCGGTTCAGCCAAACGCGAGATAATCGCGGACAAACATACATACATACATACATACAGGTCGAACAGAGAACCTACTTTTTTTTTGAAGTCGGTTAACTACTTTTTTTTTGAAGTCGGTTAAAAAAACAAATAAAAGGTATGTGCGCTTTAAAACCCGATAAGTAGTGAAGTATAAATATGCAACGCGAAAGTTTAAACCACAACGTCCGGTTTAGCAGCCGTTCCCCCGAGGAAAACCCGTAAAAATAATAAAATCTAGTAATATTAATAAAAGCTTCCCATCTAACTGGGATTGTAACTAACCACATAAAACACAAGGTCGTGAAGTTCCCAGAGTATTCCCAAGTTAGTTGTCCCATTTATATTTTAGGAGTACTGACACAATCCCGGAGGGGAGGCCTCTCCCTCCTGAGTTGACGGGTTAAGAGGTACATACTCCTCGAAGATGCGGGTACTTTGACATTAATATGTGAAGTTTTGAGAAAGACACAATTTATTTTATCTATTTATTAGCTGTCCCCTGCGGTTTCAACCGTGTTATGTTAGATTTTTTCTTACTGCTCTGCTCCCGTAGATCATAGTGTAATGTTATGTAGCCTGTGTCTTATTCTGATGTATAAACTACTAGCTTTTGCCCGCAGCTTCGCTACAAACATACAGACAGACAGACAGACAGACACACTTTCCCATTTATAATATTAGTATGGATGGATATTACTGTAAAGTTTCATTAAAATCTGTTTAGTAGTTTTGTGTGGTAGAGTAAGAAACACACATTCAAACTTTAGGCTTCCAAGCTCGTGTGATGGGTTGTGGGTTGGCTAACATCCCGTGCTTCGGAATGCGCGTTAAGCTGTTGTCATTCGTAGAACTTTGACGGACTTTGTCATTACGGTTAAGCCAGAAAGTCTGACCAGTCTAACCAAGAGGTATCGTGTCATCCGGTTACTGGGTTGTGGAGGTCGGACAGGCAGTCGCTTCACGTAAAACACTGGTATCCAGCTGAATTCGGGTAGACTGGAAACTGACCTTAACATAGTTGGAAAAAGGCTAAGGAAATGATGAGATTGGACCTTAAAAATGGGATGGTATAATTTTCTTGTCTTCTACCAATCCTTTATCCACTGCAGCCATTTTCCCAAATATAATGCATTCTTGATAGCCTATAAAGAAAACGGCATAAAAATTCCTCAATCACTCAATCAAATCAATATTCAAGTATCATTAACCTATTTACGGCGAGAACAGACAGCAATAACTATGGAAACGAAGCTTAATAATAGGGTATTACACTGTATAAGAGAAAAAATATAAAAATATATTATTGAGGTAGCTTAAGCAAAAAGCAGCCGAACAGTGTTAGTTTTAGTTCATAAAACTAGAAAATATTTTTTTAAATTCAATTCAAAGTTTTCAGTTTTTTTTACCTGTTCTTGAACACACCGAAATACAGACCATAGACAGTGACAGCTGTCGACTGTCAACAGTGTCAACTAGACATCACTATTTGTTTTATTTATAACCTCCTAATACGATCTTTATTATAAAAATATACTTTTTCATGGAAGTTATTGTGAAAGATAGTTTAGATGGCTAATGCACATGTGTACTTACATCAAAGTGATATTTACAACAACAGTACAAACGGTACAAACGGGTTTTTATGGTGTAATAGTTGTAATACTCTTCCCACAACTTTTAACTAAGTTTTTCTTAAATTTGAATCAGTTAACACTAGAATTCACAATTATTCCGATGTTTTCACACTTGTGTTCTTGCATTCCGAAACGCACACCAACGGTAAGTCGAACAGTAACTAATTTTTGAGATAAAAACAATAAAAATTATGTAAAGTGTCACAGCGCGTTTGTTTATTTACTAACGTAAGGACGTCATATCGCCAAAGCAAAACCACGCCCACGGCGTTTTCCGTTTTTGGAAATTTCCGCGCGAAACTTGAAAATACAATTTTTAAAAGCGTTTTTAGGGTACTTAGCGCTTAAATAAAAATTTAGGATTTTTTTTAGTGGTTTCTTAGTACTGTAGGAGTTATTTGAAATACTTAAAAAAAAAGAGTGTAATACCCTATTTTATCTAAGAAATATGTGTATTATATAACACTAAATTCTTATATAACTTAATCTGTAACTCAATTATTTCTTAACTTCATTATTTTGTTATTTTGTACAATATTTTCCAAGTAAGCCTATTTTATGGACGAACGCCATGACAAAACAATAAGGGGTCCTTTTATACCTTTTTGGTAAGGATCCCTAAAAACAGATTTTTTATGATTTCTATTGCTATTTCAACAGTTCTTATAGACCGATATACTAAGGAAATTGCGCAATAAATTGGGAAATTTTATATGAGTACGATATACTAAGAAAACTGCGCAAAAATTGAGGAATAATTTAAAAAAACTTTACATATTATTTTATTTCCAAAGACCAAATTTACCTATGGTTACCCCCATGGGTACATTCATTACCCATTCATCAGCGGGGGACAACTATTATACAAACAATAAATGATTATTTGCTTTAAATAACTGTGATCTTCAAATGTCTGAACCATAGATATAATTTATATTTCTATGGTCTCAACATTACCATAATTGATATGTTTTTATGGAAAAGACTAATGAGATATTTTACAGCCTCCTTTAATTTATATTAGAGAGAGGTGGCAGATATTTATGCCAAAACGCTTGAGTGAAAAAACCGATAAAATATAAAGTCAACGAGTTATTTTGTAGCTGCCATAAATTATGTTCAATGTTACGGGACTCTCCCCTCCAACTTAATGCGACGTTAGGAGAGGGGTTGATGAGCTTCTTGACGCCACTTCATATAAAGTAATGTAAACTAATCAAAAATAGGTAATCAGTTGACGGTATAGTAAAAATTGACATAGTACCGGACCAGTAGTTCAGGCGCTAGGCCTTAAATTCTGAACAATCATGACATTGACAAGAGATGGTTTTGAGAAAACCTTTTTTTAGGTATTAACCACAATTGTGATCCATAATGGTATGAGATGTGATTAAAACTATGTACTAACGCACTTTCTAATTGTCAATAATAATGTACATCTTTAGACAAGGTATAGTGACTGATGAGAAAACCTGAAGGGCAAAGCCCAATCCAAAAGATTTGCCTTGGGCAAGAATCGAATTCACAACCTCCAGCTCAAAAGTCAGGGTAACTAACCACAAGACCAGTCATTAAAATATTCAGTGGTGCTGAAAAGGAAATACCAGTACTCAACGCATAGGTGTTCAAAACATTGGTGCTTAACCAGGATAAGCCCCATAAGTTAGCAAAGCTCAACAAAAATTGACCACAAAAGACGCTCCGTTCAAAAACTGGAAATTTCACATTCTACAGAAATTAGAATAACGAGAAGTGCTGACATGATACATTTTACGATATACATACAGATAATATCGCCCATAAAAAGACTATTAAGTATGTTTACGACATTTTTTTCATTACGGTTGAACGTTCGCGACTCAACTATGCGAAAGAATGCGACACTGTTGTTTTAGTTCGCAGTTTTGGAAACTTCAGGCTTTGCTTTGTTGTGAAAGGAGATGGGTATATGGTGTATATACTACAGAATTTTATAAAAGCCCGAGTATACTGACAATTGAAAATAATGTACATGGAGTGTTTTGCTTGTTCTTCACCATAGCAAGCAAGCCATGCTACATTTTGAAACAGGCAACTAACTTCAACTTTCTAACTAACCAACCATCTCTGACTATTCATAAGTAGCCTGTAAGTGGGATACTTATGAGATATAAATGCTATTCCTTTTTAGCACTCCGCTATCTGAAGAAATTCTTCTAGCGTCCTTCTGTTAAATATTTTTATTCTATTACACCAAAAACCTCTACTGTTCATCTGTCTGTCAATCCATTATTTCTCGTGTTTAATTTTAAATTTTATAAATAGAGAGGGTGTAGATTTTCACAATATTTTATTTGTTTCGCACTAAAACTAATTGCATTTTTACCCTGTTTCAAAATGTGTGCTAATAAAATATATTTCCAAATAATTGAACACCAACCATTTAAGAAGAACATCTAAATACTGGTACGTTAATAATATTAATCCTTTGAACACACGTGATTCGAGACACAATAGAAAGACAATAGCAGCGCGATAGCCGGCTGTCGCTTGATCGTCGAAAGGTTAAAACATCTAAAATTCAATATTCCACCTTCGGGACGGGCTTAACATGCTTTCCAAGGCACAGAGATACCTTCCAAACTTCCAAATATCTAATGGAAAAACCCAATAATACTTTACACGACGCCACGGGACCATCACACTTTAACAATCTACATAATTATCCTCAATTCATTAATTAAAAGTTAAAATACACACGACAATTTTCGACAAAGTCGTTGCTACGAATTTTCCGTCTCACCGTCTAATTACGTCAAAAAGGGGAACGTAACGATGCGGTGACGTGTCGTGACGTCGACGTAAATTATTCAAATCGTGCGCAAGTAGGACAGAAAGTTTAGTGGAGAAAGCATCAGTACGCGCGCGCAGAGCTTTGAAGTCCTCGATTACTCAGGCGAAGACGTCGAGAGTAGCTCGGCGAGCGATGGGTAGCTCGCCGCCCGGCTAGGACCAGGACCGCGTCGACGGCGCGTTAGTGTTCCACGCGCGCCTCAAAGAGAAGGACAGTACAGGAAGGGGCCCAACAGGGCCAACGCCTGCCGGGGTTGCGGAATGTTTATAATAGTTACCGTGACCATGGAACATAAAGGGCAATCGAAGGAACATGAGTGGGTTTTAGTCAGTAAGAGTCTGACACGCCCTCCCGCCGCACCCGGACACCGGACGGGAGCAGTCATTGGATGATTTCCCACTCACCAAAAAAAAAAAAAGTTCTCGATCACGAATAGCTTTAATACGGAGAAGTGAAGGGATTTTAGCTTTACTGAAAATACTCAGTTATATACTATGAGCTAGGCATTTCGAAAAGTGATTTCTGTCTCTAAAAAATACGACTGCTATTTGACAAGGAAGGAAATCAAAAGCAATTTGAAATTAAAAAGTAAAAATATTAATCGAAATTGAAACACTCAGAAATTATGTAACTTCGGTAACCGCCTCTCGTGTATGAGGTTGTGGGTTCGAATCCGGGCAAGTACCAATGTGACTTTTTTAATTCATATGTACTTTCTAAACTTTGTCTTAGACATCACTGACATCCCGTGTCTCGGAAAGCACGTAAAGCCGTTGGTCCCGGTTGTCATTCGGAGAACTTTGATAGTCGTTACGGGTTAGCCAGAACGTCTGACCAGTCTAACCAAGGGGTATCGTGTTGCCCAGTTCAGTAACTGGTATCCATCCATCCGTAAAACACTGGTATCCAGCTGAATCCGGTTAGACTGAAAGCCGACCCTAACATAGTTGGGAAAAGGCTAGGGAGATGATGATGATATCAGTGAACGATAAAGAATACGAATAACAAAAAAAAAACAATCATTAAATTTTAGAATATTATTCTAAAATTTAATGATTGTTTTTTTTTAAATTTTAGAATATTATTCTAAAATTTAATGATTGTTTTTTTTTTTGTTATTCGTATTCTTTATCGTTCACTGATATCATCATCATCTCCCTAGCCTTTTCCCAACTATGTTAGGGTCGGCTGTTCACAAAGAACATCCAAGATCCATGCTTCAAGTTTCATGTATCTAAGACCAGCAATTTGGGCTAGGCGTTGATATATCACCCAGACAGTTTAATATTTTATGTATAATTATGAATAAATAATTAAGTTGTTGGCAAATAACTTCCTTTTCATGTTATCTTCAAAATCTTCAAAATATCAAACTACTATAATTTTCAGAAACCATTCAGTACCCATGACCCAACTCGATAATATCATAACCCATAAATCGTAAGGGTCGTGGTTTCGATTCCAAGTTAATGAGAGAAAGACCGATTTCTGAGAATAACTTGGGCAGTTAAAGTTAACTTTAAAATCTAGGTTAGTTTGTGTTTAACTGTAGTACATTTTACCATGTTGCCATTATATCTAAATTTTTGAAGGCTCAAATTACGAAATGATAAAATTAAACGTCTTGGTCTATACCCCGTGTTAGGTAAGTCGAGGGACAAAATTAAGGACGCGATAATATAATGTAAAGACTTATAAAAATGTAAATAATAATAAAACAATATAAATCGTAAAGAAAACCGTAATGACACAATTCGACTCTCAAATAAGTCTTTAAATAAAAAAGACAGACTGCGCTCGCGGTTGCATCGGACCTATGATACGATAGTAAGGTAGGCATGATCTATTTTACTATCAATGGGTATCTAGCGTGCGTATCAACAATTTATTCATTTTTTGTGATATGTCGTCAAAAATTAATTTATTGTTTACGCACAGATAGACCAAAAGCGACTTTGTTTTATACTATTTAGTGATATAAGATATAGGTATAAAAACTCAATTTCAACGTATTTGTGCGAGGAAGCTATTATGGTTTTTATACTTGACAAAATTGTGAGTCCTAAAGCCAGTTTTAAAATATGCAAAAATCTCGAAACACATTCTTATCAGCATCTTTAAGCTACTTCAAAATCAAACCATTCACATGTAAATTAGTTCAAAAGTGCACACGATGGTTTTCGACTTCAAATAAGGCTAATAAAAGTCAAAAACGACTTAAAATAATAAAGTGAGCACACCTGCTAATTAAAGGGTTTCGGCAGATGTACCAACGTTTGAAAGTTGACATGTATTGCAAAAACTGTAGGGTAAACGCCCCAGTTATTGGTTTTGAGTTGTGCAATCGTTTTAGAGTTAAGGAAAGAAAGAAAAATATGTTATTTGACCAACATAGACATACACACACAGTGCTGAAGACCATTGCAACAAATAAATCATTTAATTTAATATAATTTTAATTAAGACATGTTAAAAAATAAATAAAAACAATTATATAGAAAACTAACACTGCGTGTCTCGCGGCTGCGCCAAATAGGTCCAGTTCAGCAATAATGCCAGACAACTACCTGACGTTTACCGTAAGTTACCTGACGCTGGTTTTCAACTAAATTTTGAGTTGAGTTGGTTGCAAAAATTGTATAGTACGTATATATATTATACAATAGATTATTATATAATGTTTATTACTAATGAATCAATGTGAATGTATTTTTTTCTTTCATACAATTTGGTTTGACTGAAATTGTAGTAGTTCTACACCACTCCTGGCGAATTTGCATTATCTTTGGCCATGAGTCCATTTAGTTATTGAGTGCCCTTTGCCTCTTTTATCCGTCTTATTTCCCAAAATATAACGGATTGTATCCCTACCCTTTTCACAACTATATTAGGGTTGGCTGAAACCGATACCAAATGGATAGAGATTTCGGACTGTCCGAATTTGTTTTTAAAGTTACGGAGATGTCACAATCACGCAAAAAACTTTTTAACTCAGCTACTAAACAAATCTTAACAGAAAAGCCCCATGGATTTACTTTATTTACATTTTCTGATAGAAAAGTCGTTTTACATAAATTATAAAATAACTTTTACGAAGAAACTCGTTTGCTCGTTAATAACAAAAGGCGAAGGGTCTAATAATGGGTGGATTCGATCATTGTTTAACTTATGGTAATTAACCAGAATTTAAATTTCATAATTTATTATTTTACAAATCTTCGGTATAGAAAATTGTACAGTTTGAACCTCATGCGAATGGTTTAATAAAGTTGCGGAATGTTTATAATAGGTACCGTGACCCTGGAACATAAAGGGCAATCGAAGGAACATGAGTGGGTTTTAGTCAGTAAGAGTCTGACGCCCTCCCGCCGCACCCAGGACGGGAGCAGTCATTTGATAATTTCCCACTCACCAAAAAAAAAATGGTTTAATAAAAATGATTTAAATTTCATTGTTAGTGCGTCAGTACCAGAGTTATGATAGCAGTGATAGGAATATAGATTGTATAAAATTTTAAACATCTATTTATTATGTAGCTGTCCGCCACTTCCGGGGTTTCTTCTGTGTTTTGGAATACTTCCGTAGGTTGTAACGTATAGTAATAATAAAATAATCTCTAATTTCCTTACTTAAATTATTGCACCTAATCACACAAGCGTACTCTTCAACTTTATAATTTAATATAGACTCACAACATACTGACAGCCAGACAGCTAAATTTTTTTTATTAAAGCTCTTAAAAAGCCCTTAATAATTAACAAAAATAATATAGGAAAATATTTAACATTAAAATGCACTTGTTCTATTTAGCTAGAAACTTTCTTCGGGTCACATCAGTAATTTATATTTGATACTAGCAAATGCTAGCCCGCGACTTCGTCCGCGTTATATAGTTCCCGTTCCCGGGGGATTTCTGGGATGAAAACTATCCTATGTCCTTTCTCGGGTCCCAGTCTACATGTGTAACAAATTTCATTCAAATCGGTTCAGTGGTTTAGACACACAGACAGAGATAATTTCGCATTTATAAAATTTAGTACCGATACCGCTCTCCAAAGTCTCTCTCTAGACACTACACACACACACACACACACATCTTTGCCATATTTATTACTAGGAATTTTGTTTCTTAAAAGTTCTCGCGAAAGTTATGCTATAAACCATAAACTTATTTAAGTGCATTAGGTACACACCAACTATTATGTGTTCGATTGTGCCTAACATTTTGAATCAGAAAAGATTTTTTTTATCTTATCATGATGTAAATAAAGTGCTTCTACCTTATTTTTACGCTTCTCTGGATTTGGATATAACCCCTAAGGGGGCAAATTAAAGGAAAGAAAATGTATTATCGTTGTGTTATTATTATTGGTTTTTTCTTTGTTTGTTTATTTTTTATGTTAACATAAGATTCGTAAAAGGCGGGATACTGACAAACTTTTTCAAATAAACCTTACAATATTGAAGAAAAAAACTCTCAATTTGAAAATTTTACCTTACTAAAAACACTTTTGCGAAAGCGAAGCTGCTGCCAACCAATTTCTCCTAAATACAACTCGTTTTCAAAACACATTTCACAATGCGTCAAACCGCAATACTAAAAACACATACGAAAACAATTTAAAAAATAATGGGTGAGTAATAATGGCAAGGAAGATAATTGGTGCTGCCACCCTACACGTGTCCTTAAATTTCAAGTTTGCCTTTATTATTAGCAGAGAAAGTCTGTTTGGCGAACGTTTTCAAATATTACGCATCGGTTTTTAAAGGAACTAGTATACATATTCGATATTTCGTCATAAATATTCTTTATTCTAATTACATTTTTATGTATGTTGGGAACAAGCTGACACATCTAATTATATATGACTAATATATGTTTACTTTATTACATAACAGTCAGTAAATTATACGGCCTACCCAAATATTTTTCTTTGGTATTGTTCGTCAAGACGCTGGACTCCCTACGTTTTTAGATGAAGTAAACGATAACTGACAAATGCTTGCACTCAAATAAACGCCTCCCAACAAGAGAGCACCTTAGTTTTTTATCTCCGCCTAGACTTACGACAACTTGTTATAGCCTAGCGAATGTATTCAAAATTCAAAAATTCAAAATTCAAGGCATTTATTTCACTTAGACCATTTATAGGCACTTATGAATAGTCAAAGAGTCGGTCGGTCAGTCAGAAGGTGACGCTAATTATGTATGTTCCAAGACTGGTTTTTGTGTGCGTATGTCAGTTGAAAAGAAGATTATGAGCATAAATGTAAAGGGATAGAAGAGAAGAGGAAGAGTAGATAAAAGATGGATGGCTTGTGTGAAGAATGATATGAAGAAGAAAGGAGTGACGGATACCATGACGGTTAAGATGGCATGGAATACTAAAACATGTTGCCCCGACCATGTTGCGATAAGAGCAGGAAGAAGTATGATTTGAACCGCATGTAAACATACCAAAGTTCAAAAGTTATTCCCAGAACGAGGGAACGTTCTTTCGTAGAAAACAAAACTTGAGACCTACTCGTTAAAAAACAAAGACACAACAATATTTTATTGCAGCTCCTTCATTTAAATCATCATCATCTCCCTAGACTTTTCCCAACTATGTTAGGGTCGGCTTCCAGCCTAACCAAATTCAGCTGGATACCAGTGTTTTACGTGGAGCGACTGCCTATCAGACCTCTACGACTCAGTAACTGAACGACACGATACCTCTTTGTTAGACTAGTCAGACTTTCTGGCTTTACGTGCCTTCCGATGTACGGGATGTCAGTGATGTCCAAGACAAACTTTAGAAAGTACACATGAATTGAAAAGGTCAAATTGGTACTTGCCCGGATTCGAACCCACGAGAGGCGGGCGCCTTATCCACTGGGCCATAACGACATGCCAGCTCCTTCATTTAAATATCCCCAAAAAATTCTTACTGCTATCACGGTCTATTTCCCAAGGAACTTGGCGGAACTCCCGGCATTTTAACAACAGGTTAGCATGGTAATACCGTGCTTTCTAAATGGTTTATGAACATTTATTATATAAAGGGTAATGACACGTTGTCGTGCAGGGCTCCTCGACCATTTCCCGTGACGATTAAATTATTGTGGTCAAACAAAATATGAGAGATATCTAAATACTTAGAAGTCTGTCAGGTAAATTATTTAGGCTCTATGTGCTTTTAAGAAGGAAATATTTCATTTACGCTTTTTGTTGTTCACTGTTTACACTAATAATCTCTGAAATTCTTGGTCGGATTGGTAAAAAAATGTTTTTGTTTGAAAGCCCTTATATTGAAAAAGGTTATAGACTACGTAATATCACGCTACAATCTACGGGGGTGGAGCAGCAACCAGTAACACGAGTGAAACCACAGAGGATAGCTAGTAATAAATAAGTTATACGGAAACTCCTATTAAAGTCCAATAATCGTATTTGGCCAGTGGTCGTGGCGTATCAATAAATAATCTCTAAAAGGCAAGTGACAAACAAAACAACAAACTGACGTATTTTCAAATATCAACTCAAAAAGATTCACCTAGAAACACTGATCAGTCATGGCGAAGCTGCGAAGCGGAGAAAGTAAATTATACTCATAAAGCAGCACTTTTTCCCTGTCCCTTAAAATACCAAGAAAATTACTCAAACAACAAAAAAAATGATTCACAACACTTCTACGACAAAGGCAAGCTATTACAATTTACGAGCCGACAGTAAAAACACCAAAAAATTTGTACACTACAAGGAAAAAAAGTTACAAAAGATTCGCCATCTTGGATTTACATGTTTCGAACAATGGCGCCGGGATATTAACACATTTTCTTGTTAGGATACCGTTAGCTGACCAAAAAGTTGTGCGGAACCTTTAACAACTAATTTTGGAAAGTTGTCCAAGTTTTTCAGCTGTATGAGAAATACGTGCTCCGAATTTGAGTGAAAAACTTTGACGTAAATTGTTTTGTGCACGTCATTTTTTACGAAATGTTGAAGTGTCTAAAGTTGTCAATGAGACCATATTACTTGACATTCGCAGTCCGTCTGATCGTCTATTTATGAGAAAGCTACATCTCATGAATAAGCAGAGAGGAAATGTTCACCGAACATGTTCTATTATTATTATTGAATTTTCTCGCGACCTTCTCAAGCCTTGTCATACCTTTGGAAGGCATACGAGGAGTGACAACCAACTCACTGACACCGTTTAAGTGTCTTTAGATAAATGCCCTTACTAATAATCACTGTGTAAAGTTATGCAATGAATAAAACCTGTGTAACCATACATTTTTTGACGTATAAACCTATCATAACTTTATGCAGCGATTATTAGTAAAACGCAAAATGTGACACTAACCACCGATTGGGCATTTATGCATTTGGCAAGTCCGACCAGGGATAACGACAAGACACTAATTGTTATATATCCAATTATTATTGCTTCAACAACACAGTATAGAACGACACGTTTTAAAAAAAATAAAATGAAACAACAATTAAACTTAAAAATCCGTACTAATATTATAAATGCGAAAGTAACTCTGTCTGTCTGTCTTTCTGTCTGTCTGTCTGTCTCTTCTTCACGCCTAAACCATTGAACCGATTTGAATGAAATTTAGTACAAATATGGTCTGGGACCCGAGAAAGGACATAGGGTACTTTTCATCCCGGAAATCCCGGGAACGGGAACTATTATTCCACGCGGACGAAGTCGCGGGCAAAGCTAGTACTTAAATAAACCAGACACAAAACAGCCGACACCAAAAAACATAATTAATCGCCCACCAAAACCTATCAATCTATTCACCACAAAGAGCTCCTCAATCATTCCATACATTAATCTTAAAATAAATATATAACAAAGTTCAAACTACATATGTACGTACAAACCTGAATTACCGTTAGCTCCAAAAACTCAGTACAAAGATGCTGCGGTTAGCCCACCAACACTCAAAAAACCCCATGGGTAAGGGAAAATGACCTTTAAATTCTTGCCTTAAGGTTTATGGTCAATTTTCCTATGTGTATGTTGACTTGGGTGCAATTTATTCGGGTTTGCCAATTGTATAGTTCTTTGGGAACAATGCTGGGTTTTCTTATGGCACAGACGTGTGAGGAATGTGTTCGATGAACATAAATCGTGTTTGTTATAGCTGAGCAAAACGATAGTCTTGTGGTTTTCAAGGAAAAATTAAAGGAAGTCGGTGTAAGGCTAAGTGTTTTTAGATTTATGGGGCTTATCTACGATTTATTGTTGTAGGCTAGAAATTATTATTGTATTAGGTATTAGTTCCGTGTATTGTCTAGGACGGGGTTACTTTGGACAAATAATAAAATAATATATATATTTAGTTAATAATCGGTACTTTTTAACAATAGCTAAGCTAACCAGCCATTAATATAGGAAAACATCGTGAAAAAACAAATCGCCTATCCACTTTTTGAATGGCTAAAAAATCCCTTCTATCATCAATGAAATATATTTCAAAACCTGTAAATAAACTTCAGCAATCCAGTCAGAAGACCCCCACAGAGATTTAAATGCGGATTTAACCATTAATAAAACATCAACGCAATGTTCACACTAACATTCTAATACGACTAACAACCACCACCTTCATAAGACCACCTACAGCCCACCTCAAGAACTAACTTTTTCTATTCATCATCCTAATAACCTCCAACTCGATAGTTTATTCAGCCCCCCCAGACCCCCAGACCCCCAATCGTCTCACGTTGCCACAAGACCCCACTAATTGGCAACTCTAGGGGACAGGCAACTTCTAAAACTGCTGATAGTTGAGCAGTGTAGCAGGCAATTAAAATTAATTAAGGGTAGAAAACGATTTAGCTGAGTTTCGCGAAAATTCATGGGAATAAGTGAACTTTATTAACATGCTGGAACGCGACTTTGCTCATATGAACATAGATAGTTTTAATATTGCTTATCCCCCAAAACTAATCCGTACTAATATTATAAATGCGAAAGTAACTCTGTCTGTCTGTCTCTTCTTCACGCCTAAACCACTGAACCGATTTGAATGAAATTTGGTACAGATATAGTCTGGGACCCGGGAAAGGACATAGGATAATTTTCATCCCGCAAATCCCCCGGGAACGGGAATTATTACTCCACGCGGACGAAGTCGCGGGCAAAAGCTAGTAGCGTGATATTTTTTAGCATATTCTATCCATAAGTAGCTTATATTCATGGAATTATCAATATCAATACTGAAGTTGAGGTGTTTTTCTGAAATGCACTAATCTCTCATACGGATAAGTCAAATTAAGGGATCTATTCTGTTTTATTGCTTGAAGTTTCAATAATTACAGGATCTCTTTAAAAATCAATAATTACGACTACGACTGCTGAATTCATATTAAATTGTAATTGGTATGGGCCTACATTAATTCCTCCGTCAGAGGCATTGCTTTAATTGTCAGGGGTCCAATCATCGAACATATGGGATACTCCATCAAACGGAACATAGACATGATCAGAAATTCTGTCACACTTGTAGTCCCAAACATTTTTATCAAAAACTTTTGTGATAGATAGTCAAAACTTGGTCTAAGACGTAAACAAGTCACAATGTAACGAAGTTATAAAGTTTAATAACAAAGTAATAAAACTAACTTTGTTTAAGAGCAAAAAACAAAGAGGTTTTTAAGTTTTTTCTATAATCTTCCTACAGATATCTTTTGTGGAACTTTTATTCAATTTTATTGCCAGATTTATAAAGCCTACACTTTTTTGTTAAAACTTCTTTTTTTGCTGTTTTGTCAGCTTGAAGTTAGGTCTTGGATCACCGATTGTGCTTGTAGGTACGTACAGAAACACATCAATAAATATACACAAAAAGTTAGGCTAGAAAAAACAGTTATAGGCCCTACTTTTTGACACATTGATTGACACATTACATTCTGTGTTTAAAATTTCCAAATACGCTAACCACTAGAATAGCAGCCCGACAGCCGGCTGTCGGGCTGCTATTGTCTTTCTATTGTGTCTCGAACCACGTGTGTTTGAAGGAATAACGCGTGGTGATCAATTCTCGTGCCTTCTCTTCACAAGAAGGCCCCTTTGCCCCACGGTGGGGCAGGCTGACATAGACTGCTAAAACTCAATCTCATATTTATCCATCATCAGATTAAATTAATTAATTAATTGATCTGGCACTTAAAACACTACAATATTTCAGCACATAGGCACTCAAATTACGACTGAAAAAGGGCAAAACCTTAACAAGTATTCTTAAGGCCAAAGTACTCGCCGAAACCGAAACAGATGCTTCTATGGAGCGCCAAACCCCGAAATTCTTGGAGCCCTCATTACACTATTTATAGTTGTGTATGGGGTACCCTAAAAATGTACTTTGGTAAACCGGCTGACGCACACACACAAAGGTACAGGTATCGGACGCGTGTGTGCGCTTACGCAATACGCACACAGACGTAAGAAGGGCGAAGGGAAATTTTGGCAATAATTTTGTGTTGTTATAGTCTGTGCGTGGAGAAATGGTGAGTGCTTTTGGTTTTAAAAGTTTTTTTTATTCATGTTTATGTGGTAGTTTCATTTATAAGTTTAGGTCTAGTAGGCGAGCTAGTTCACGGGCTAGTAATAGCTAAATTACGTTAAATTAATTATATAGTCCATTTGGATTATTAAATTCGT
This sequence comes from Athetis lepigone, assembly GCA_033675125.1. Classification (NCBI taxonomy): domain Eukaryota; kingdom Metazoa; phylum Arthropoda; class Insecta; order Lepidoptera; family Noctuidae; genus Athetis; species Athetis lepigone. The sequence continues at coordinate 17,846,595 of CM066225.1, forward strand.
ATGAATTGTGTATAGTAATACAATAGATTTAGAATTTCGAAAAATCGGAGATTTTTAAAATTAGTTCTGATTATTTTGTAATATATCCATTTTACGTCAAGGGACGGTATAAAAATATTGTATTGCTTTACCAGTGTAATTTATATGAGACTAAAAACCTCTATGTTAAGTCATAAAGATATCTCCATGCCGATCATAAAACAAAACGAAACTATGAGGGTTAATTAATTCGAAATCTGAAAAAGGACAAATGCAACACTGAATAACTTAAAAAAACATAATATATAAATACACGATACATAGCCGAATATAACTTCAACATCTTGTAACAGCATTACTACGATAGAAACACGTAGCAACTCATAGATAAGTGCTACGAATAGCTACGGCGTAGCACAGAACTATTTCGTAGTCTTCTCGTAGCACCTACGAATAGTGAGTTTTACTATGTTGTAACCTTTTTAGATATTACAGTAGAAGTTGTATAGTTATGTATTTTATTCTAGTAGTATATTATTTTGAGGTTATATAGTAAGAGGGAAGTTTAGTGAACTGTAAAGTCGATTTTGAATTGAAAACACCCATTCTGCTTATAACAAGTATATATTGATTGAAAACTGCATTCATTTCAATGAGCGATACGTATTTTGCTGATCATATAAAATTAAAGCAACGTGTTAAATACTTCATTCATTGCCAATTCGTCATTATAAATTATGTACTTAATAAAAAAAACAGTCCAATAAATTATGAATGCAAAATCTATGTCTATCTGTTCAGCTTTCACGGCTAAATCACTGAACAGATTTTTATGAATTTTGCTATGTAGCAAACTTAAAACCGAAGGCATAGGTTATTTTAACCCGACTGCCAAAAGGAAGTTCATGGAAGTAAGTGACATATTATGACATATTTATTTGAAAAAGAAAGGAGAAATAAAAAAATAGTTTTTTAAATAATCAAAAAAGTTGAAAGATTCATTAATTTCTAAAGTTTGTGGAAACTACATGAAACAGAAACAAAGCCGATTTCCGATATTGCAGTTGGATTTTTTAATAACTTAAGATTTCGTCGACCAAGCGACAGCCGGCTGTCAGGCTGTTATTATCTTTCTATTGTGTCTGGAATCACATGCGATCGAAGGATTATTAATTTAATCTGCGGATGTATGTATGTAACCTATGTAACTGATATTCACACGAAATCACGAACGAATAATGCCGCATAAAATTAATCATATACATACTACACATAAATATAGCTCTATTATACAAAACAGATGTTTGGAAAAACGTGAATAACAAAATATGTAAACACAATACTTTGTGTACACGAATGTAATAAATGTTTGTATAACCTACAGATTTGTTTGGAGGTTATTTGTGTTTGTGTGTTTAGGTGTATATAGTTATAAATGCACCCATGATACAGGAAAAAATCTTAGTGTGGGGAAACATCTAACGTGTTGACTAAAAAAAAGTGTGAATCGGTAACGCGCACGAAGGGTTCCGTACCATTATTGGTACATGATAAATAAAAAGACGTTTCTAGTATAAAAGCCTTCTTAAATATTAATTTTATACTAATTTTTTATTTTTTCTTTCTATAGCGGCATCATAAGTACTTAAATATTCTGTGAAACTTTTAACTTTCTAACTGCCACGGTTCATGAGATATAGCCCGGTGGCAGACAGACGGACAAACAACAAGGGTTTTAGGGTTTTCAGTTGAAAACCCTAAAAAACACACACACTTAGCATTAAACCTTCGAACAGACATGATTAGAGGCACAATAGAAAAACAATAGCAGCAAAACATCTGTATTAATACACGTAAGGTCTTAAAAAAAAATACCAACTTTAAAAACCGCACCTCATATTACCGAACGCACTCTACCGCAACATATCTATGTGTGTGTGGAATACAGTGGTGCGTTGCGCGTTGCGCGTGTGTGCGTGCAGCAATCATTATTCGTAAGTACTAGAGGCGTAGATATGTATGGGTAGAATTTGGCGCGGAGATACCATGCGATGCAGTTTAAAGGTTTTATTACTTAGCTAGTGAATTGAGTTTTATAACTTGAATTTTTGGTAAATAAAATTGTTTTTGGGGGCTTAGGCTAGGTAAAAACTGTCTTTAAGCTATTCTAAGTTATTGCTAAACAGTGCAAATTTGGCTTAAAGAATTTGTTGGACCACAAATTAAATCCATACTAATATTATAAATGAGAAAGTGTGTGTGTGTGTCTGTCTGTCTGTCTGTCTGTCTGTTTGTCTTTCTTTCACGGCAAAACGGATCGACGGATTGACGTGATTTTTTAAGTGGAGATAGTTGAAGGGATGGAGAGTAACATAGGCTACGTTTTGTCTCTTTCTAACGCGAGCGAAGCCGCGGACATAAGCTAGTAAATAAATATGTTGGACATCTCACACATGGTCATCTCTAACTAGCCAGGGTTTCTGCTTTGGTAACTAGACATCTGTATACATACTTATGTAAATAACTTATAAACACATACTATCCATACTAATATTATAAATGGGAAAGTGTGTCTGTCTGTCTGTCTGTCTATCTGTCTGTCTGTATGTTTGTCTTTCTTTCACGGCAAAACGGAGCGACGAATTGACGTGATTTTTTAAGTGGAGGTAGTTGAAAGGATGGAGAGTAACATAGGCTACTTTTTGTCTCTTTTTAACGCGAGCGAAGCCGCGGGCAAAAGCTAGTACTGTTATAAATTAATGATTGAATTAAGTAAGTGAAAGACATTCTTACTTATTGACCATGTTAAATATTTAAGCCTAAATCGTTTATAACCTAGTCTAAAAAAACTAGGTAAAAAATAAATAAAAAAGAATGGTTTTGGTTACATTTGTTGTTTTGCATGACCACAAATTCCGAAATTAAATTGTTTTTTTCCCGTTTACGTTTTCAATTCGCGTATATCCTCTTTATGATAAATTCAAATTGATAATTGGCAAAGAAATTCTATAATAAACAAGCAAAAAAATCGATTTGATATCCTCAGTTCGGTTAAAGACGTGTTTTTATTTTTGAAATATTGCTAGCGTTCCCAAAATTCCAAATATCATTGCCCTGAGTATTCATAAAACTACCTATTTTAATTTGTTTATGCTTTACTTCACACATATTTCAAAGTTCCATACTTTTTAAGTGCCGTACCTGTATAATATAATTAAAAAGCCGCTTATGTTAAAAGTTCCGAAAATAACAAATTAATGCTGTAACCCGATGAATTTCAAGTAACTCGACGTCTCGCAGAATCGATAACTGTCAAGCGCTAATTAATTAAATCACGAACGTGAACAGGGCCGCATCAGTTCCGTAGTCTTGGGTTTGGGTCGCATCCGACGTACCTACTAGTAAAATTTAAAAAAAGCACTTTTGATCTAGCTGTATTTCTCTACTCTGTACCTTGGTAAATTAAACATTAAGTTACATTATTTTTATTTTAGTTTGCGTTTTAACAATCAATCCACGAATATCGCCAGTTTAAAAATTAAGATGAGATTTGTCCATTTTACTTTCAGGAATTTAGTTTTCCATAAATTTGATAATTGACTTAGTGTTTTTTAGAAACTACCGACTATTTCCGGATCACTTGTCACGTTATTTATCTATCATCTTGGTAAATCCATAATGTATGTTTATTCCTTAAATCGTTTATTAGATTTACAGATTTGTTTATAAAATCACAAGAAAATTTACAGAGTTATCCATACTAATATTATAAATGCGAAAGTAACTACACTCTAATTTAAAGAAATTTGGTACAGAGATAGTCTATAGTCTGAGAAAGGACATATAATGGTTTTTATCCCGAAAATTGTACAGGAACGGGAACTACGCGGATAAAACCGTAGAGGGCAGCTAGTACTAAATATTATTTTTATTGGAATACTAGCTGTCACCCGCGGTTGCACCCGCGTTATATCAGATTTTTGGTTACTACTCCGCTCGAATTTTACTCGAAACCACGTTTTATGTCACGTCCCACGGAAACAAGATAAAAACAAAAAAAGTAGAAATAAATTATTATGATTGATTGATTGGTTGATTGAAATAAATTATTCTATGTCCGTCTCCTGGTCCTAAGCCGGCAGAACCGATTTGGCTGAAAATTGGTGAGGAGGTACCTCACCAATTTTCAGCCAAATCGGTTCTGCCGTTCTTGAGTTATAAAATGTGCAACTAACACGACTTGCTTTTATATATATATAAGATATTTCATTAGCCCAATCCCTTAAAGCATACCAACCGCCTCCCTAGTCCGTCCCTGTATCACGCGTATACCAGTTCCCGTTTAGAGACCGCGCGACTGGTTGGCAAACAATTGCTTAATTAATGCTATTGTCCGCAGTGAGCGACTGGCTGTTTAGTTGTACGATAAAGCGACACCTCGTGAGTGAGGAGATTGTCACCGAAGGAAAATGACTAATGACTTAATTGGTTTATGGAAAATTAATTTCAAGAGACTTGTCGACTCTTAAAGAGATCGGGTATGGCAAAAGTAATTGCGTGATAATCATTACAACATGGCTTCCGCTCCGTTAAAAAGAAAATTATTATTTTGAAAGTAAGTAAGGCATCATGTAATAAATTCCTTGCGTTTTAAATTATAGTACAATTATATTGCATTATGCCTGAACTTGGTTAAAATCTGTGCCTGAGGTCGGAAATGCTTCGTTGTTAAATAAATTAAATTAGTTCTAGTTGTAAAAAGCGACGCGGACGCCTTTTATGATGCCCTATTATATCTATCTCTTATAAATTATGCATTAAATTTACTTTTCCACAATATCCAGAAAAGACTAACATAATTATCTAAAGCCAGGGTTATATCTTAACGAAGTTAAAATTGAAACTCGCATTTTTTTTAACTGTCATATTCGTCTAACTATTGCTAAAATTTCAGACATACAATGGTGCCGATTCTGTTATTCACAAACTTAACTAAATTTAAGTTAAATGCATCTTTCTCTTTCCATTTCAATAAAATATTAGTTTGGTCCTGTCAATATTAGACACTCCATAGATAATTTAGACGCGATTAAAAACTACTAACGACTAAATATAAGCCAATTTTCTTCAGGCGCTGTCTAATTTGACAGGATTAAACTAAAATGTATCTTTTGTGCTTTTCTTTAAGAAATGGAAAGAGAAAGATGCATTAAACTTAAATTTAGTTAAGTTTGTGAACAAGATAATCAGCACCAATAACATTCACTAAGCAACTAAGGTCTTGTACCATATAACAAAACTTATTTAGATTCGCCTAACACTCAAAACCCGCACATTAGTTCCACACGAAAAGCAATAAAAAGCCAACACCGCGATATCTCATTACTTCGATTGCAACTTGCCCAAACTGCATTTTTGGGTTCTAGAGAGCTCTACATCCATCTCTCTCTAACCCACGTGTTAGAGAGAGAGGGATGTAGTTTGACCTATGCGCCTGCGACCGATTTCGGGGCCGAGAAGTACGTTCGTGTAGTTTTCTTTTTGTTTGATTTATTTTTGAAACTGTAGCAATATATTTGGGAGATTTCTTGAGGCCTTGTTGGTCCATAAAGTGTGTAATTATTTTAACGGGTTGATAACGGTGTGTTTCGTATTATTTATGGTGTGAGTGAATGTTATACAAGATTTGAAACCTGGAAGTGATTTTGTTTTAACCTGATTCATAAAGCAGAACTCGTAAAAACAATTTAATATCGACACCCCATTTCAATAAACGAACTGTAACTAGATATAGACATAGCGAATTTAAAGTATCAAAATTTTCTTAATATTTTATGACATAAACGTGTTTTCAGATTTTGCTGTTGTTATTATTCGATATACAAAATTATCCAATTATTATTTATAAATCAGTTTTGCGGTTCTCTGGGTGGACCCAAGACGATCCATCATATTGTCATTACGTTATTGATTGTCTAGTGTCCCCTTCATTTCACCACAAGACTGAACGACCGTCAATGTTGCAAGCCTGAATATATTAATGAATTCCACATCGCCACATATTTTAGTGTAACCGTCAGTGCTTGTGAAATAATATTTAATTTTCCTCTCAAGCCTGCGTGAGACATTTATCACTATGCTCTCGACTCCATCGCCCCATCTTTCGGTGCACAGATAACAACATATAGGCAAGACGACAAAAAAAAGGAATTAGTCCGTCAGATAGACTGTCAAAAATTTTTAGACACGTATTTTTTCTTCTTTCTCGTAAGCGAAGAATAACGAAGATATAGTGCGTTGAAGTTGCGCATGACGTCACGATCTGATACAATTTTTCCAGGACGGCGACGTCAAAAGAATACAAAGATAAAGAACAACAAAGTTCCGGAGTGGGGGACTCCGGAACTTTGTTGCTCTTTATCTTTGTATTTTTTTATTAATTTTATCGAGCAAAAAATACGCGTCTCGTATTTTTAGTCGATCTTCCAGACGGACTAAACAGAATGCCATTATTTTAATGCTGTCGTCATCCCTATTATCTGTCCCGCGCTAAGTCTGTGGTTACTGCTCCACTCCTGTCGGTATACAATCAGAGCGTGATGTTATTTTCCTGTATGATATTCTGGAGCTATATTATTATTATCCTTTCGACAACCAAGAGACAACGGCTGTCGCTTGGTATTTTTTTACCCACGACGGAACGGAGCAGGTATATGCGTTTAGGGTGAGAGATGTTTGTTTGTGTATGCGTTTGTGCATTGTTCCCACCTATCTTCTAAACTAATGATCCGATTTTGATGCGGTTTTCAATACCGGGTTTGTGTTTGATGAGTTCATGTTCTTAGATAGGTGGCATGGCTGTAACTCATTAGGGGGCGCCACAATATTAGTGCAAAACAATGTTGCAATGTAATCAAAACGAAATGTCCGATTACAATTCTGTTTTCAGCAATGTGTACTTAACGCATGTTCCCAAATAATAAAAATTACGTCTGTAACTTTTATTCTTTTTCGATGAGATTTTTACCGTCGTGGGTTTTTTTCTAAATTTTTATTTTTTTTTACCCATTTTTGCCCTGGTTATCATAGTACAAGCTCTGCTTAGTTTGGGATCAGATGGCCATGTGTGAGTTGTCCAAGGATATTTATTTATTTATCGAAGGAAGCTATAGATATAAAAAGATATAACATCATGATATGAGCTCCGTGAGCGCAATACTAACGAAAGATGCGGGTGAACAGCCAGTTAAATATTAGTTGGATAAAATATACGTCAATTTTCTTCAGGCGCTGTCTAACTTGACAGGATTAAACTAAAATGTATTTTCGGTCCTTTTCTTTAAGAAATGGAAAGAAAAAGATGCATTCAACTTAAATTTAGTTAAGTTTGTGAACAAGAGAATCAGCACCAATAGCAAACTAACAACACCAAAAAAAACCCACTAAAATAAAACTCTACCAAATAATTTACCAGTAAATACTTAGAGGGTAGTACTAAATCATCGCAACGTGTGATCTCTCCCAGAGGGGTGTAAATCCTCCGCCCCTGATGACGTCACGATATATGCCGTGCAAATACTATGTTGAGAAGTAATGCTTTTGAGGGGCTTGGTACTCTGTGGGTATAATGTTTATTTTTGACGGGCCTGTAGGTCTCGAGGTTTATGACCCTGACTGTTGGAGATCGTGGATTTGATTTCCATCCAAGACTAATCTTTGCCTTGACTTCAATAGTAAATAGTCAAATCTTTTATTTTCATTAGACCAAAAAAACCGGCCAAGTGCGAGTCGGACTCGCTCATGAAGGGTTCCGTAGCAGCAAGTAACATAATATAAAGTTCTTGTAGTTCGTTTTCTATTTCATTTTTATTTGAGTTGATTGAATGAAAGGTAAATTACGATATCCGGTTTATGACGTATTAAAAAAAACTATTTACTAGATTTCGTTCAAACCAATTTTCGGTGGAAGTTTATATGGTAATGTACATCATATATTTTTTTTTTATTTATCATACTCTTATTTTGGAAGTTACAGGGGCCAACATTTTACCACTTTGAAAGTGTCTCTCGCGCAAACTATTCAGTTTAGAGAAAAAATGATATTAGAAACCTCAATATCATTTTTGAAGACCTATCCATAGATACCCCACACATATGGGTATGATGACAAAAAAATTTTTGAGTTTAAGTTCTATGTATGGGGACTTTTTTTATTTATTTTCTATTTTTGTATCAGAATCTTAATGCGGTTCACAGAATACATCCACTCAGCAAGTTTCAACAGTATAGTTCTTATAGTTTCGGAAAAAAATGGCTGTGACATACGGACGGACAGGCAGACAGACAGACGGACAGACAGACATGACGAATCTATAAGGGTTCCGTTTTTGCCATTTGGCTACGGACCCTAAAAAATGGTAAAAGATCACTACTTGGCTCTCTAACACTGTCATCACTCGGTTAAATTCAATTATATTTTTTTTACTACTTCTATTGTATCTATGTATTGTTTATGATTTGTATGTATAAAGATATACATCTAATGCACATATAAATAAATATATATATTAATGTACGCCATAAACTCCCCGTTACTCATTTTTAAATAATTTGATTCCATCCAAAAGGCTGGAAGAAATTGCTTTTTAGCGATAAAGCCGCCCATTGTACTCTTGCATATTTGTTTGTATTATCCTTTACTGTTTTTGTCCTATTGGTGTAAAATAAAGAATATTCTATCTAGCTATAACTATTTTTGACATAGTATAGACCTACCTATTGGTGATCCGATAGCCGTGCGTGTAAAAGTAATAAAACTCAAAGTAATTTTGTAGAAATGACAACGGCACCAACATACATATAAATTGCACAAAGTTCACTTTAAATCTTCGAGTATTGCATGTTAGTTAACTGTTTTACGGTAACAAACAATAAACAACTAAGGAACAAATGAACTAACTGCAAACGCCTGCAGTATTCACGCGAGCAAACAGTTGCGGTCTTTCGACCATGCGGGCTTAACTATTAGAATACCAAGACTTGCTCATTACTGGTTGCTTGTTTATATGCACCATACTACATCACTACAGAGTATAAAACAAAGTTACTTTCCGCTGTTTGAATCTGTGTTCTTAGATCTTTAAAACTACACAACGGATTTAGATGCGGTATTTTTATAGATTGAGTCATTTAAAAGGAAGGTTTGTATGTATAATACGAGCATATTATAGTGAAGAAAAGCCAAGATTTTCAATGATTTCTAACCCAGGGTCAGGTTGCTAGAAAAATATAATAATAAGTATGTCTGATTGCCATAGCAAAGGTACTGCCTCTGTCGAGATCAAATAGAGCTGTAAGAGTTTTTCCAAGACTTTATTTAATCTTTAATAAGCGACAAATCGTTTTTTAACTTGGTATCCACAACAATATACATAAATGGCATAAGGTTCACTTAGAATCTTTGAGTATTGTATGTTAGTTACTAGACATTGTGATAAACAATATCTAACAAACGTACTAACAGCAAGCGCCTGCAGTATTCACGCGAGCAAATAGTTGCGGTTTTCGACCATGCGGGCTTAACTTAACTATTGGAATGGCAAGACTTCCTCATTACTGCTTGTTTGTTTATATGCTCCACACTATTTCACTAATAATTACTTATAGCTTTTGCCCGCGGCTTCGCTCGCGTTAGCAAGAGACAAAAAGTAGCCTATGTTACTCTCCATCCCTTCAACTATCTCCACAAAAATCACGTCAATCCGTCGCTCCGTTTTGCCGTGAAAGAAAGACAAACATACAGACAGACAGACAGACAGACAGACACACTTTCCCATTTATAATATTAGTATGGATAAGTTTTTCAGATATCAGATCTATTTAAGACGGTTATGCGGTTTCACCCGCACTTTTTATTATTGCTCCACTTTCGTCGGTGGAAGCATGATGTAACATAGCCTATAACCATGCTTTAACCTTTATCGATTAACAGGCTATCCAACAAAAAATGTTTTTTAATTTGGACCAGGATTACTTGAGATCAGCGCGATCAAACTAACAATCAAACTCTTAAGCTTTGTAATATTAGTATAGATTTATATCTTTTCATAAATATCTGCAATATAAGTAAAACTCAGTACTTATTACTAGGTACTTTCGTTTAATTATTAAAAAAAATGGGAAAATTGTGTGAAGTAAAAATTAAATTCTTTATTGAGCACGTAGGGTACTAGAATCCCTTCACCGCATATTTTTTTAAAACAAGCTGATGTTGGCATTTCCTAACTACCTCTACCTTTAAAAAGAAATGCCGAAAGAAACTCAGGGATTATCGTCTCTTTTAAAGTTCAGACATCATCATCTCCCTAGCCTTTTCCCAACTTTGTTGGGGTCAGCTTTCAGCCTAACCGGATTCAGCTGGATACCCGTGTTTTACGTGAAGCGACTGCCTATCTGACCTCCACAACCCAGTAACTGGGCGACACGATACCTCTTGGTTAAAGTCTGGTCAGACTTTCTGGCTTCTGACTACCCGTAACGACTGTCAAAGTTCTACGAATGACAACCGGGACCAACGGCTTTACGTGCTTTCCGAGGCACGGGATGTCAGTGATGTCTAAGATAAACTTTAGAAAGTACATATGAATTGAAAAAGTCACATTGGTACTTGCCCGGATTCGAACCCACAACCTCTTACACGAGAGGCGGGTGCCTTATCCACTGGGCCATCAAGACACTCTTTTAAAGTTCAGACAAAGTCAAAATTATCGAGTACTGTTAGTTATGTGTTTGCAAATTAGCCACTAATTACCAGTTCCCATAACTATTAAAACAGTCCCTAAATACAACGTAACAAAATCATCTTCTTATTTCTCCATTAAGCAACATGTTGCCAGCACAATTCTCGCAGACGCTAATCTCTATTTAAGCTAAAACTAAAGCTTCATATTTTAGACTGAAACTAAGATAACTTAGTTAGTTAAAGTCAGTTTAGTTCTAAGACTAGATTAGGTCTAGCTTCTGTCAAGTTTAAATGTTAATTGCTGAATAATTTACAGCTACGAGTAACTGTCTCTGCTACATCTTGTGTAATAAATTATGAAGAAAATGGACAGCGCATAGCTACAAAATCTGGGGGCACGGCAGTGCCCCAGCCAAGTCTCGAGCAAAGAGGGCACGGCCGTACCATACTTTTCTCGAAGCGTTTCGCGGCTATTTCACCCCCCCTGTATCATCGATGGGGACAAAGCTAGGGGTTTAGATTTTCGATAACCAAATGTAAGCATTATAACAAGCTCAGCCTCAAAATTACATGACATTTGAACCAATAGTTTACGAGTTATGGGTGATCAAAATTACACCATTTTGTCACTCACTCACTGACCGATCATCAAAAATCTAAGGTACTTCTAGCAGACTTAGAACCTTCAAATTTGGCACCAAGATAGGTTATTAGCTACATATAAAGGGAAAATTATAAAAACTTTAATTAGTTATATAAGTTAGTAAATAATAAGAAACAAATTTATATGTGCGGTTTTACAAGAACATTAAGTATGAATTTCGACTGCATTGTTAACTTTGTTCTTTGTTAATACAAAAATTAATAATAAATTGGTTTATATTATAACCAGCGCGTTAAATCTAATTCGGATACGATGATGCTAGAAGCTGAGTCCATCGATATTTATTACGAGTCCTGGATCAACGACCACTATTCTAAACAGCCTAAAGAGTTGTAGACTACTAACATGCAGGTACAGTTTCGCTCAATATTATGATATTATTAAAACAGGCCCAGTCTCCTCTAAAGTCTAGTGCTACGAGCTAAATGATGGCAAAAAGTTTCTGAAAAGAAGAGCTAACCCATATTTAATCAATCACATGGCACTCCGGACATGGTCAGTTCGGGAGGTTCCTGTGTCGGATTCGGGCGGAAGCGACGCCTGGGTGTCACCACTGCAGTAACACACAGAGCAGAGGACACGGTCGAGCACACAGTGGAAGTGTGCCGCGCATGGGCGGAGCATCGGCGTGTCCTCGTAGAGGTGATCGGCGGCGGTGTCCTCTCGCGCCCGGCGCTGGTTCAGGCCATGCTTCGGGGCGAGACGGAATAGGATGCCGTCGCCTCCTTCTGCGAAGCAGTTATGCTAGTGAAGGAGGCGGCGGCGCGCGAGAGGCAACGACGAGCCTCTCGCCCCGGACTAAGACCCAGGCGAAGACGTCGAGAGTCGCAGGACGACTACCGGCCACCGTAGGCGCGGTTCTGCGGATGACGAGCGATGGGTAGCTCGCCGCCCGGCTAGGACCAGGACCGCGTAGACCGCGCGTTTTGTTCCACGCGCGCCTCAAAGAGAAGGAGTCAGCACAGGATGGGGCCCTATAGGGCCAACGCCTGCCCGGGTTGCGGAATGTTTATAACAATTACCGTGACCCTGGAACATAAAGGGCAATCGAAGGAACACGAGTGGGTTTTAGTCAGTAAGAGTCTGACACGCCCTCCCGCCGCACCCAGGACGGGAGCAGTCATTGGATGATTTCCCACTCACCAAAAAAAAAAATTAATAAATCACTTTTTCTACGACGGAGAACAGGTACCCAAAAAATACTACTTCGTTCCTAAGATGAACTCATAATGGGGTGTGATACTTACACGGAAGACTTTAATTTGGAAATTCAATGATATTGATTTTATCATTGAAATCCCATAATCAACTCCTTCTTTTAAAAAAATGAAATTCGATCGAGTTGGTATGTTAACGCAACATATACCCATTTACGCTTGTCTGAGATATTTGACACATGTGACGATGAAAATGGGCGGTTCAGAACAAAGGATCTGGCAGTTTTCGGGGATCTCTTATAGCTTTTTCCGGTAAAAGAAAATTTATCTTTTGAAAACCTTTCAATTGCTGAAACTAATAAGTTATTAGGTTCCCTCAGTATGCCGACTCTGTAGATTGACCTATTTTTATACGATGAGCTTCAATTAATATACGACACCTTAATGATTCTGATTTTGTTGACAAGCTAAAACAAGATTAGGTGCAAGCTAAATTAAGTTTTTCTAAAGTATTCTTGAAATTTGCAGCCTAGTATCTGGGTGTGTATTGATATGGTATGACTTGCGACTATAATAGATATTTAACGACGAATGACAATGAGCAATGTTTGCGCGCGGCTGGTTGTCAAAACAACGCGCGACACCCCGCGCGCACATTGAGACGAAACAATGACGTGAGTTTTAGGTTAGTCAACGGTCAATCGGAATAGTACAAAATGTAAAGTATGATCGTGATGATTCGAAAAAAGTAAAATCTATAGTACTTAATCTTAGTAATGACATTCATATGAACTTTGTCCTGTAAAAACCAAATTAGAAATAATTTTAGAGCGTATATTCATCGGGAACAATTTCATATATGCATCGCTTATGCTATAATTATTCGTAAAAACGAGGAGCTAAGCTTAAACCATGCGATGATGGACATAGGTTCCTCCGCTTTCACCTATGGTCAAGCATACATGGCCCTTTCAAGAGTGACAAGTCTGGGTGGATTACATTTGATAAATGTCAATTTTACTTGTATGAAAACTCAAGAGTCGGGAATATCTGAATATAATCGACTCAGAAGTATCTACAGTCCTGACTTGTGTACCTCAGAAGTAATGAAACCTCAGAGAAAAAACAAAAGAGTTAGAGATCGAAAATATGCATCAAGCAAAGCAGCAGATGAGGCACAAGACATAATAAAGTCACCTAAAAAGAAAAGAAAGAGACCTACAAAAAATAAATGAGATCCCACCAAAAACATTACATGTAAAAAAAGCCAACTCTCTTCGCACTTCTACCATCGTAAAAAGTTTTGAGATCGCATAGAAGCCAAGTACTGTTTAATTTATTTTGTAATAATAAATTAATATTTTGTGATTAAATCTATAGTTACGTTTACATTATAATAATTATGACTTGGCCATGAGCACAATGCGATACAAAACGGCATATTTGGAGGAGTTGAAAGTTAAACATAAAGTTCACAGAATTAAATTCTTTTAGTTTATTCAATTGTTATTAAATTACTGACAGTCAATCTCATCAAAGACCAATGAACTGCATAATATGCATTATGGCGCATGTTTATTCTATGATCATCTTCCATTCCAATCAGTTACAAGGAGCAAACGACTTTTAATTGTGCTCATGGCCAAGTCATAATTATTATAATGTAAACGTAACTATAGATTTAATCACAAAATATTAATTTATTATTACAAAATAAATTAAACAGTACTTGGCTTCTATGCGATCTCAAAACTTTTTACGATGGTAGAAGTGCGAAGAGAGTTGGCTTTTTTTACATGTAATGTTTTTGGTGGGATACATCTTTCTAGCTAGCTGATAGATTTGTTCGTGTGGAATTAGTCATTTTGCCATTTCATTTCAGCCGTAAATAATATAATAATTGCCTAGAAACAAAATCTCCGCTACATCTATGTAACATCACCGCGTGTGTATGTATTCGCGTTAAACTGAAAAACAGATTATTATGCCGGTTTTAATTAAGACAGACAGAGTATTTCATTAATTTAAGTGTATAAATAAAAATAAATAAAAAAAAACTATTTATTTTAGGCAACATATATAATTTAAAGCATATTGTAATTATGAGATATATTTGAATGAACGAAAATAACAGAGACTAGCTGTCCCCTGCAGTTTTACCAGCATCTTAAGCTACTGCGCCGCTCTCGAGGGTCCTAGCGTGAAGTTATATAACCTTCTTGATGAATGGGCTATCTAACACCAAAAGCAATTAATAATGTAGATCGAACGGTTAGTAAGATTATCGCGTTAAACCAAAACAACAAACTCTTGCTTTAAAATATTTGAATAAATATTAAAATATTACCTATCTATAATATGTATGTAATTATAAATTATATAAGTATGTATATCAGTCATCTGGTTACCATTACACAAGCTCTGCTTAGCTTGGGATCAGATGGCCGTGTGTGAATTGTCCCAAGATATTCATAAATCATAAATCATAAATCATTATTTTTTGTCAGAATATGGTACATATTGTAATAAAACGCCAAGACACTGTGAAACGTTTATTCTTTGCAATCACACAATAATCGTCCTTTACTTTCAAATGTACACTTTACTTATCACACTACTTGTATAACACTACTTATATTCACACTGACGGCACTTCTCCAGACAACCGTACCACTCTGTGGTCTAAAGCGAACTGTCCACCCATACTCAAACGACCAAGGCCCTTCCTCCTTTTTCTCCCACTAGCACGCTATCTGACGTCATTTCCCTCAACCGACAAAAGTCAAATTCTTGTTATTATTGTTAACTTACGAAGGAGGTTAATTTAATTTTTGCACAAATAATACAATACATATATTTTGATTAAAACCTAACATGTAATACATTATTTTGATTAAAACCTAACACTCGACCATCCTGACAACGTGCATGTCCTCATGTACGTATCAGGTGGAAAACCTAACACTTGGTCAATTGAGTATGTGTTTACAAAGTATTTGTTTTGGCTATTTCACACTTTTTATATATTTATGTAATTGTAAACATTATAAACAAATACAACCATGTTTGAAAAAAATGTTAAAGAAAACAAAATTATTCATGTATAAATTCAACTAAAGGTATACAGTTACTTTATTTTATAAAATGAACTTATCTATTCCAAATTAATTTAATACATCCTCAATATCAATTAATTAAGTTTCATAAAATTAAACTATTTATCCTGTAAACCAATCAATTCTTACAGGGCGAAACATTACCGAGCAACCAACTAGTTTGATCACTTTGCCTTGTGAACCAATCAATTCTCACAAGAGTGATCTCACCTTGGAAGCTCCAGTCATAATGTTCCCACTACTTAACCAAAACTATCCTGTGAACCAATCAATTCTCACAGGGCGAGGTACTATGGACTATTCCCAATAGTACATCCACTACTACAAGAAATATAAATTCAATCAATCAGTTCTTAAAGACCATTTTGTTATTGTAACAATGACATTGTATCTCATCTCTTAGAACTCACAATCTGCAAGAAAGCAATTAATCTGACATTTCATCATCGTTTAACTCTAAAGCCGCAATGTGAACCCACGGTAACATCCTATCAGCCGCTACCGTAGTTTTACGTTTATGTTTCCGGCTGCTAAGGCCCGGTATAGATGCAACCCTATATCGGTCGTTACCTAAAACCTCTACCACCCTAAACGGCCCATGATACGAGGGGAGAAGTTTTTTGCTTTGACCATCATTTTTAAACGACGTGGTTTTAAGTTTAATTAAGTCTCCTACATTGTATGACCGCGCTGGGCGCCGATTTTTGTCGTAATATGTTTTTTGTTTAACTTGTTCTGCACTAATTTTATCTTTAACTTGTTCTCTAATAGAGTCGAGGTCTGCCACTTCTTGAGTATCTTTGGTCACTTCATTCATTTTAGCATTGATCTCCCCATTCATAGAGGTGCCAAACATTATCTCTGCGGGAGTTCTACCGGTGGTTTTCTGGCGAGTATTATTTAAACCCCATTGGATGCGACCTATCTGGGTATCCCAGTCTTTTTCATGGTGTTTTAAATTTTGTGCTGTGAGAGAGTCTAATATGGTTCTGTTATACCGCTCAACCTGACCGTTTGAGCGAGGGCAGGCAACGGCATTTAATACGTGTTTAATTCCTTTTTCTGAGCAAAAACTTTTAAATAAATGAGATGTAAAACAACTACCTCTGTCACTTATTATACGCTCTGGCGTCTTAAATGTATAAATTATATCTTCTAATGCCCTAATAACATTTTGTGTATTTGTATTTCTCACCGGTTTAACAAAAACATATTTTGTGAAGCCATCGACAACTACTAACAAATAAGAGTTGCCTCTCTTCGACCTTACGAAAGGTCCAAGATGGTCGACATGCAGGGTGTGAAATGGAACTTCTATCTTAGTGATAGGATGTAATAATCCTTCATTAGTACGTTCATTATTTTTGGAATAAGCACATTCTATGCACGCCTTGACATATTTCTTTACAAAGTGTGTCATTTTAGGAAACCAGTAATTCTTCTTGATTCGTTCTAAAGTTTTTTCTATACCGAAATGACCAATGTCATCATGATTTAACCTGCATATCTGCCATCTTGCACCTTTTGGAACTACCCATCGTAATTCATTTTTGTTACCATCAATACATCTGTACAGCCTATTATTTTTCAAGACGAAATTGTCCTTAATGTACTGAAGACTTTTAACATCTAAATCATTATTGAGTACATCTCTCATCCTGCTTAGCTCTGAATCTCCTAACTGTAATGTCAGTAACCAATCTTCGTCAGATATTGAAAATACTACGGGATTTAGCGAATCGGCATCTCCACTATCGTTAGTAACCGGGTTTCTTGATAGAGCATCGGCATGGGACATTTTGGAACCAGGTTTATATTCAATGGAACAGTTATATTCTTGTAGGGATAGCCACCACCGCGCGATCCTCGGAACTAAATCACGTTTTGTAAATGTTGAGCGCAGTGCACTACAATCAGTCACGATTTTAAATTCCTTTCCAATCAAATAGACTCGAAATTTCTTTAGGGAGCAAACTACCGCCAAGGTTTCCAACTCGTACGAGTGGAAATTCTTTTCTTCTGGGGATGTTTGCCTACTATAATAAGCTACGGGGTGGAATGAATTTGTGTGCTTAGATTTTTGTAATAAGATGCCGCTTAAACCATTTTTGCTTGCATCTGTATGCAGTTCAGTTTCGGCTGAAGGGTCATAAATTGCTAACACTGGTCTATTAATTAAGCTTAATTTCAAAGACTCAAAGGCATTTTGTTGACTATCGGACCATTCCCAGGGCGAATTCTTTTTTAAAAGAGAGCTAAGAGGCATAGCTATGTGAGCAAAGTTATAAATAAATTTTCTAAAGTAACTAACTAGCCCAAGAAATTGCCTCACGTTATGGACATTTTGTGGCTGGGGAAAATCTAGTACGCACTGAATTTTCTTTTCACCCGGCCTAACACCAGCTGAACTTATCTCGTACCCTAAATAATCTATTTTGCTCTGCAAGAAACTACATTTGGATAAATTTAAAGTTAATTTGGCTCTTTCTATTAGGTGCAATATCTCATCTAATCTACTCAGACACTCTTGTACGTTACGTCCATAAATTAACAGATCATCAATATAAGCAGTTGCTTTACTGTATCTGGCTGACCCAAGAACCTTATTCATCATTCTTTGAAATACGGCGGGTGCGTTTGCCAGCCCAAACGGCATTCGGTTAAATTCGAAATGTCCGTCTGGGGTGACAAACGCAGTAAGATGCTTACTTTCCTCTGAGATGGGTACTTGGTAGTAGCCAGAGAACAGATCTAAAGTGACAAAGCAGGCTTGCCCCGAAAGTCTTGCAATTTCATCTTCAATTATCGGCATTGGGTATCTTTCTTTTATGGTTACCGAATTCAGCATTCTATAGTCAATGCATAAACGCGAACTACCGTCCTTCTTTTTTACCAAGATAATTGGGCCAGCGTACTCTGACACTGACTCCTGAACTATCCCCGCTTCCAGCATGTCATTTACCATTGTACGGACTTTGTCGCGTTCGTGATGTGACAGCCTGTATGGCCTGTACACAACCGGCCGCGTGCTATTTAGTTCAATTTTCATTTCTGTCACATCAGTGCTGCCTAATTCATTCAATGATGATGCAAAACAGTGCTTATATTTCTGCAGTAACCTAAAGAGCTCTAAACGGTCATTTGGGGTTGCTGCATCACCTACTTGTACTTTGTCTATTTCTATCTGATTTAGCTCTACGTCTGATGAATTCGGTACCCCTAGAATGTTACTAATTTTGACTACGGCTTCTGCCCGACATAAGACACTGCCTTTACTAAAACGGCAACTTGAAAACATAGGTAGGACTGTCACAAAAGCTACACCGCGTGCGGTCGAATACACTCCGCCGTATATCATGTATGGTCCGGCTGGATTATCAAAAAATTTATTGGTAATTAATATGTCACCGCTGTAATTATGCTCAATTACTGTTTTCACCGAGGCTATCCCTTCAAGCACCATATCAAGGGTCAATTTCAATTCTAATGACTTTTCTAATTCTATGTCACATGGCGATTTTAATCCAACATCTAAAAACATGAGCTTAGAGGCATCTTTGTAAATAACGACATGACTTTGTTCAGTGTATGATTGACCTATTAATAATGATTTATCAAGATAATCATCACTAACGACTTTACATTCAACCTTAGCAGAAACATCATCAATAGTCAAATCAACTGTCACATTTCCTAATGAACTGACTAATTTATTTCCGAAGCCTTTCATTGTAGTTTTACGATCATCATGATTAAGTCCCAGTTCATTGGCAATCGATTCTTTAATCAAAGTTACTTCACTACCGAAATCTATATATGCATCTGCAGGTACCCCATTGACTTTTACATTTTTACTGTATTTAGAATTTGGATTAGCGTTAGAGATTGTCATAGTTGTCGAAACCGAATCATTCTTAGATTTATCATTTTGGTTTGAAGAAGTGCATTGTTCGGTTTTGTGGCCGATTTTGTTACACTTATTACATTTTAAAAGAGGTTTTGTACAACCGAGATATGGATGTCCTTTTTCCTTACAATTAAAACAGTAAATTTGTGATTGATTTGCTTTCGAGCTAGATTTTAGGTTACTTTGTGAACTAGAACTAGTATCATTGGTATTACGGTTCTTGTATTGTGGTCGTTCAGACATTGAAAAGTTATCTTTGTTGCTCATCAGGAACTGCAACAGTTGTTCAGGCTGAGAGCAACATAATGCCAGAGCACTAGATTTAATAGTCTTGTCGGATATACCATGTATAATACAATCTACAGCTCGTTTACCGCTTATGTCACATTGATTTATTAGAGCTAATTTCTCATAGTAATATGTTTCAATAGGTTCATTAAACTTTGTTTTACGTCTAAGCATATTTTCTAAGGATTGGCCATAATTCTGCTCACTGGGAAATGCCTTGAGTAATTTTTCTTGCCATTCCGACCAACTAAATAAAATTGTATTCAAGCTTTCATACCAGGTCTTGGCCAATCCTTGTAATTTCTGCATTGCAAAATGTGTTGTAACCTTATCATCCCAACCATATACACAAGCGCATTCATTAACTTTCTTCAACCAAATATCAATCCTTTGATTTTTGCTACTTGGATCAAAATTAGGCAGAATATTCTTATGCTCTATGTTTTTGTAATTAGTAGCTTGCGTAGATGATTGTGTTGACATGCTTTTAATGGTATCTAATATTTTCATAACGTCCGTGGTTGAAAAACTGGGCTCATTCGACTTACTGATATCCTTAGCGTTGTGGTCACCACGGCCGCGTAGCTCTTCCATGGTATAACGACTGTTGCTGCGTGGTTTGTTGTCCGCGCAGCTCCGCCGAGGTGCCTTCGTCGCAGGAGATTGATGATCTCTGCTGGGAGACCTGGGCACGCGCCGTGTGTGTTGCGCGCTGCCCAATATCTTCGAAGCTGACCGTTCCGAGATCGCGCTCTGCCGCGTGATGCTCTGGGCGTAGAACGCCTTCCGCTGCGCGACCTCCTGGACGTAGAACGCCTTCCGCTGCGCGACCGCCTGGACGCAGAACGCCCGCGTTCCCTCGAGTGACAGCGAGATGAAGCCCGCATGCTTCGTTCATGATCAGGGATGCGATGATTCGTCCTGCGATGCCGGTCCCTGCACGAACGCTGGCTGCGAGACCGGCTGCGGCTTCGGTGCCCTTCGTTACTTCTGGCATCACGACTTGGCGTCTCGACCAACCTTCCACACCGGTCATCGCGCTCACCATGTTGTTTTTCCATATTGGAGGCCTCAAACAAGATAGAACAAAACTGGTGTTATTTGAAATTTTATCATTAAAAGTACTAATGCATCTACAAGCGAAATATTTTATGGTTTCGTGAATATACCAGTATTAGAATAAGTAATAAAACTTTAGTACTTTCTGAATAAGTATAAATTATCCACTCAATATCCAACCCTGAACTGAACAGACCCCGCTGCTGGGACACAAGCCTCCTCCCAATATGAGAGCGTTATATCTTACAAGCTGGCCCAATGGGGGTCGGTAGGGTTTACCTTACTGCGAAAACTGTACCGCTAAAGCAAGCAATAAATTAACTTGGAATACGCACATGACTTGCTACGAGCCTGGGAATTGAACCCGAGACTAACTACTAATAGTCCAATTGCCTAGCCACTAGACTTTTAACACTCGGATATGTCGATCTCGAATCACTATTAACATTTAAAATAATAATAATAATGGATAATCAGGAATGTACTTACACGATCAGGCACTGTAATCCCACTTTCTGATATGTAATAAAACGCCAAGACACTGTGAAACGTTTATTCTTTGCAATCACACAATAATCGTCCTTTACTTTCAAATGTACACTTTACTTATCACACTACTTGTATAACACTACTTATATTCACACTGACGGCACTTCTCCAGACAACCGTACCACTCTGTGGTCTAAAGCGAACTGTCCACCCATACTCAAACGACCAAGGCCCTTCCTCCTTTTTCTCCCACTAGCACGCTATCTGACGTCATTTCCCTCAACCGACAAAAGTCAAATTCTTGTTATTATTGTTAACTTACGAAGGAGGTTAATTTAATTTTTGCACAAATAATACAATACATATATTTTGATTAAAACCTAACATGTAATACATTATTTTGATTAAAACCTAACAATATTATGGTCTTGAAATAAATTAATGGTCTCATCACATTCTGCCAGGTGTGGCGTGCAAATATATGGTAAAGTAGATGGTTAGTATTGGGTTAGTACGCATTATAATTTTCAATTTTTGACATGTCATCTTACGAATAACATGTAGATTAAATTCATGGTAATATTCAATGTCAAATAGGGAAGATGCAAACATAGTATTTATTGAAAAATTATTAATAAAATGATGAAAAAATGTAAATGAAGGGTCTCTGCAACTTTTTTTTTGCATAATGTTTATTTTTATCAATAAAATATGAATTTAAAATTACATGAAATGAAACGTAATTTAAAACACCAATCAGCGTCAAGCGACTGGAATGACGTCATTGGCACGTTCCAAAACGTGCGAGGAATTCACTCGAAAATTAAAAAGAGGTTATAGTACGATTTTTAATTCGAGTCAGAAAAATGACATTTCCAGTGTTGCAGGTTTTTAGTTCGAAATAAATAGTGATGTGATACAATCGAGTTTTTACAATGAAATCTTAATCGAGATTTTTTTTAATTCAATATCAAATTGCCTTTGATTAAGATAAAAAAGTATTACATGTAAATTACGGTCATTAAATAGAAGACATACACGGTAGGTAATTTAATATTACATAAAACACTGTTATATTATTTGTTTTTGGTAAGGTCCATATTTCTAAAATTGTTTTATTTAAGATGGTATGTATCCAATATTTACAATAATAAAACGCTTTGGTAAGTACCTAATAAAACAAAGCAAGACTAAATGTCTGCGATTGCTACTTTATCGTCATCGTAGCAATAAGTGCATTAGAACAATCAGCGAGCGATTAGCAATCGATTCATACATAATACTTACGATTTTTTTTGACGTTAAGCGATCACTGCGCAAATATTGCTGATTGCTGTTTCATAGGCCAGCAAAACGCTTTAGAGTAACCTTCGCGCTACTCCGTGTAATTCTTACCCTTTTTGGAACGCACCCCCGCAGTTAGTTGTCAAAGTAAACAGAAATAGTTTTGTAGGCTTAGATTATATACATGTAGGTATAAAATTAGCTTTATAAAAGCAAATTCGCGCAGTCTTCTAATGACTCTTTAATTATGATTTCGAAGGCATGCAATTTTCTTCGAATGTAGTACTTCATCTTTTGAACTTTTCTTAGTGTTGTTCACTAATGGTCTAATCAACTGAAATAACACACCTTCGATATGCTTGAAGCCTCTGTCTGCCATGATACAAGGTCCAGGAGGTAAAGATTCCATAAATCCAGATTCTTTAAATATTTAAAATCAGAAGTTCAGCCACCAAAACTTATCTGATAGGTACAAAGTTTGTAACCCCGTCTGGTGTTGGAGATATCAACATGAGTCAACATGCTTTTTTGCATAAAAAAGCATTGCATACATGCTTTCATGCGGTATTATTATGACCACGAGATGTTGATTGATAGTTTATTTTCAAATTTTAGCAATAAAAGTATCTGGAATGGCGAAAAATAATAAAAATTTATAAAAATTAGAGAAGAACAGTACAACCAGAGATACAGTGTCACTGCAGTGACGTCATCGGAACAATTGGTCCGTTTTCGCGCGGAAGTTTAAACTGTCAATTTAAAACCGCTTTTTTTACAATAAATTACAACATTTTAACTTTTTAATATATTAGTGGTCTATTTTACATGGAATTCTTTAAAATCAAATCAAAAATAAAAATATTGCATCTTCCCTATTATTCAAGTGATGTCAAAATATAAAATTACAAAATTAATTATTAATGTGATGTCAAAATATAAAATTACAATTCAACTATGATGTCAAGGTATCATTCAAATAGTCATTTAAATTGTAATAACATTTTTTACATAGCAGATCTTTAAGTTCCTTTTTAAACCCATTTAAATTTAAGCCTTTGATTGAATTTGGGACTTTGTTATACACATTTTGGGCTATACAGAATATGCTTTTTCTCATTAGAGCGGTTTTGGCTATACGTCCGCGTAACATATCATTATTATAGATATTATATTATATTAGATTATATTATATATTTATATATAAAATCTCATCATCTCCCTAGCCTTTTCCCAACTGTGTTGGGATCGGCTGCCAGACTAACCGGATTCAGCTAGATACCGGCGTTTTACGTGGAGCGACTGCCTATCTGACCTCCACAACCCAGTAACTGGGCGACACGATACCTCTTGGTTAGACTGGTCAGAGTTTCTGGCTAACCAGTAACGACTGTCAAAGTTCTACGAATGACAACCGGGACCTACGGCTTAACGTGCTTTCCGAGGCACGGGATGTCAGTGATGTCCTTGATGAACTTTATGAAGTACATATGAATTGAAAATGTCACATTGGTACTTGCCCGGAGTCAAACACACGAGAGGCGGGCGCCTTATCCACTGGGCCATCACGACACTTATACCCTTACTAATAATCACTGTGTAAAGTTATGTCATGAATAAAGCCTGTGTAACCATACATTTTTTTACGTATAAACCTGTCATACCTTTATGCAGCGATTATTAGTAAGACGCTTAGTATAGAAAAGCTAAGAATTTTAAAAATTTGTTACACATGTCAAAAGATAGATTTCAGATATTATATTACATTTCTTAAGCCTAGAAATCGATCTTATACCTACCAGGCTTTTGATAAGACCTGCCTGTCAAAGTATAGATATACTATTATATAAAGTAAGCCTTTTTCAGAACATTTTCCCTTTGATCCCCTATCTCTGTAGGAAGTAGCAAACTGTCTGTATATCGTTCTTAATATTGATTCTTTCAAGGTTTTTTCTCCTGAAATATCCTTAGGGATCGGCTGCGTATTAGGGGCGAGTTTTATGAAAAATCTGATAGTTTTATCGTCTAGGATAATATGTTGTCATGTGTTAATTTTTTTAAGTGGCTGATGATTAGCGATGATGCATAAGCATGCTCGCTTGCAATCTATACTAATATTACCTATAAAGAGGTAAAATTTGTAATTTTGGGTAATCTCTGGAACTACTGGTCCGATTTAAAAAAATCTTTCAGTGATACATAGCCCTATTATCGAGGAATGCTATAGGCTAAACCATCACGCTAGCGGAGCACTAACGAAAAATGCGGGTAAAACCGCAGGGGACAGCTAGTTTACTTATATAGAACAGGGATATGAAATTTCGGATACGGATTCGATACGGATATAGGAATGATTATTATACTGGATACGGTTACGGATACGGATATGAAATTATTTCGGATTATCCGTTAGTTTCGGATAATTTCAGCTACGGATATTAATATTTTAAGGAATTTCAAAAGTAAAATAATAAAAAAATAAAGGCCGATTAAAACAACTAGTCATAACGTGTCTCAATTAGGCTCCGCCCCTATCCGATATTATCCGAAACTTTTATTTCGGATTCGGTTACGATTACGGATATTTTATAATCATAATCATTTATTGCATCAAATATGGTTGTTACAGATCTTAAAACTAAATGGATTTTTTTATATTGGATATCCGATAATTTCGGATACGGTTACGGAACTCCCTAACATCCCTGATATAAAACTAGTTATCACCCTTGTGTCGATATTTCCATCTCCTAATCTACGTCTTTAAGGTTGGTATTTACAAAAATCCTTACTTAGTGGTTACCTACTCTTTACAAAGAACATACCCTATAAGCTCCGTGTCTCTTGAACTAGCGGTTTGGGCTAACAGTCAGTCAGTTTACTATACTAGCTTTTGCCCGCGGCTTCGCTCGCGTTAGAAAGAGACAAAAAGTAGCCTATGTTACTCTCCATCCCTTCAACTATCTCCACTTAAAAAATCACGTCAATTCGTCGCTCCGTTTTGCCGTGAAAGAAAGACAAACATACAGACAGACAGACAGACAGACACACTTTCCCATTTATAATATTAGTATGGATTGATTTTATTATATAATGATTTTATTATATGTATTGATGTATTGATTAAATAATGGTGCTTTTAATATTTTTTTTTTTTTGTATGGCCATCCTGGACTTTTTTTTAAAACTAAAAGCTCATTTCATAACATTTCCATTCAACGATCTTTTCTTCAAAAGTTAGGTGACAGCGACAATGACAGTATTGCCAGATTACTAAACAACTATTAGGCCACTCATATACACGTGAATCTAGATTGTGATAATGTGGGGGGGGGGGGGGGGAATCGATACAAATCTTTTATGAATAAAGGTGATATGGTTTAAATAAATTTTGTTTACATTAATTTATAGGTAAGTGATACGAAGTTCACCGGGTCATCTAGTATGTATATAATAGTAAACTCACTGCCTGATATCAACGTGTTTGTTAATATATAACAATAACTAACTAAATACATTAAACTTGGAGGGTTTATTCTTTGTGAAGAATATAAAAAATAGCCCTAAAGGGTTAAAATAGTAGGTAGAAGTTCGACATCCACGCGGGCGAAGCCGCGGGCGAAGGCTAGTAAATATTTTAAATCTAGATATTTTTTTTTATCTTAATATTATTTTTGTACGTTGGAAATAAGAAAAGCTGTTACAGTATTATTTTTTACAGCATATTACACGCCTTTTTGTTATTTCAAACCGTATTAAATGGCTTTTATATTCATGATTTGGATTTATGAAAATGATTCCATTCGTATTTTGAAAACAATTAAACATTACTTATTTGTGTCAGGTTTGACGGGTTGTAACCTCTATGGTTGTAACTGTTTTGACACTTGATTTGCCGGTTACTATGACAACGACATCCAACAGAACATGGACAACTTTTATATGGGAAAATGGAATTGTTGTTTTACTCTATCTTTCTCGCAATTTTAGAGACAAAAAGTAGCCTATGTTACTCTCCATCCCTTCAACTATCTCCATTTAAAAAATCACGTCAATCCGTCGCTCCGTTTTGCCGTGAGAGAAAGACAAACAGACAGACAGACAGACAGACAGACACACTTTCCCATTTATAATATTAGTATGGATATTGCTGTAAAATATACATCCTTTTCACACCTGTACATAGTATAAAAACAAAGTCGTTTTCCGCTGTCTGTTCCTGTATGCTTAGATCTTTGATGCAGTTTTTTTAATAGATAAAGGAGTTTAAAAGGAATGTATGTATATGTAAATTCATATTACAGTTTTCAGAGATTTGTAAAAACCATGCGAAGCAGGGAATGTAGGTATTTACAAATTATATATTTATGTATATCAGTTACACTACAAGCTACGTACAGGCTCTGTCTAGTAACTATTTAAGATATTTTTATATCGCAATTACAACCTAAAGCTAACCACCATATCCAACTAAATACCATTACATTTTTCGACCAAAACAAAGAGAAAACTTCGACCTATATCAAAATTAATATTGTATCGAGACGGACCTCAAACAACCTAAATTCAATTACATTATTGGAAGAAAATATAGACTGTTATCTTTGTTTAAAGTGTTGAGCCCCGGGGTCCACAAATATTGTTCCAGCCTGACAAGCTATTTCGGTCAAACGGGTGCATTGTTTTTTTTGCTATAGAATCTTTTCTTTGTATTGGAGTGGATAATATTGTGGATATAATTGGCTTTGGGTGGTCTTTAATGTAGTTTTAGAGGGTTTTAGATTTTGTTGTTTGAAATTTTTAATTTCACTAGATTTCGACCGTAGGTCCGTCTTTACACCTTTGAGGTAGAAATATTCCTAAAACCTGAATTAATGGACACTTCCTCTTCACAAAAAAACACACCCTTACTTTAGAGGACCCTTTCTTAAATTAGAGGAAAATCTCATGGTTTTCCTCTAATTTAATCCGTACTATAATATTATAAATGCGAAAGTAACTCTGTCTGTCTGTCTTTCTGTCTGTCTGTCTCTTCTTCACGCCTAAACCACTGAACCGATTTGAATGAAATTTGGTACAGATATAGTCTGGGATCCGAGAAAGGACATAGTATAAATGGGAAAGTGTGTCTGTCTGTCTGTCTGTATGTTTGTCTTTCTTTCACGACAAAACGGAGCGACGAATTGACGTGATTTTTTAAGTGGAGATACATAGTTGAAGGGATGGAGAGTAACATAGGCTACTTTTTGTCTCTTTCTAACGCGAGCGAAGCCGCGGGCAAAAGCTAGTACAAAAATAAATAGAAAAAAAATGTTGTCATTTAATCAAGATGGCGAACACATTTCAATTACGGGGAATAGGACCTTCAAAATAAATGGGAGCGCCCTGATACGGGTAAAGGTAAGTAGAGACAAACTTACGTCATTATTTTTAACTGACTTTGTTGTTGTAATGTGAGAGGCCACATTAAAGATAATGGGGTTATTTCTATTATCCTTATCGAGGTATTTACTGTTTCTCTATTGTTCGAAAATGCCTAAGCTTTTACTGTAGTGAAGTTTTTATTGTATAATCTAAGGTAGTGATGATCCGTTTCGTCTCTTGTGAAAGAACTTACTCATATGGGAATGGGTGGGAAAAAGGGTAAGAACCGATGTGAGTTTTTCATATACTTTCTAGATTATTTATTTAATAAACTTCATGCACATAATGTAAAACACTGCACATATGCGGCCATAATCCCATAGGCATTTTCACCCAGTCTACCTTAGGTTTATATAGAACATCAATGACAACCCGTGCCTCGAAAAGCACGAAAGGCCTCTTATTAACGACCATTTTTGTCATCGCATGATGACGTATATGTATCCGTTGCGTTAACATACATCCAATCTATCACACAACGGTCCGTCATCCATAATATGTTTCTGAATATTTGCTAAATGTGTCTCTTGTCTCTATTTGTTTATATCTGTTATGAACCTTTGCGAAGAGAGAAAATAAAGATATATTATTATTATTATTGTAAAAATCGTTACGTTAGCCGTTGTCGTCAAGAACACAAATTAACTATGGTGTTTATAAAAATATTCGCAGTGATGAGAAAATCATTAAACCTTTGGCTTCGTTAATGTATTTACCACGTGTTAATTGTTATAAATAACATATTAAAACTTACCTGCTGGTGATTAGCATCCTGCTTTTCACTGCTATCAGAAGTCGTTGACCCGGAAGGCTTCTTGCAGAATGTGGGACAGTACCGTCGACACAAACACCTGGAAAAGATTAAATAATGTTACAAAACAGTTTTGTTACAAGAAGTCCGTCAATATAAATTGTTACTGTTAGAAACTCGATGACCCCACAGTCAAACCATTGCAACGGTTTTGTGGGGCTAAGCTTATATTATAACTTACTTTGTGCTTTAAAGATAAATAAATAATAATAAAAAAATAGGTTTGAAAGATGTCGTGATATACATTTGGCAGACAAATATTATATTAACCATTTAAAATACCTTTGGCCTAATGACACTACTTGGTAACTTATAATAATTTTAGATCCAGGTTTCCTCGCAATATTTTTGTGCCTATTGACTCAGATCTGTGCTGTCTCCTAATTAATAAGGAGGGAAGTGAAGATCATAATTTTCTTACTCCTCTACTGTTTTTTCGTAATTAATTTCGCTGTGGAATCTAAGACAGTTGGATCATTTCTCCGGTACTCATCGAGCTTTGCTGCTCGGCGTTCTGGCGGACTCCACTGTTGACGTTTTCGGGTTGCAGTGGTAGGCAATAGTGTGGTGAAATTGACACGATATTTTCCTCCAGTCCCCAAATCCAAGATATTCATAAAAATCAGTACTAGCTTATAGATTTAAACAAGCTGCCCCCCGCGGTTTCACCCGTATTAAAAATGCTAAGGGTGAACAACCCTTATCACTTAGGGGTATGAAAAATAAATAGTAACCGATTCTCAGATCTACTGAATATGCATATAAAGTTTGGTAAGAATCGGTAAAGCCGTTTCGGAGGAGTAAGGTAACTAACATTGTGACACGAGAATTTTATATATAAGAAGATAAAGACTAATCTCAAAACAAATCTTCCTAAACCTTCTAGAAAAGATAACATACCTAGACAACCTAACACCGTATCTATTGCCTCACAAAGCCTAAATGATGTACAATTCAAAACGGAGACATATCCTGCCTCTCTCCTTTGTGGAGCCCGTCAAGAGTAAATTGATGATGGGATTGATGACAGGCCTGTTGGTCCAGTGGTTACTGACCATGACAGCTAAGCCGGAGAGCGTGAGTTCGATTCACACCCAGGAAAAACTATGTGTGATATGTGTCGGAAACACTAATATTAAGTACTATATTGTTTAGTTAATACCTTCATTTATTGTTTATATGCTATACTTACTGTTACTAGCGGTTTCACCCTCGTTACGTTAGGTTTATGGTTACTGCCTCGCTCCCATGGGACAAATCGTAATATTATATAGCCTATGTTACTCAGGGATAATGTAGCTTTCGAATGATGAAAGAATTTTTAAAATCGGTCCAGTACTTTTTGAGCCTATTCATTAAGTACAATCAAACAAACTTAACTACTTTAGCTAACAAAAAAAGGTTTTTTTCTTTTTATCTAAGTGCACTTTTTATACATAAAATAAGCATATTACAATATTTCAGCACAGCAGGCAATAATGCCGATTCCCTTGTCCACAAACTAAATTTAATTTCAGTCCATCTTTTTCATTCTATTTCATCAAGAAATATACAGAAGATAAAATATTAGTTTCGTTCTGTTAAATTAAGACACTCCATAGATATTTAAGAAGCGATTAAAAACATAGCCACTAAAATACGTCATTTTACTGCAGGCGCTGGCTAATTTGACAAGACTAAACCATATGTATCTGCTATCCTTTTCTAATTGAAACGGAAAGCACTTAACTTCAGTTAAGTTTGTGAACAAGAGGATCAGTTCCAACAGCTTAACCAATGCGCTAACTATGCTGTTTAATAGTTACAAATTTCGATTTCGAAATCGAATCTTGAATCGAATAAGTACTTTTAGGAGCTCTCAAGCCTTTGGATGACCATTAAAACAAACGAATGTGAACTGTAAATGTAGAAAAACGAACCTTATTGCCTAGACACTAGCGAACATTATCATTAAACAACGCGTTACTGACCACTTACAAAAGGGGTGTTTTTAATGACTACTAAGAATTAATGGTACAGAGAAGAACTTAGCACTTACGGCAATCAGATTTCTAGTCACATTTTAATATTGTGCGGAGGAAGACACTGCTGCCCCTAGTGACCTCCTTTTATCCACAAATTCATACTAACCAAAAAGGCCAAAAGTAACTCAGTCTGTCTATGGCTGAGCCACAGAACCGATTCTTATGTTTGATTCGGAGTAAGCTGAACACAAAAAATGGGATAAAAAATCTATATACAGGGTGTCCCACGGCTATGCCACATGGAGGGAAAGTACCTTAAATATTGTAGATAGAACATTTTACTGAAAGAAAACATACGAATTTTGAAAACATTTTAAACTGCATTCATAGATATTTAAATAATTACATAGTTGAACCGGGAATCGAACCTGTTACTCGAGAAAATTAATCATCCTGTAGTTTTATCCTACCGATCGAAAGGCTTCATCGCAAGGATTATTTTTTGCTAAATAACATAGTGTCAAAAATAAAAGAAAGACCATGAATTTTAACATTTTTAATACAAAATTAGTCAATTTTTCAAATGCTCAAAATGAGTCCCTCCTTCTTGAATACAAAGTGATAACTTTTGATTATTTCGCTCCCTGACGTTTTTTGGGCTTGTTGTGATGGATATTTATTTATTTAAATGATGCGTATAACTCAAGTGGGTAGATTAATTAGTAATAAGTAGTTATGATTGTCAATTGTATGTCCTTACGGCAATGTAAGCTTTTAACTTTTCAGAACAAAATTTTACATCGAATTTACATAAATGTTAAAATTCACGGTCTTCCTTTTATTTGTGACATTATGTTATTTAGCAAAAAATAATCCTTATAATGAAACCTTTCGATCGGTATGATAAAACTACAGGATGATATTTTTTTCTCGTGGAACAAGTTCGATTCCCGGCCTAACCATTTAATTATTTAAAAAACTATGAATGCAGTTTAAAATGTTTTCAAAATTCAGATAATGTCTTCTTTCATTAAAATGTTCTATCTACAATATTTAAGGTACTTTCCCTCCATGTGGCATAGCCGTGGGACACCCTGTATATAAAACAAAGTCGGGTTTGTTACAACACTTATAACTCGAGATCGGCTAGACCAATTTTAAAATTCATAAATACATACATAATTATTACTGCCTCAATTCAAGGTAAAGGCCTCTTCTTATACCGAGAAGGCATGCGAGTTGATCACCACGCAAGCTCACAGTGGATTGGTAATTACAGACTTATAAGGCGCGGTTTCTCACGATGTTTTCTTTCACCGATGACTGTCATGTCGAAGATAAACTTTACAAAATTCAGAAATCAATTGAAAAAGTGACATCAACTTATCCGGATTCAAATCTACAACCTCATAATGCATCCTCACAAACTATTCCAGGTATATGTAGCCTAAATGAACCTTACAGCATCACTTCCATCAAAAGAACTATTCCAGAAATTTCTTAAACACGGTCTTCTTAGTATATAAACGTGCATGTTAAGCAAAGAAGAATTCAAAAAACAGTTTGGCTCGCATCCAGCCTCAGCCAATGAATATACTTTAAAACGACTTAATTTTCCCTCGGAATCTGTGGACTGTTTAAGCTGAAACCAATTTAGGGGAAAGAAATATGTCTGGACAATTTCCTCTCAGATTATGTTTAATTAAGCTTTAATGAGACGCTAAGTCTGTGAGCTAAAGCAGAGACTTTGAGGCAACTTTTATATTTCTTTTTCGTCTACGGACAGTTTCAGCAAAAAGTATTTTAATGAAGGATAGATATTATAACGGTTTGATAGGTTTAAAATGGAATGATTTTATCTCAAAACTGAAAAATAGGCAATAAAATATTTATTTGATATAAAAAAATATGATAATAAGGCTCATAGCCAACGATATTATAGTGGATAGGTTATAAGCAGTCAGCATGTGGCACTCTAAAATGTTGTTAATTCACCAGACTAGAATTGTCTCAAATTATATTTTTCTCTTTTTCATTCTATTTCACTTCATTAAGTCATTTACGTGTGCGTGAGCCTTTGTTGAAGATAGAATATATCATTGCTAATAGCTGTATCATTATAGTCAGAGCTAAGCACTGCAAGTCTATTGTAATCAACATTTTGACGACCAACCGACAGCCGGCTGTCGGGCTGCTATTGTCTTTCTATTGAGTCTCGAATCACGTGTGTTCGAAGAATTAAAATAGTAGTTTATAATTTACAATCGACACTCAAGACCATTTGCCATGGAACGGACCTGCTTATAACCCAATAAAATATAAACCCTTTAAAGAAAGGTCCTTACCTTAATAATTCTATTTAAGCGAGAACACCCCTTGTAAACCCGTTACGGAGTAACATATGTTTCCTGACCCATGATAATGGCGCCCAATCTGGGACACAATCACATACTTCTAAATTCAGCCTTTTATACGATTTGTTAATGCAAACACTCATTGTTTAGAAACTTGTGAAAATATAATGTTTTAAACGACCAGGAAAGGTATTTTAGGGTATAATTGTGAATTCCGAGGTTTTGGACAATGGTCAAACATATAAAATATGCTAAGTTAAATATTCGGAGCAAAAATTATGAATAACGAGCTTTTGTCTGTGTCTTTTTCCACCACACGCATAGCATGTTTATAGCATGTTTATTCAGACATATTCATTTAAAGTAACAGAGTAACTACCTTCTATTAATCTGCTGTTAATTAGGTTAAAACAGCAAAATACACTCTTCAACCTTCTAGTATTGTTAGAATATATAAGTCATGTAAACATTTTCAGCTTGTTGTTGTTATAATTTCACACGCCTCGAACTAGGTAGCTGTCCCATATTGGGCGCCATTACTACTTCTATTGGCGCCCAGCATGGGCCATAGAATAAAGGCACAAAACAATAAAAAATATTAACAATGATTACCTACTCTGTTGACTAGACAGTTAGTACTTGTTGACAGTTAGTTAGTCTTGGGCACGATTCTTAAGTCAAGCAAAGTGTTATTGGGTTTTTCATCAAACTTTTTCTACGAGCAGACGGGAATAAATTCCATAAACTAATAGACTAAATCTCTGCGATAACATTAAGGTTTTGATTACGTGAGTTGATCTACTAGTTAGAGAATATTATAACATCATCATCATCAACCGAAACATGCAACGATTTACGCCACCCGCATCTAACGGGACCCGGGATCTTGTTGAGATCACCGGTTCATCTTGCCACACTGTGTTTTCCGGGACGTGGTCGCCACTCAAAACCTTTCCCCCTCAACGGCCGTCAGCCTTTATATATTACTAGCTTTTGCCCGCGACTTCGCTCGCGTAAAAAAGAGACGAAAAGTAGCCTTTGTTACACTCCATCCCTTCAACTATCTCCACTTAAAAAATCACGTCAATTCGTCGCTCCGTTTTGCCGTGAAATAAAGACAAACATGCAGACAGACAGACACACTTTCCCATTTATAATATTAGTATGGATAATCAACAGCCATTAAATAAAGTACAAAAATAACAATAAAATCAACTCTAAAAACATCAAAAGGCTCCTATTAAAAATAATGAAAACGAAACGAGCTTAGAATACATAATTCTTCAACTATGTAATTATGTCAGACTCACAAAGAGTCAGTGCTCTTTGTGAACTTTTTCTACAAAGAATAATGTGTCTGATGTAAATGTAAAAAAGTGTTTGTCGAAGAGTGTCAGACAAATTCTGCTGTGTATGATGTTGAAAAAATAAATAAGAAAATAATAACTCCCATCACTACAAAGAAAATTAAAAAGTATTTGTATATTTTTAAGCTGAACGACCTTTATCGCTTCTATATAAATATAGCTGGATTTATAATTACAGGATGTATGTAATAGTGGGAACCCTATTTGGAATAGCTAAAGATTCGCAGCATCCTTAAGTTCGTCAAATTATTTATATTTTATTTATTTATTTCACAACACAACTATCATAACAGGTTACCCCAAATCGGTAGTGTGGTCTTCTATTACATTTCTACTAACTAAATAATAATATGATTCCTTAGCAATAACATATTACATATAATGTAATTTTCGTGAACTCATTCAGAGTACAGGAAAATAAATCCAACCGTTTCGCGATATCGTTAAGTGTATGCAATTAGATTTACAAATAGCTGATAAGTTTTTCATAAAAGGCCAACAAAAATCGTAACCAAACACTACACACGAACTGTATATAAAATGGTCGGCTGTTGATATGTCTACTAGATTCATTTTTCTTTGTTTTTGACGTTCTAAAGTGCCTTTTAAGTCTATTGGAAATAAATGATTTGATTTCGAGTTTGAACGCACAACCCAACCCGCTGGTCCAAGAAACATGAAACTAGCAGGGTATGTTTTTTGTAAAGGGTAGGTAACGACTAAGAAAGGATTCTTCGAAATTCCTAACCTATAGGGGTAAAAATAGGGGATGAAACTATCGACATTCAAAACTGCGAAAGCAAGTCTTTAATAAAATCCAAGAAATTCCTTCCAAACATTCAAGGGCTAATCCATACTAATATTATAAATGCGAAAGTGTATCTGTCTGTCTGTCTATCTGTCTGTATGTTTGTCTTTCTTTCACGGCAAAACGGAGCGACGAATTGACGTGATTTTTTAAGTGTAGATAGTTGAAGGGTTAGGGAGTAACATAGGCTACTTTTTATCTCTTTCTAACGCGAGGGAAGCCGCGGGCAAAAGCTAGTAAGAAGTAAATCTATAACTTGGTGCCTCTAACCCGCTCCAACGCCTTCGAACCCGCGCCGTATATTTAACACAATAGAGCCTGAATGGACTGTAAGGAACACAATTAAGGACGGGTCAGACCTGTCTTATTGAATTACTGTATACCGTGCTTGAAGATATCTTGTGTACGTGTGTGTTTCTGCAAATACGGGGAGGAAACTTTGTATAATTGATAAAAATCTCGTTTTTCCTAGGTTAACTTATGAGAAGGATAAAATATGTTTTGTATCTTAAAAGAAGATTTAATTTAGCCTTGTATTTGCAGATATTATCAAAGGTTTAAAGGTAGAAAAGATAAACTTTTTAACCTTAGAACTGAGTAAACCTTTGTTACTAGTTTCTAATAAAAACATTCATAAAG
Organism: Athetis lepigone; assembly: GCA_033675125.1. NCBI lineage: Eukaryota > Metazoa > Arthropoda > Insecta > Lepidoptera > Noctuidae > Athetis > Athetis lepigone. Next base: position 17,882,643 of record CM066225.1, read on the forward strand.
AATTAGGTTCAAAAATTTTTACAAGACTGAACAAATTGTAGAAACCAAAATAGCACTATTCTAGATTTATAAATTAACCAACTGTTCCCCGGTATTGTACCCCCGTAGTTTCCGTTCCCGTGGAATTATGGGATAAAAACTATTACTATGTCATTTCATAAGCTATGGACTATCTCTTTACCAAAATTCATTTAAATTGATTAAGTATTTTTGGCGTGAAAGCGAGACAGTCAGACAGAGTTACTTTCGCATTTATATTTTTTATTACATATAAAATATATGGAAGTATGGATTTAACCTCAACGAGATTAATTGCCAGTTTCATAAAACCAAAACATTTAAAAACATCCTCAAACCATTTTTAATAATTCACGCTTCATAAAACAACCCAAGGCTTAAATAAAAACTGCGACACACGGCCTCCCGTTTACTATAAAACAAACAAAATAGGTCGGGAACACTCGACAAATCCAATAACTATTTGTTAGTCCGTTCTGAGTGCATGTACCAACATATTATATCTTATATGTTTTTTAAAATTATTCAATGGAAATCGCACCGTATTTTCAACATTTAAGGTTGAGTTTTGCTCGGCAAGAGTTTAAGCTCAGGTATAAGCATGAGTGTACCAATGGGTATTGACAGGCTGTTAAGTAATGCTCCGTTATTTGTCATAAGTCGTCTATTGGAAGAGGGATATATGATGTAATATTTTTCTTCATATTTCCTTTTATATCTATTTCTTAAATATTTGTCTGGTTTTCCGTATTTTCATTACGGTTGACAGTAAGTAATGTTTATGACTTTTGTAATTTTGGTGAATTCTTTTATAAACAATCCCAATGACATTGAGACATAATAATGATAAAGTAAGTATAACTTTTTAAACTTTTAAATACCTAAGTTTATTTTCATCATCAACGTCGTAAGTAAACGCAACTGCTTACGCAGTTTAAGCAGCCAGCAGTTTTGTGGAGTTATGCAATAAGTTTTTAAGAATTTTTAACGAGAAAATAAAAGCATTAATTCATTAAATCACCAAAATCCTTTCTAAGTGGGTACTTTTTTTTCACGTAAAGCACACCACCCAAGTTAATTGTCTCTAGGAGCAGCGGTTTGGGCTGTGCGTTGATATATTAACAGTAAGTCAATCAGTTTACCATTTTATAAACATATAAATAAACATATATATAGATATATGTAAAGCTTATGACATGAAATATGAGCCAAGATTGTAAGGCTCCTGATTATACAGCGTTTTGGATTTCTCTGTAAGCAATACATAACTGTGAGATACTCGGGTTTTGTGTGAAATATTACGAGCAATTTAGTCTTACATGTAAACTGTTATTTGCGAGATTTGTTAGGCAGTTAAGGGATTTTGATTTAAATGTTTGCTGGCTTGAAGCGGACTGGGACAATTTGTAGTCTTTTGTTACATCTAAAGTAACTCTGTCTGTCTGTCTGTCTCTTCTTCACGCCTAAACCACTGAATGGATTGGAATGAAATTCGGTACAGATATAGTCTGGGACCCGAGAAAGGACATAGGATAGTTTTCATCCCGGAAATCCCCCGGGAACGGGAACTATTATTCCACGCGGACGAAGTCGTGGGCAAAAGCAAGTATACTATAAATCTGAATTAGTAAAACGAAGCTGAAGAATTTTTTTTTACTGAAACGCTTTAAATGTCAGTCAATTTATCAAAAAAATTATAAGTGTACGTGAATTTAAACAGGTAATAGAATAAATTGTAATAAAGTAATTAATGTACTTAAATCATTTTGATTTAGGATAAAACATAGCTGATCCGAAATTGTATTAAAATTCATACATAATATAGTAAATGGGAAAGTGTGTGTGTTTGTTCGTCATTCATGGCAAAACGAAGCAAGTATTTTTTAAGTGTAGATAGTTAAAGGGATGGAGAGTGTCGTAGGCTACTTTTTAGGGTTTCGTAGCCAAATGACAAAAACGGAACCCTTATAGATTCGTCATGTCTGTCCGTCTGTCTGTCTGTCTGTCCGTCCGTATGTCACAGCCATATTTTTCCGAAACTATTAGAGCTATGCTGTTAAAACTTGCTGAGTGGATGTATTCTGTAAACCGCATTAAGATTCTGATACAAAAATAGAAATTATATAAAAAATTTTGGGGGTCCCCATACATAGAACTTAAACTCAAAAATTTTTTTTTTCATCATACCCATATGTGTGGGGTATCTATGGATAGGTCTTCAAAAATGATATTGAGGTTTCTAATATCATTTTTTCTAAACTGAATGGTTTGCGCGAGAGACACTTTCAAAGTGGTAAAATGTTGGTCCCCCTCCCTGTAACTTCCAAAATAAGAGTATGATAAATCAAAAAAAATTATGTGATGTACATTACCATGTAAACTTCCACCGAAAATTGGTTTGAACGAGATCTAGTACATAGTTTTTTTTTAATACGTCATAAACCGTATATCGTAATTTACCTTTCATTCAATCAACTCAAATATAACAAGAACTTTATATTATGTTACTTGCTGCTACGGAACCCTTCATGAGCGAGTCCGACTCGCACTTGGCCGGTTTTTTTGTCTCTTTCTTTGCAGTAAATTATACATCGAGTAGTTGCTCAATTTCTTCTCATATTAATCCTTCGAACACACGTGATTTGAGACACAATAGAAAGACAATAGCCGCCCGACAACCGGCTGTCGGTTGGTCGTCAAAAGGTTAAACAATAATTAATTATTAATCCTTCGTACACACATGATTTGAGCCCCAATAGAAAGACAAAAGCAACCCGTCAGCCGGCTGTCGGTTAGAAGGTTAATGTGAAAGTTGTTTACCTGATAAGCAGTGTAGCGAAGAGCACAGCCAGCAGCGGCAGCAGCGTCCCGAAGCACGCGAGGAACAGAGTCTGGACATCCGAGTAGCCTGAGAAAAAAGACAAAACTGCGACAGTTCACATGACAGGGCAGCTTACGATACTAGTGTGGACTGTACACTAACATATATTGACGTAATGAAACCAATTTGTACAGGTTATGTTTAAATAGACCGAAGAGATAACATATTTATGGCCTGTTTCAGGGTAGGCATCCTAATGCATCTAGAGAAGTCAGCACGAGACCCTTCTCGTGGACCCCTGCCCAACAGAAACGAAGCAATTAAGAGCAACCGAAGGAACATGAGTGGGTTTTTAACACAGATTAATAAATAGTTACTACGTAACAGATACTTCACACCAATACAAAAACTAAAATACCTACGCTATAATAGCCTACAAAATCATAATAATAATACCAGCTGTTTACAGCGAGGAGAAATGTACCATAAATACGCACAAAGAGAGTTGAGATTCTTTTGCCCGCCGCGCGACTAACGTGTGTGCGTGCCATCCAGTAAATGTGCTAGGGTTAAATACGTATGATGATAATGGTAATAAAACGAATGTTTTAGAAAAGCAATTATTTTTTTATTTGTTGATCAAATATTTTTTAGTTTAATAAAATGACTGATGCATATTTTTCGTTCCTTGAATTCCTGATTATTATATTTTAGTGTCGAAAATATCCAAAACCGCGTGATTAATTTTAATAAATAATCAAAAGGCAAACAGGAGAATTGGGGAACAGGGCAATTGCACAATAATCACACAATAGTAGTGTCATAGGCCTTGTTGTCTACGGTCGCATTTACCTGTACCTGCTGTCGACTTTTAACAGCCAACCAGTGTTTCTCAAGGTTACTGTCTTTAAAATAGTAACAAAATAAACAATGGATAAAGTAAAGAAATGTGGTATCTGTGATGATCAGCTAACCGATGGAGTGCATTGCTCAGTATGCGGAAACGAGTTGCATTTCCAATGTGCAGGGATCACTGAAGCTGGCCACCGTAAGTTGGGAGACAGGAAACTCACGTGGCGATGCATGAAATGCAAGCAGACGGGCGCTTCTCAACAGCCTAGCTCTCCAATGTCTGTGAGGCCAGAACCAGAATCTACAGTACTATTGGAGCTTCGAGCCTTGGCAGCAAAGTTGGCTCCATTGGAAGGTCTGAGGGACGAAATCCTGGCACTAAGGAGTGAATTCGCCGAATTGAAAACCTGTATGAACCAGCAATTTAATGAAGTTGTCAAGGAGTTTAATGTGAGGATAAGTGGCATGGAGCAGCGTGTTACTGAGCTGGAAAAAGTTCAGGGCCAAGTGGATCAGCTCCAGGCACGTCTGGATAAACTGGAGGAAGAGTCAGACAACAGGGATCAATGGTCGCGGCTGAACAATGTGGAGGTGAAAGGTTTATCTCCATGAAATAATGAGAACCTGTTCCAAATAATCTCCAGTATTGGTTCCAAAATTAATTATCCGATTACCAAAAGTCAGATCAACTTCATAACTAGAGTACCTACGCGCGAAAAAGAACACATAAAACCAGTAATTGTTTCTTTCTGCAATCGGTATGTTAAAGACGATTTTGTTGCTGCTGCCAGATATGTTTCTAAGACATCGCCACTAACAACTAGCCAACTCGGATTAGCGGGCAATCGAAGGATATTTATAAATGACCACCTAACGACCAAAAATAAAATGCTGTTATCTAAAACTAAAAAGTTAGCGTCCGAAACGAATTTTCAGTATGTATGGGTGAAACATGCGAAAATTCATGCGAGAAAAATGGATACAACCCCAGTAATGATGGTGAAATCGGAAAAGGATCTCTCGAAAATTATGTAATATTAACTATTAACTCTAATGGATCAGTGTTTACATATTTTGTTAGTTGTGCCCATAAACAGTTTGAGAACCGCAAGTCGTTGTGTGCTTCTTGCGTTTTCCTAATTGTTCTGTGTCATTACACGATGCTAATGAGTAAGTCTCACTTAATAATCGGTTGTATGAAATCAATGTGTCGGGATAATCACGACCTAATTTCGTTAAAGTTATGGTTGAATTTCGAATACTGTATTGTGCCTGTTATTACCATTCTGTGCTGCCAACAATCCTTATCTTGCTACCGTGAGTCGTCTTTTATCTCTATTGAATTCGCTTTTAGTTTATACTTTTCAAAGCTATTTATTTTTGGACACTGTGCTTTGCTGTGCTTTGTACATTATTGTAATTTGTTTGCTTCTACCTCCGTGATAATAATTTATCGAGAAATCGAATACTGCTTAATCTTTTTAGTGCGTAATGAGATTTTGCTCGCCCTTTTTAAATGTTTATTTTATTTTGCTATAGTTATTACTAGTCTTAGTGATGACTACTCTTAGTGTATATTATCAAAATGTGCGTGGTCTGCGTACGAAGACGAATGATATATTCAGTAGAATATCTCTTAGTGCATATGATATTATTGTGTTTACGGAGACGTGGCTTGTGGATGATATTTTTAGTAGTGAGTTGTTTGATGGTCGCTACTTAGTTTGGAGGCGTGATCGTGATTACTCTCGAACCGCTCAAAAGCGGGGCGGTGGCGTTTTGATAGCGGTAAGAAGTGAACTTACTGTCGTAGAACGTCACGATTGGCGAAGTTCTGCCGAAGACATTTGGGTCTCACTTATCTTAAAAAGGTCTAGGCCTGCGGTAACTTATAATTTACACATTTGCGCCTTATATCTTTGCAAAGAGAACCTTGGTAATTCATACTATAACCAATTGCATAATTTTAGCATAAATGCTAATCATTTAATCTTGACTCACCCGTTGGATAAATTCATTATTATGGGCGATTTTAATTTTGGAAATAATGTAGACTGGATAAATTCTGACGGAAATGAACTGATACCGCAAAATGTGTCATGTAATTACCTAAGAGAGTTTTTTGATGGAGTTCTCACTTCTAACCTGTCCCAATACAATGGTGTGAGAAATACCAATGGTAGATTATTGGACTTAGTTTTTTCAAATGACTCGATAAATGTTACTGAATGTGACGATCCCTTGGCTTTACCTGTAGATCTACATCACAAACCATTGACGATTTTTGCCGATTTTGTTGAGATTCACAAATTGACTGATAAATTGACTACGAAGTATATGTTTTCTAGGGGTGATTACACGGCCATTAAGTCTGAACTCGACCAAATCAATTGGAATGAGTTTTTATCTGCTGATTCGTTGGATAGTGCTGTGAAACAATTTTATAATAAATTATATGAGCTAAGAGACCAGTACGTACCAATTAAAACAGTTAGACAATCATCTTATCCGCCTTGGTATAATTCTGCTTTGGTCAAAGTACTAAGAGAGAAATATAAATACCATCGGAAGTTTAAAACGTACGGTAATATGTCCGATTTTCACTCTTTCTCTCTTTTGAGGAATAGAGCAGTTAACTTGGAGAAAACCTGTTTTAACACATACATGGATAAAATTGAAACCTCAATCATTGAAAACCCTAAATCCTTTTGGACATATGTGAAGAGTAAAAGAAACTCTGGTACCTTTCCAAAAGTAATGCATTATGGTAATAAGACCGCGTGTACAGGTGAAGAGATCAGCAATTTATTCGCAACCTATTTTCATTCAACTTTTCAAGAACCTGATCCTGAGTACGCTGCTTCCGGTGGCTTTAGCGTTGAAGATAGTGTGTCATGCATCGGGTCGATTGATGTGTCTCATTCTCAAGTTTTAAAATTATTAAAAACCATAGACCTCTCCAAATCTGGCGGTCCTGATCTTATACCTCCGATATTTATTGTTAATTGTGCTGACAGCCTTGCTTTACCGCTGTGTATTTTATTCCGGCGGTCACTTTCGGAAGGCATAGTTCCAAAAATTTGGAAATCGGCATTTGTTACCCCGGTATTTAAAAAAGGTGACAAGTCGGATATCTCTAATTATCGACCTATATCTAAGATATGTCTGTTCTCAAAAATCCTTGAATGCATTGTATTTAATGACGTATACGCTGCTATGAAGTGTGGCTTTGGTGATGAACAACATGGCTTTCTTAGGAAGCGTTCCACTACATCTAACTTAATCCTATCCCATGAATTTATATCCAAAGGTATGGAACAACGCGCACAAGTTGACGTCATTTATACTGATTACAGTAAATGCTTTGACCGTATTGACCATAGGCTGCTCTTAGAGAAGCTGTTAAAAGCCGGAATTCACGGAGATTTGTATCGTTGGTTCTCCTCTTATATTGATAATAGAACGCAGGCTGTGGTACTTCAGGGATACACGTCTGGTTGGAGTTCTGTTCCCTCTGGAGTTCCACAGGGTTCAATTTTAGGATCCCTCTTATTTACTCTTTTTATTGCTGACGTGAAGCGGTGTTTTGAATCATGTTATATATTGCTCTATGCTGACGATATGAAGGTTCATAAAGTTGTACGAGACATCTATGATGCACACCTGTTGCAAAGCGACTTGAATAGATTTGAAGAATACTGTAGACGTAACAGGCTCGAACTGAATGTTTCGAAATGTTTCCACATGACTTTTACCCGTCAGAAGTCTTTTATCGATGTCACTTACAAGCTTCACGATATAAATATAGGCAAGGTGAATAGTATTAGGGATCTTGGTATTATACAAGACAGCAAGCTATTATTCGATCAGCATATTGATAGTATAGTGAATAAGGCTTCAAGAGCACTTGGTTTTATAATGAGGACCTCAACATCTTTCCGATCACTTAAACCGATCAAGGTATTGTATTGTTCGTTCGTACGCAGCCACCTTGAGTATGCATCACAAGTCTGGAACCCCCAATACGAGATCTATAAGTCTCGTATTGAGGGTATCCAGAGAAGGTTTCTAAAGTACCTTGATTACAGGGCAAAGCAAGTATCTGTAGATTACACTCACCGATGCAGAAGGTACCATTTTCTACCACTTCATCGTAGACGTTATATTAATGATGTATGCTACTTGCTTAATATAGCAAATGGCTCAGTAGATTGTCCTGAACTAGTCTCTAAATTAATGTTGCGCACTAATCAGATGGGGCTGCGACAGCGACCACTTCTACATGTACCTCATGCAAATACGAATTACAGGCGTAATGCATACTTTCAGAGAGCTAGTCGCAGTTTTAACGAGATTACGTGTGATCCTGACATTGACCTGTTTTGCACAAATGCAAATATAGTTAGGAAGCTTTTAGCAAATTCATTTTTTGTTAGCGAGGCACCTAACCGTATAGTGTAATATTTATATAATTTGGGTAGTGTCATTTAGACAAGGTAACGCTGTATGGCTATAATGATTCATTTTTTATAATCATCTGTGGAAGCTTGTAATTAGCAATTAAGTTATATATTACTGTTATTACAATGTTATTAGTCTGTAAGCTTTCCTAAAATGTAAAAAATAAAATAAAAATAAAATAAAATAAATAATTACGTGGTTTCGGCATTTTGATAGTCAGCGCTGTACCCGTGACGCGCGAGCACTCAGCCGGGCGCGCGACAGCCCGGTGTTCGTTGTATCGTCGACGATACGCGAAGCGGTAGGCATAAAACGCGTGGCCTTGAGCGAGTGACGGACGCCTGGTTTTAGTCAGTAAAAGTCTGACACGCCCTCCCGCCACACCCAGGCCGGGAGCAGTCATTTGATGATTTCCCACTCCCCAAAAAAAATCCTAATGCATCTGAATGTTAAAATTATTTTAATTCGTATGTCTAATTTGTTGTTGTATTGAAGATACTATATATTTAACGCAGAATGTACTAAATCTAAGCAATCAATCAATTTCTGAGAAAGTAATATTAAAAAAAAGTTACTAACATTTTTCACAAAATAAGTAATTATTTTTAATTGTCTTTCGTAAAAGATGTTTCTGGAATGCTAACTCTGATGAAATCTATTTATTTAACAAGCACGAAAATCATACCCAAACAACTAAAACCGTAAATAATAAAGTAATTTGTTCGTCCAAATTACACATCCTTAATTACAGTACAACACAATATTATGTCGCTTTGGCATCTAGGCAAAATCACACGAACCTAATTTTGTAAGTGGCGATAAAGCCGACAACTCATTTTGCGTAAAGCATAAACAGGACTATTGTATGAAAAGGAACGTAGCATAAATTACGCGACTTACGTCTCATAAAACTTCGTTCGCCTCGCCTCCCCTTAGTACTAAATATATCATCATAAACAACTCGACTACAACGCCCTCTATCACTTACAGTACACAAGCAGTATATTTTGTCGTACCCGCAATTACGCATCTATATACATATAGGTATATATTGGTAAACTGGCTGACTGGCTGGATGATCTAATAGCACAGTCCAAAGCGCTGATCCTAGAGACATGACATTGGAGGGTGTGTGCTTTTTTTGTTACCTATGGGATTGTTTTTGGTCCCAGACTAGCGCGAAGGCATAGACGGGGCCTACGATAGAGCGAGCTTACCCAAAAGATGCCCAGGCACTTGTCTCTTAAATACTTCCGGGTTATGTGAATTTGGAAACACAGACGCCGCCGGCAGGGAATTCCATTCTTTTGCTGTGCGCATAATAAACGATTTTGAGAAACGCTGGGTGCGGATATGAGGAATATCAACCAAGATAGGGTGGTATCCTGCCGTACGTCTGGATGTCCGGTGGTAAAACGGAGACGGGGGTATGAACTCGTGTAGCTCATTCCCCCGTTCCCGAGGGTGTGTTCTTTGGAGGAGATATCTACTAAGAAGAAATTTTTGAAAACTAGACCCCTAAAGGAGTTCGATGTTGCGGAATAGTTTTAATAGCTACCGCGGCTCCGGAACATAAAGGGCAACCAAAACAACAATGTTGGATTTTAGTCAGTAGAAGAGTGACATTCCCTTCGGGCGGGAGATATCATTTCATGATTTCCCATCCTTAAAAAAACCCCCTAAAGGAGTAAGGTCTACACAGATGATTGTTGAGCTTTGTGACTGTGTTGAAATTCAACATAAATGTGGGAGAAGCCGCGGTTGAAAACTTGTTTGTAAATAAAAGAGCTATTAAAAGTTATAAACCTATAATAGCTTTCAGGTGTACTGATGTGTTTACATAAACATATTCTTACACAGTTTTCTACCATTTCATTGTACGGAAACTGTAATGTGCGTAATAAAAAGTTTTTAAGAATATAAAGTTCGAAGAAAAGCAATAGAGCCAACGTAAGTAGAAATTACTGGTGAAACGTGGGTAGGTCGTATATTTTCATCACAGTCTGGAACTCTGTTAATGTCAATTATCTCTATTGTCTTTTCTTAGTCGCACGTAGCAAAAGATAGCACAGAAAAGCGTTGAATCCATTTTGCGCACTCATATTAAAAATGGGAAAGTATGTGCCGTCAAAACAGAGCGAGAAATTGACGTGATCTTTAAGTGGAGGCAGTTTGACGGATGGAGAGTGACATAGGCTAGTTTTTGTCTCTTTCTAACGCGAGCATAGCCGCGTGCAAATGCCAGTAGAATATATAAAAATAATGAGTTGGAACCTCGATAAGTGTTGGCAGACCAACTGTCAGATGGTCGAGCGACATCAAGAAGAAAGCCGGGCTGATCTGCGCTAGAATTGCCGCATGAAAAACATCGTAGAGAGCCATGCAAGAGCCATATGTTCAGCAGTAGACGGAAACATGCTAAGAAGAAGAAGAACAAGAAGATATTATCTCAATAGAGTGTGTTTACAACTTTGTGCAAAACAATGTGCTCCCTATTCTTTTATCGTGACAATATTGTCGTAATACCGTTTTGCTGTGGTAATACCGAATTTGAATTGTAATAATACAAGTATGAGAGCAAAAATGTTTCGCTATTGAAGTTGGAGCGGGGTGATGCAGCGAGGCGAAGGAACACAGGAATATTATAATAAGCGTATTCCTTTCATAAAGTTCTTTTTGTGCTATGTTCTGAACTAATGGTGGCGAAAATATTTCTTTTTGAACTACAAATTCTATGTATTATTTTGGTAATATTAGTTCATTCTCTTTAAATAAAAAAACAATTGGCAACGTTCACACTCTTACAATAATCTTGAGAACTTTAAAAATTATCCGTCCCACCTTGGGCGCCAATAGTGGTAATGGCGCCCAAAGGTGGGACCAAAATAAAAAAGCAAATACATGATTAGATAGACAGTCAGTGTTCCCCAATCGACTTATCTTAATAATATTTCTATTACAGCAAGTATTTTAATATACCAATATATTTTAAAAACCCAAAAATTTTAATGGACGGTGGACTTGGTCCAGCAGATTCTGCCCCGTTAAAGAGTTATACGCTTCAAATAAGTCAATTTCCGATGTTCTTTGAACCCAACATTCTCAACCTGGGCAGTCTTCCAATTGGCACCCAACGTGGGTCCGGTCTCTGCTGAAAATCTCGACGCTATTCCGTTACAAGCATCGATTTTACGTGACCGAACTACCAATTAGCCGGTTGAAGAATTAGCCAATAATAAGCCGCAATGAAATTGTATTACCAGTTCTTTTGCTTTATCTGCTTTTATTCGGTTCATTTAGTTTCTTATTTATCGGAAGGTTTTATAAGATTTATGTAATAGTATTGTATTTAGATGATGCTGTTTCGTTGCGAACTCAATTGCCAAGCATATTTTATTTCTACCGAACCGTTTATAGATCCTTTTGAATTTTATTCTTTTACTTACTTTGGCCCGCGTTTTCGCCTGAGTGGATGCCGAAATTTTCATCTCCTATATTATCCTATTTCGGGTTGGATTTTTTAGGATTCTTTTGAATACTTACTTTTCACAAAGATACATACCTACCAAGTGTTATGTCTCTAGGATCCACCCACCTAGTTAGTCACTAACTCAGTTTACCATTTTATATACTATGAAGATTCTACTAATAAAATCTATCTGTTTTTTATTCACTAAGTCCGATTTGTTGAATATAGTGCACTGTATAACAGCATATAAAAAATATTGAGATGCTCTCAAATTAGTTTATGAAAATCAAATGAACTAGCACAATGATCGCTGAATCGTCGCAATTAAACAGGCTTTAATTGACACAAACAATGTAAACAGCTTTTGAATAACAAACTCGATGGACAAATGGGCCATCATTTGTACTGTCTATTCATTAAATTATAATTTGTGAACAGTACAAACTCTCATCCATTATTGCCGAATCAAAACAGGAATGCGGTTGGTCCAAGTATATCGATAAACATTTATGGTGGGTAGTTGAAAGCGTTTTTTGAACACGTGATCATTTGTTTATCTTATGGACGCATATTTTTATTGTGTATTTTTTTAAACGCCAATGTCAAACGTATATATTTATATATACGTATTTTTATATACTCTTGTTATATATTTCGTGAAAACTTTTTAAACTTAATCACGCTATTATTCTGCCCACCATCAATATCAAAAACGTCAAAAAATTTGAGACTGAAATTAACTCGCAATTTTCTTCTATATTTTTAACTTATAAAGCACTCACAGTACCACTGAATAAACCGTAGCAACGTTAATTTGCATAAATTAAATTCTTGCATAAAACCACCCCGCCAACGGAAAGAAAAAGCAAACCTTTCTAAAACAAATTAAACTGCAATTCGAAACGGTACCTACTTTTTCTCTTTCCTTTTCTCTACAATACTTTTTACTTTACTTTCGCCGGAGCTTTTAGCACACACCACACTGTTCAGTGGTCCCTGGGTCCCTTAGGGACTGAATACAAATTCGCGTTGAGCAACGAGCCAGCTACATAAATTTTGAAAAAGGCTCGCTAATTTGTCAAAAAAAGAATCCGGGACAAAGAGAAACAGGTCCGTAGCGGGCCATAGAATATTTTGTTACCCTCATTCATGTTTTTAGTCATGATTTTCATTTTATTCAGGAAGTGGGTGAAAAAGAAATGAATAAATATAGGTGCAATCTGAAAGATGATTTAGGATCGGAGTAAACAGAACAGAAATATGCACGAACGGTAATTGATAACGAGCTAAAAACAACGCCAATAGAGTTGGGAATCGTGTAAAAGGCATAATATAGCGAAACATTCATTATCTTATACGCCATTACGCAAGTTTCAACTCTATTTCCGTTGAGTTTCATTTTATTATAAAAATGACAAACTGATCAAGTCATTGTAGGTACTACGCTGGTTGTTACAATAAAAGTAAAATAGATTTTAGGCGTCGAACTGATAGAAATCCAAATCTTCTTTTACATTGTTTTACCTATAAAAGCGATAAGAATAATGAACCTAAGATTTTTACAAAAGTATTAAAGAAAACAAATTCAAAAGAGTATCCGTTCTTTGCTTGTTCTTCTACATAGAAACCTACCTACTTTTTTGTTTCAAGCTTCAACTTTCTAGCTAACCCACGGATTCTTTAACAATTCAAAAGTGCATTTTAATGGTCTCGTTAAAATAGAGGCTTTGACTTAAACTTCAGATTTTTCAAACTTGCACTAACCTGAATAAGTCATACGTGACCTCTCTACATACAGACATACTAACTCCTACTCAGAAGCAATGTGACCCCAGATGCAATAGGGTAAGAAAACGGGCGCGATTATCTTAATGATCTAGGTCAATGACTCCTTTTAGAGCTTCTTGATTGATAATGTAGCATCTAGAGAGAGGTCAGGTAAACCTTGGTGGTTATCTCTTAAGATAACCCATCAAATTCACTATAAAAATGTCTTAGTACGACGGCACTAACGGTGATTTTAAATTGCATGCTATATTCCTATAAACTATTCACACTGAAAGCACTTTCAGCATATTTTATTCAGTTGGCGAGAGAACTTAGTTAAACATGAATGAATAAACACACTTTGCTTACAGTTTTACAGCTAAACTATCAAAAGCTAAGCTTGGATGTTAATGGTTTATTCCGGGATTCTAAAGGTTTACTGGGAGCATTCGTTTGTAATGTAACAATCCAAGATTTTACTGTGTCACTGACTGATGAGCATTTGCTATTTTTCCTCTCACTATTGCCACGACACTACCTAATTGCACTCACATTACATTACAAGCTTTTTGTGGTTTAGCAGTTATGATCAGAATTAAAACTAAAGTGACACATCTGAATACTCACTCGTATCTGGCGCTAAATCATTGTCAACCTCATGTCCGGTGATGTTCATCATTAACGCACTTCTATTTTCCTTCGATGGCTTAGCCACCTCCACCAGTTCAACATAGTCAACTTTCTTCAGCACATCACTACTGTTCCTATCTCTTTCCGTGTCACTCACGTTTCTATTAGTAAATTCACTCTCATTTATTTTTGCAGCTATCAAGAATTCAAATTTTGGCATGTCCTCCGCAAACTCTGATTCTGGCCTGAACAGTATATCCGTTATGGTGTCTTCTCTGTCTGTTTCTGAATTGATGATGTCATCTAGCAGACTACTTGATATGTTCGTTTGTTTTTCAACAGTGGGAGTTTCTCCACTTTGCATTTCTAAAGCTTTCTGTTCTAATCTGTTTGTATTTTGATCTTTCATGACTTTTTTTGATAAGTCCTCGTCTCTGCCTTGTTCAGCGTTCATGAGACCTTCAAGTTCTGATTTCGATGTCCTGTCAGTCTCTCTTATTTCTTCGTCTGTCTCTTCTGCCACTATAAGAGTATCAGAGTTTGGATCAATAGGTAAATTAAAAGTATTATTATTATTTCCAAACTTAATGACGATATCTGTGGAGTTCATGTCGGAGTAAGGTCTTGCATGGACTATGTCTGCTGTTAGTAAAGCGTTTAAGAGGAAGAACATGAGTTTTAATTTAACGTTAGTCATTTTGTCTTCGATCAAGGATTCATTATTATTCTTTAGTGTCAGTTCATTTTTAATCAGAGGATCTTCAGCTTCAGTGACTGTTGGCGAACATCTGCGAACAAAGAACAGTAAACTATTAAAGTTTGGACAAGCTTGATTAATGTTTGATGGTAACAATGGCTGGCTAATTATTTTTCACGTGGACGCTTGCTTTGTAGAGAAATTGATTTATGAAACTTTATTATTAAATGAACTACAATAGACCATTGTACATTAATTTTGTTTGGAACTAAGTTACTAATTAAGTCTCGGCATTCTTGAAATTATCATATAAAAATCATCTTCGAAATCAAATTCAAAAAGCCTTGGTTAAATTTTTATAATCTAGCAAAAATCTAAACACTGATTCATCCGCGTGGAAATCAAACATAAAACATAACAAAAGACAAACGACGTATAATTTAGTAATCGGACCAACACCTCCAAAGATTACCTATCACAATCAAACAAAGAATTCCACCTATCAATTAACACTAGCCCAAACGTACACACATCTGTCAATAGACACCCAAATCCAGGTCTTCCACACAACATCACCTCCATACAGAATGTAATCGCACCACTAAAGCCATTGGCACTAACACCACCCATTAGCCGCGACCTAAACAATATAATTGGTCTAACCGGCGGCGGACCGTTCAGTTCAACCCTGCCTGGTGACCCAGTTTTGAACGTGAAACAGAGTAACGATGCGTTAAACTAACTTGTGTATAGTTAGCTAGAAGTTCAGCTGTGTGGCTGGTGAATAGTGACGCTTTAACTTGTGATAGTGCTCTTATCGATCTTATTTTTTAGTAAAACGCACTATTCCATACAAGTAGCTAATATTTTGGGTTGTTACAGTTTCAAGGTACATTGAAAAATACGGAAACAATATCTATTGAAAAAACAGACACAGTTTTAAAGCTTCTTTTAATGGCTATTTAAAACAGTTAAAATATTTGAGGTGCGCTTCTGAAGCGAGTCACAATCAAAGTTTTATTACGACACGTCGTACGCTCAAAAATTACTGGCAAGTGACGGTCTTTTCATTTTTGCCCTGAGCAACCGAGCGGATAGCCGGTTCAAATTGAATTTTTCGAATGATTAACTCCATTGGTCACATTTAACCGACCAAGCGACAGCCGGCTGTCGGGCTGCTATTGTCTTTCTATTGTGTCACAAATCACGTGTGTTTGAAGGATTGGGCTTACTAGTCCCCTTCCTTTTTTTTTGAATAAGCCATTTCATTAATTTTGTTAAAACTGTCCTCTTACATAATTAGATCTGGCACATCCTGTGTTTTTTATTTAATTAATAGCTTTTTTTCTAAATTAATATCTTGATCGCTGTCTTGGAGGGTCATTCAAATATCTCATCAACATAAATTTGACCTTGACTTGTATTCTATGGACTTTAAGAGGCTTTTACCAGTGAGTTTGTTTCGAATGTTTCTGAAAATTATCAAAACAAAACACTGGAACCATCATTGGCTTAAAATAATCAAAACGCAATATAAACGTGACCAATTCACAAAACAAATAGGTATCATTTTATAATCTTATTATGATACAAAAACAAACAAAACCTAAACAGCTAAACAAAAGTTACACAGCCCAAATTGAATCATTTCATCCCACGATCTAGCACGCAACTACAATGAACAGAGCATACAAAATTCACCACATGGCAATCTTAGCTCCTCCATTCAACATTAAAGAGGAGAAGCGCCCTCCGTAAGGAGGCCCTAACATCGTCAGCTTGTGGCTCAGAGCGTATGAATTAAGAATGACTTGGCGGCAATTTGTCAAAGTCAAATGTGACGGCTCATTCTATTGAATGACACGTGTTTTGAAACGGTTTGATTTTTATTGGGTTAGGAATGTGTTTTGCGAGTGTTTTGACCTTGGAATAAAGTAGCAATATTTTAACGGTGACAGGTCTGGGTGGTTGAGGTAACCATTTCTTAAGTATGCATATTGCAGGTTCGAAACCAAACAATATGATTTTAATGATTTGAGTGATCTTTCTAAGCTTCAAAGCTTGGACATCACTAGTATAGGTAAATATACCTAGACTTATAATGAACTTACTATCCGTCGCTACTTTGTAGAGATGTTACAAATCATTGGAAATCTTATATTCTGTGGTAGACCACAGAATGCAGAATGCTAGAGCAAAATGTCAATCTGACAGCTGTCATTAATGTCGGGTGTCATATTACTGCCACGCGAAATTGACCTTATGATCACCGTCATTTTGTTGTTTTATCTGTGGTATGGGTGCAGTTCACTCAACTGGCCTGGTCGACAAACCATACCAATGGCCAGATGAAGAGATATAATTAATAATATTAATAATAATTGATTTATTTCTCATCACAATAGTTATCTTAACTTAGAAGAAAAAATGTAACAGGAGAGATTTATGTAGTATATCTAAGGTTTACTTTGTGAGAGACTGGTGCCCGGGCCCGATGTAGGTCTAATAATAATAATTGTAGCAATAATGTACATGTATTACACATTCAAACGTTTGTCATGACACTACGGCATAAAATCTGTTAAGTAGTTTTTGAGTTTATCAGGAAGACAGAAACGGTGAGAGACCTTATTGTTAGATTTATATCTGAAATCGCCAAACAGTCTTGAGAAAGCTTGACTATAAGATAATAATGGGCTAGTATTATGTGTATTGTGTTAGTGTAACATGTTGCTGCGTCCAGCAGTACCGACAACGCTGCTCTACGTGTCCAGATTGCACCACTCTACGAAGGTTGAGGAGATCGTGGAGTACGTGCGCGTGAAGACCAACTGGACCTTGAGGATCGAGAGGTTGGAGCCGCGTCACAACACGAACTTCAAGTCGTTCGTGGTGCGCGTTCCGACACACCATCTCGAGAAGTTCCTCAAGGAAGAGTTCTGGCCGAAAGGTGTTGTGTACCGCCGGTTTCGTGGCCGCCTACATGACACCAGTCAGCGAAACACGACGCCGACACTTCGTGTGCACTAGTTTTAGTTATTATGTAATATATATTTTACTATAAATATCGTTAAGTTTTATATTAATATGGTATTGTATATGTTTATATGGGCCTTGATGCCTGAATCAAATAAATAAATAAAATAAATTATTACTGTTACATCTCCTATCAACTTGACTCCGTAACTATCAACTGTCACCAATAGGCGACAAGACAATACCCAACACATATCAAAGCAGATAAATAACTAACCCGCATTAAAAACAAACCTGAGCTATTTAAGATTAATGTCAGGGCCACTTAAAACTACACATTGGAAAATGTCAGGCTTTAAAATCATTGTGGTGGAAAAGGGTTTTACCGCAAACCCAAAATAGCCCCAAACCCTATCTAGGGTTACACGTGTTTGATATTTTAGTAAAATCTTTAGTTATTTTTTATTTAATTATGTAGCCGGCCTTAATAATGAAATTAATTACAGACACCCAGACCTAGTAACGGTAGTAGATCCGTACTAATATTATAAATGCGAAAGTAACTCTGTCTGTCTTTCTGTCTCTTCTTCACGTCTAAACCACTGAACCGATTTGAATGAAATTTGATACAGATATAGTCTGGGACTCGGAAAAGGACATAGGATAGTTTTAATCCCGAAAATCTCCCTGGAACAGGAACTATTAATCCACGCGGACGAAGTCGCGGGCAAAAGCTAGTAATGAATAAACGTAACTAATTCCATACTTTGTGTTGTTTGTGTGTGTGTGCGTGTGTGTGTGTGTACGTTTGTGTGTGATATGTATGAAAATGCACCAATGATACAGAGAAAATCCATAGGCCACGTTTCTTAAAAAATCAACGTAAATAATGATAAAAAAAAACAGCGAGAAGTTTTGGAAATGAAAGAAAATATAGAGCAACCAATGGGAAACAAATTAAAGTCCGAGATACGGAGAAAAAAGGAAGTGCACTTTTCTAGACTTTTCATCGAAAATACTTTAATGTAAAAGTGGTGGATATTTATAAGCTGTTATAACTTTGCTATTAACAACTTACAAATGTACACCATAGCAAAAAAAAAACATATAATCGGACTTTTTGATATCTACTCATTATTTTTAGAAATAAGTATTCCCACACTTTACCAGCTAAATGGTAGTTTATGAAGATTTAAATGGACACGGTAGTATATCCATACTAATATTATTAATGCGAAAGTGTGTCTGTCTGTCTGTTTGTCTTTCTTTCACGGCAAAACGGAGCGATGAATTGACGTGATTTTTTGAGTGGAGATAGTTGAAGGGATGGAGAGTAACATAGGCTACTTTTTGTCTCTTTCTAACGCGAGTGAAGCCGCGGGCAAAAGCTAGTTGAATTTATAAAGAAATCTATCACAGCTAGGCTTAACAAGAAAACAAATAATGGTTAACCAAATAGGAAACTACGAAACCCTACTATATGTACCCAACGCTTTAACAAGTTTTTTAGATAAATATATAATCTTGTGAGGTTATTACAGCTTTTATTTATTTATTTATTTATTAAAGGATCTCCAACGAAGGATATATTTTCCCAATAATGCATAAAGTTATATGTAGGTGTACTCTTTCCTTAATAAAATAATGTTGACAAATTATGATAGTAGAAAGATAATATGACATAATGAATACAAATAAATGAGAATGAAGAGAAAAATCCTTACTACCAATCAGTATTGACATAATTTCGAAACTTAACTTTGAGATAAATAAATAAAATAAATAAATAAATAATCTTGGGACAACTCACACACGGTCATCTGATCCCACGCTAAGCAGAGCTTGTGTTATGGTGACCAGACAACTGATATACATACTTATATACTTTATAAATACATACATATTATAGATAAATTACACCCAGACACAGAACAAACAATCATGCTCATCACACAAAGTTTGCCCTGGGTGGGAATCGAACCCACGACCTCCGGCTTAGCAGTCAGGGTCACTGACTACTAGACCAACAGGCCCGTCACATCAGTATGACAATCCAAAATACTACACAAGGTACATTTCTCAAAACCACGCAGGCGAAGGCAAAACATATTGCATATTTGAATCTCAGTACGGTTGTTACTCAATGCCGTTCAAAATGTTCAACGGAATAAGCTGTTTGAGACACATATCGTTTGGAGGAATAAATTATTCCGTTTTCGTAATACAGTGGTTATAGTATTGACAACACACATATATGTGAAAGCTTGCAATTAGCAAAATTTCTCCACTTAAGCTTGATATATTAATTAGTCTGTAAGCTTTCTGTATCATTATTAGGAATTATTAGTAGGTTTAAAAGCATTATACATTATTTAAAAATAAATGTCAAATCATCGATCATTTGGTTCAAAGGTTTCTATATTTTTTTTTTTTTAATTATTGCTCTTGGTCTTGGTCCCAGACTAGCCCGAGGGCATAGACGGACGGACGGGGATAATTATTAATACCTTTTGGCGACCAAGAGACAGCTGGCTGTTGGGCTCCTATTGTCTTTCTATTGTGTCTCGAATGACGTGTGTTCGAATAATAAAGCTTTAAGCCTTAGTTATAGTCGGTAAGAACTCAAAACTCATTCGTTTTTAGTTTTTGTATCACCCGAAAACGATAAAAAGCTTTTTTTCAAAATAAATATAACCTTTAAAAACTATAACAGAAAAATTACTCATATTTTGGAAGTCGGTGGCTTCTCTATTGCCGGTCGATTTGTATTGCTACCGACTTCCAAAATTTTTGTTCCCTGCCATGTATTCAATAATTGGTGAGCGAAATAAATAAAATTAAAAAAAAAACTGGATACAATTTCGCAGGCCATATAGACAAATTTTCAGGCTGGTGTAGCTATAACCAAGTTATCTCCACTCTTAGCCGGCAGTATAAAAGTGATAAAATCCGGGCGTGTCAGAGCTCTCCGTAAACTATTAGGTTACCGAGAGCGTGCTTATCTTTGTCACGCTGCGAGCCTACTTCTACTACATATACAAGTTTAATCTAGACTTTACAGATTTTTATGGCGAATTTTACAACCTTGGATAAAATATTAGAATTTTATGGTTTTCACTGCTGCTATGGTATTCTTTGGAGCCAAAGTGCCAAGCCATAAGTATAGTTTTAAGCAAGGTAAAGAATCTGAGGCGACGATGGGGGTCAAAAATAAAGCTAGCTTTTTTAAGGTAAAGAAAAAAAAGTTTTCTAAATCTTTGTCACTTGTAATATCTGGCATCGTTTACGATTTCAACACGCAATTACTCTCACTAATTAAAAAAGAATAATTGCCCTAAACACGGCATAAAGATGTTATAATTATCTTAAATAAAAAACCGCTTGCAGATTTCAGATCAGACAACAAACTCTACATATAATAAAACATATTACACAAAAGTGACACAATCAATAAGACAAAAACCTGTAATCTACAGCTATGTCCGAATTTCGTATTAAGATGAAACTTACAACCTAATGACCCGCAAACACGCTTAGTTCGGCAAAATCAATGAAGCGGTAACATGAGCTAGATTTCGAGATAATTCCCGTCTCGCGTGCTAGAGATTAATATGCCACCGGGAGCGTGTTTATCTTGTTTTATCTCCTGTAACGTTACGGCCTAAATGTAGCGAATGTGGAACAAGATATGGACCTATCTGTGCTAGGTATGATAGTATGTGGGGTTATAGTTTGTTTGTTAGAGGTTATTGATAGAAAGGTTTTTTTTTTTGTGAGTGGGAAATCATCCAATGACTGCTCCCGTCCTGGATGCGGCGGGAGGGCGTGTCAGACTCTTACTGACTAAAACCCACACATGTTCCTTCGATTGCCCTCTATGTTCCAAGGTCACGGTAAGTATTATAAACATTCCGCAACCCCGGCAGGCATGTCTACAGTCAGTCAAGTTACCGTTTAATATTTATATAGAAAAAGAGATACATTCTACTCATAAATAAATTACAATCAGACACAGCAAAAAAAACAATTATATTCATCACAAAAGGATTATTTACCCTGGGTTTACATTAAAAAAATGTCTGTGTCTGTGTCTTAATATAAAATATATTTTGGTAGCGAATTTGTCCTAATGAGATAGTTAGCGGTTTTTCAGAAAGCGTCTATTTTAACACAGTTCTAATTACGCCCAATGACTAAGAATTTTCTAAACTAAATACCCTTTTTTGCTAACTAAATAGATTGCCTATTTAGTCTACAAAAAATGTAGTATGTTTTTTTAGCGTTTGAAATTGAACTCTTTAGTTATAAGCTTAGATGTCAAAGTCAGATATCTAATCATAACCGTTTCGGGCAAGCGATGGAGTTCGAAGTCACAATAAATTAATTTATCGGGTGTACTAAAATCCTTGGAGTCCAAGACTATGCTGTAATTTTGAAGTTAGAAAAATGAATATGCTGTTATTTCAGCTGAGGTCATCTCTTAACTGCCATGACTTTTTTTTTACTTTTTTTTTATTATTATTCTTTAATCATTTATTTACTTACTTTTATATCATCATTTATTTACTTATACTTATAGTTATTTACTTACATTGTTTTCACATATAGAAGCACCAAAATTAATGTAACCAAGATTATGTAAAAAATGTTTTTTTTAAAGAGTGTCCGTGGAGTCTCCTGTCTATTCTTCTCCATAGAGATCTACGTTTTGGAACAGGCAATTAGCGTCACTTTTCTGACTGACCGACCGACTCTTTGACAGTTCATAAGTGCCTATAAATGGTCTAAGTGAAATAAATGCCTTGAATTTTGAATTTTTATGCTGAAGTCTTGCAGATAGACTTGAAATCTTAATCTTATTTCTTTTCAAAGTAAAAATACTTTATATTTAAGGTTTACAAACTAGCTTCACCGACATGAAAGTTGATACTCCCATCCTCTATTTACCGTTTTGAGGTTGGAATTTCCAAAAATTCTTTCTTTTTAGTTACCGACTCTTTGCAAAGAACATAGCCAGCAAGTTTCATGTCTCTAAGATCAGCGGTTTGGGTTGTGCGTTGGTATTAACAAATCTGCAATCAGTCATTCAATTTACTGTATTAATAATAATAATAAAAAATATTAATACCAGCCTATAGCTGTCCCACTGCAGGGCAAAGGCCTCTTCTCACATAGAGAAGGCACGAGCATTGATCACCACGCTTGCTCAAGGCGGATTGGCGATTTCAGACATATATTTACTACAAGTCCAGGTTTCCTCACGATGTTTTCCTTCACCGATGTCTGTGATGTCTAAGATAATCTTTAGAAAGTACATATGAATTGAAAAACTCTCATTGGTACTTACCCGGATTCAAACCCTCAGTAATGCCTCATGCAAGAGGTTGTCTCTTGCATGAGGCATTACTGTATTACATGTATAAATAAATATACTGGGACAAGTGACAACACACACACGGTCATCTGATCTCAAGCTAAGCTCTGATTAAAGCTAATGTTATGGTAACCAGACAACTGGGACAGTAATTGGCTGGTATTATGACATATTAATTATCAACTTTTTGGAAACGAAGTCGCGGGTAGAAACTAGTTTTTAAATATAACTCGCTCCTACAATAAGCCCTCATGAAATACAGTATTTATTACTTTACACAGTCTGTGAAGCAAGTTAATTTGAACTGTAAATTTCCCGAGGGAGGCCATTCCGTTTCGTACAACAATGCTTCAAACTCCATTGGAGATTGTTAAAGAGATTCTTTTGGTGTCCATTATAATTTGTTACAGCTTACCTTGTAAGCCAATCAGGTGAATTTTTGTGGAAAATTGATCAAAGGCCTTTTTTTTGGTTTATTAATTATGTCGGATATACATAATTAATAAAAAATATTTTCCTTCTACCAATCAATTTAAAGAAACTTTTATTTATGTATTACGAGCATTATTTTTTTTTCTTCTCGAGTTCCTACTTCCTGGTTTGAATGTTATATGTACAGATGAACTCAGCAGCCTAAAAAAGTCAAAGCCCAATCACGTTTGAATCTGACGTTGTTCATCTAGATGAATAACGCAAGTGAACAAAATGGAGTCCTGCTGTCTGTCTCTCGGCACCACCATCAAATCAAATTTGATGGAAAAAAATTCTTGCATTGTATTAATCTCAAAACACAGCACAGATGACGACACATCCATCACAACTTCTTACTAAGCTCAATCGAAGCGTGTTATCAGATACAATTGACACGCGCTCGGTAGATTCTGTAGCGTGAAGACGTGACAATGTAGAAAGGATTCCGATGTACGCCAGCGGTTAGAACGAACGTTTTTCAAATGGTATTTTTTAATATCGGGAATATTTTCTCTTTGTGCTGATTTTGTTTTTTCTGAGATATCATTTTGGCGCGTCAGTTGAACTGACGTACGTCCAAAATTTGATCGTGAACCAGAGCCATGCCAGATTTGGTTAGCCGCCTAAACCATTTGGAGTGACGCCACAGTTGTAAGACTAGACTGACGCGAAAATGACCGTCAATGGCCACCTCTACGGATATCGGTTAGTTTTTGGGGGGATGACTATCAAGTTATTGACAGGTATAATGGTGGATTGGCTCCCGTCTTGGAGGTATAAGGAGACGGAAAATCTTTGTTGGCTTTGCTGGCTGGTTAGTTAGGTCGGTGACATTCGAATAAAGTGCCCGTGGAGTTTCTTGCTTGTACTTCTCCAACTACCAACAAGCAACCTTTCTGTCTAGTAGTCCGACGCTTTGACAATTCATAAAGTCTGTAAATGGTCTGAGTGAAATAAATTTTTGTTCTCTAATTGTTGAGAATGTTGTGCACGTCTGTGATTGACGTAATCACTAATCCATGTCTTTGTTCACTTTTATTTTTAAGCGTTTGTGTTTATGTTGTTGTTATGCCTAAATAAATAAATTGAGGAACGTTTATGTGTATAATACATGTTATAAAAGAGAAAAGTCGGGTTTGTAAAAGATGTACTATCATGGTCAAAAATCCTCTATCACCTCGATGACTAATATCGCCTGCGCTAAACCGGCCGGCTGCACACATACGCATTATATTATATCCGTGTGCGTCATATTCCAACCAAACAACGGCATGTTGTGTAGTATCGCTACGACGAGTTAAAGATGTGGTCTATGCTAGACAAGGAAAACAATATTAGTAACCAGTTTTTTTATCGCCGTCTGATAATTCTTTTTAAACTAATGCGAAATTTCGTGACTTGATTAGAAGTAAACATTAGCTAGATCGGTAAAGGGCGCACTTGACAATGCGATCAGAGCGTGTGATCGTGAGTTCGAATCCTGTTTTTGGCAGAATTTTTTGGTATTTTATATAACTGACTATTGTGATAACTGACTTGTATTTTTAAGTAAAAATGTTTGCAAATAATATTTAAACGAATAGGTAATATTTATTAAAAAATATACCCTTAAAAGTATATAATATGTTTGAGCTCATTATAGATAAGTAATACTAATAATGAAAACAATAAACATATTATAATGCATATTTATGATAAAGTAATATATTACTGGGTGTTGGCATAGACTAATAAATGAAACAAAAATTGATATGTCTGCATTGTAATATTTTAATATAAAAGTAACCCTGACAAACTTATGATGTTGATATGGTAAAAATTATAAAAACCAAACATTTTTAATGTTAAGATATGTTATTATATTATAATGTGGTCATTAAAGAGGTTATAGCTTAATTATTCATTTTCTTAAAGAAAAGAGGATTGAAGCTTAACCTCAATATTATTACAATTATAAACTTATTTATTACAGTTACGACCAGCATGTCCCCTGACACAAAATTACTACACCTGTCATCATTTAATATTTTGTATGACCTCCGTTATTTTCTATGCAGCTAATAAAACGTCGACGCATAGACGCCACAATGTTTGCATAGATATCTGTGCCACGCAAACTATCCCACAATTGCATACAATGGGACTTGAGTAACTCAGGACATCTCTCATCTCGAGCTTCCCATCTTTGCACCATTAAACCCCATATATTTTCTATGGGGTTTAAGTCAGGGGATCTTGCTGGCCACGGAATAACTTTTATTTCCGGATGATTGCTAAACCGTTCGCGAACAATATGAGCACAGTGAATTGGACAATTATCTTGCACAAAACAAAACTCTTGTAAGTCTTCTGCAGGGTAGACATTGCGCACCGTAGGCAACATTATGTCGTTTAACACTTCCACGTAGTTCACACTGTTGGCTCGTGTAGGTATAAAACTTAGTTCACCTGGCCCCTGAGCACTAATCCACCCCCACATATTTACACATATTCTACCTGACTCCGTATTCGGTAAAATATTATTTTCAGACCATCGCGTGTTATTTTTACGCCACAAATGCAACCTTCCTTTTTGGCACGATTTAAAGGTTTTTTCATCGGTAAATATTGTAGTCTCCCAATCGAAGTCTAAATATTCCCGTGCAAAACGTAACCTTTCCTCTTTGTGCCTTGCCGTTAAAAATGGTTTTTTTGCTGGCGTTCGGTGATGCAGACCTTCGGCGTGTAGTGTGCGGCGTACGGTGCGTAATGATGTGCCGAACTCGTTGGCAAAACGCCTTGTTGGGATGAAACCATTCGTCTCATATTCAGCTACCATATAACGTCGTTGAGGCTGGCTAATAAGAGGTGGTCTTCCGCTTCTCTCACGATTCTTTAAGCTGCCTTCGTCCTCAAACCTCTTGATCCAACGACTAACAGTATTTCTCTAAAAAAAACATTTTTATTACACACTTGCAACAAGCGATTGGTTTGCTAAACCAAAATATGTATGATACACCTTATCCGAACAATAATAAAAAATACTTACGCAAAAGCCGGTTTCATTCGATATTTGAGATATATTGAGACCATTCTTATATAGGGCCACAATATTTGCCTTAGCTTCAATAGTAATAATATTAGCCTGCATATTGGATAAATAAGACAAGTAAAATCGCAATAACAGTAATACTAATAACACAAACGCTCGTAACTATGTTCACCAACCAACAACAGCTAATAGTAGAATATTTTATGTGAACTAGTCATTCACTTTGTTTCAAATCTACCCTCATCTTTTTATAACGACGCTAAGATAGAAAATAATCTTTAACGAAAGAATCATTGTTAAGTCGGTCGTTATTTTACATATTTGTTGTCAGCATTCATAACTCACAAATAAAACATAAAAATATTTTTTGTTAGTTATCAGATTTGAACTCGAACTACCGTTGATGTTTACTACGGCGTTAACCGCTTAGCCACGGAGACAGATACGAATTGTATTGAAATTAGTAGTAACAATCATAAGCAAGTAGCATGTTGACAAAGTGTATGTGTGTATCGAACTTTTTTATTGAAGAAGGTCGTAAGTACAACTAGTATTGCATGCCATAGTTTTGTGAGATTGCTACTGGACTTCAGACCGTGATAGTACAACACCCGTGGAAAGCAGGGCGGGTCGCTAGTTACTGACCATACTATGTGCTTCCTTTTTTAAATATCGTGTAACTTCCACCTTTGTTATTCTCTAATCACACAGGCTTTAAAATACGTTTTACAGACTTATGGTCGCTCGCAAAATTCAGTATTAATCCTTTGAAATTAAAATTTTTTTTGGAGTGTTTGTGGAAAATTTTCGCATAAGCCTCGAGTATTCGAAACATAATACAATCCTTTGTTAGTTTGTGGTTACGTCATCAGCAACAAAAGTCGGAATTAATGTTATATTTTGGTACAACAAACTCTTGTTTGAAAATCCGTTTTGGTATTAGCAATCTAGCTCTACTGTAATAATCCATACTAATATTATAAATGGGAAAGTGCGTCTGTCTGTCTGTCTGTATGTTTGTCTTTCTTTCACGGCAAAACGGAGCAACAAATTGACGTGATTTTTTAAGTGGAGATAGTTGAAGTGATGGAAAGTAACATAGGCTACTTTTTGTCTCTTTCTATCGCGAGCAAAGCCGCGGGCAAAAGCTAGTAATATATAATACCAGCCTATTACTGTCCCACTGCAGGACAAAGGCCTCTTCTCATACAGAGAAGGCACGAGCATTGACCACCACGCTGGCTTAAAGTGGATTGGCGATTAAGTCCAGGTTTCCCAACGATGTTCTTCCTACCTTGATGTCTGTGATGTCCAAGATAAGCTTAGAAAGTACATATGAATCTACAATTTTAAACGAATAAATAAATAAAAACGTTTCTTCACAGTACAAAACCCTAAAAACTTTACAACCTCTGTTTACCGCACCAGTAATTCTTGTAAACTGTTTCCAATGTTACAATGGGGATGAAGCTGATATAAGCTCAGATTTCGTACAAAGCAGGTACGATAGCAATATCTATCTATCCTGTTACCTCTAACCGTTTTCCACACAAATATATTTCAAAATAACAATGGTATAACAATAAGATTGGAAGTAGACAAAGCTGCGGTATTCGGGACGTATGGCAGGTGCTGGCAGAAGGTCTACTTTTAAGCATACAGGAAAAATAGCCGTGTAGGAAATCTACACCCAGTCTTTCGTGTTTGTGGTACACACGGCTACACATCAAGCTATACTAAACCAGTTTTAGCTGACCTCGCATTGTGTATGTTTTTCGTACAATCAGAAGTCGGCTTATACTGGTTTTGTATAGCTTGATGTGTAGCCCACTGTACCCTAGAGATTAATCTTTCAACGACCAAGCGACAGCCGGCTGTCAGGCTGATATTGTCATTCTATTGTGTTTCGAGACACGTGTGTTCAAAGGTTTAAACGTCTAAGCCAATTTGCAATGTTATATCGATGGAATTATACTAATAAGACGAACAAAACGAAATAATAGTTTTTTTTTTGGTGAGTGGGAATCATCAAATGACTGCTACCGTCCTGGGTGCGGCGGGAGGGAGTGTCAGGGTTTTACTGACTAAAACCCACTCATGTTCCTTTGATTGCCCTTTATGTTCCAGGGTCACGGTAACTATTATAAACATTCCGCAACCCTTCCTGTGCTGACTTCTTCTCTTTGAGGCGCGCGTGGAACAAAACGCGCCGTCGACGCGATCCTGGTCCTAGCCGGGCGGCGAGCTACCCATCGCTCGCCATCCGCAGTCCCGCGCCTACGGTGGCCGGTAGTCGTCTTGCGACTCTCGACGTCTTCGCCTGGGTCTTAGTCCGGGGCGAGAGGCTCGTCGTTGCCTCTCGCGCGCCGCCGCTTCCTTCACTAGCATAACTGCTTCGCAGAAGGAGCCGACAAACGAAAAAAGGGATATATAATATCTCCATGTAAAATAGCTTTCAGCAGGATACGGTTGGGCTGAAAACTGACCTGGACAGATACCATAGATATCTACAATACTGCCTGTATTTACACTGGAACCCACAAAAAAACAGCAAATAGAGTTGTTTTTTCTCTTTCTTTCGTTGACTGTACAAATTACCCTTCTGCACACACTTGCGCAGTGACAAACAAACAAACGCAGTAGATTTACTGCGGCAGAAGCTTTCATTGAAATTAGATGATCGTCCTGTAGAATTTATTTTATTGCTTTTGAGAGGAAAACATTGTTCCCCGGCGCTTTACTGCCGAGGCGAGTGAACT
The DNA here is from genome assembly GCA_033675125.1 of Athetis lepigone. Taxonomy (NCBI): domain Eukaryota; kingdom Metazoa; phylum Arthropoda; class Insecta; order Lepidoptera; family Noctuidae; genus Athetis; species Athetis lepigone. The sequence continues at coordinate 17,911,969 of CM066225.1, forward strand.
ATGGGATTGCAGAGGTGGGCTCCCTATTTTACTAAAAGCTTTTTAATTGAAGTTTTTAATTAATTCAGCGATGTGCGTATTTGATGGCTGTTGAAAATTCTGGATAATGGGATAAAATTTTCGATTACACACATATTATGAGAAAAACTAAAAAAAAAATGATTTGTCTCTAACAGAGATTCTCTAGAAATATTAATTTGATTATAAAAAAAAATAGTACTATTGCCGAAAACCATAAACAAAATCTAATTCATTTATGTCTGTCTGTTATCCTTTCACGGTTTATCCATTCGATTGAATCAAATTTGATACAAAGAAACTTAGACTTCAAGGAAGTTTGAAAGCTATTAATACAGGACTTCATATAAGTGCGTGAATGTTCGTTATTATCGTGTTTGCAAACACGATATAATAACCAGGAAAGCAAGCTTTACCAGCCCATAATAATAATATGACTGTAACTCAGTCTGTCTGTCTGTTGAATTATATTACAAAGACTGGACTTTAAGGCTTAAAAGCCAATCTTCTAGCCACGTCTCCGTCTCCTCAATAACCATAATCCAGACAGAGTCGCGGGCAGACACTAGCACACCATAAAACCCATAACAGGCACATCACGGCTCCCCAAAGTGGCAGGTGCCACTTCCTATTGCCCCTATGGCTGTTCACACGTTCGATTTTATTGCTTTTCTACGGGGTTTGTGCCATTTTCCGTATAGCTCCCCTAGGAGGGGGCACAATTATGCTTAGACGGCATGTTACTAGGAATATTGCCGCCATATTTGATGAGTGTTTGCAAATAATCTCAAAATAGGTAACTCCTGTTTTTGCCTACTACTATTTCGCCATATGAAGTGTCATTGAATTCATCGTCAGTTGTGGGAGTGACATAGGGTATATTATTTTTTTAAAAAAAGGAGAAATAAAAAACATAAAATAAAATAATCAAAAAACCCAACTGCAATTTCGGAAGTTGGTGGCAATTACATAAAACAGAAACAAAGCAACCGACTTCCGAAAATGCAGTTGTGTGTTTACATTATTTAGTTTTGTTATGTTGTTATAATTAGAAAGGCAAGAGAAGAGAGGGGTCAAAAGAAAAGATGTGCCGACTAGTCGGTAATGCCGACAAATCGGCCACTTTTGTAGTTGGCAGAGTAGGCACCGAACACTACCGAATGTGGTCGGGCTAATCGGCCGCTTCACAGCCGACTAATCGGCTTGTCGGCCAAAGCCACAGTCGGCACATCACTAGTTAAAATAAAAATACCGTATTGAAAAACGCATCAGACAATAGAATAAGAATAATAGAATAGTGGTTTTCTGCATTGTTTGTGTCTGTGTGCCAAATAAATGATTTTTCTTTCTTTCTTTCTTTTAGAAATCTTCTTGACAAGATTTCTTTTGATTTGCGTCGGTAGGATTTTCAGTCAATACTGGAAGAATATAATATTTGTTTGGAAAAAAGGTCTTCAATAAAATGGCCTGGACAGAAAACCGAGTGAATCATTAAACTGGACTTTTACGAGTTCAGAAGATTTCTGCACAAATGAGACATCGGCGGCCTGTACTTAAGTAGAAAGTAAATAAAATGTGTTACACTCTCTAACAAATTACATTTTTTCCCCGAGATAAATTGTAGAAAAAACGTTTATCCTCTGAGTATTAAGAAACACACAATGTACAATAATCAATAATCATTTATTCATTTGTAAACATAGGTTATACATAGATGGTATTAAACAAAAAAAAAATAAGTAGTAGCTCTATGTTTTGCTTCATTGGCATACAAATGTTTTTTGTTGAGAACTTAATAACTAGATTCACATGCATTAGATAATAATAATAACAAATATACCCGCAGGGCAGCTTGTGGCGAGCACCCGCAGGGCAGCTTGTGGCGAGCTGTTGGGCAGTAGCGACCCCCACGGACCTGACCTCCTGGGAGACCCTTTGTTCTTCACCTCTGGCTTGCCTTCATTGGCCGGCCAGAGTGAGCACTGACGAGGAACAAGGCTCCCACCTCACTCTTGCCTTCATTGGCTGGTTTGAGTGGAGATTCGCAAGAGCAAACGTGCTCGGGGGAAGGAAGTATTCCAGTAAGATGCTGGTAGGGATCTTGACCGTACTTCCGGGATTGTCCTGATAGCCGTCGAATATGAGCTTTGATGCAGTTACACCTTCAGAAATTTTCAATTTAATTACCAAAATGGTTAATAAGCCTTCAGCCGGTTATGACGAAATTCCTTTGACTATAATTAAAGATATTATTGACTTATTAGCTACTCCATTAGCGAATTTTTATAATGAATGTATTAATGAAGGCATCTTCCCAGATCAACTAAAAATCGCTCGAGTGCTTCCTATTTTTAAAAAGGGCTCAAAAACGGATCCTGCGAATTACAGACCGATATCCTTGCTACCTTTGTTGTCGAAGATATTTGAAAAAATTATTAAAATTAGGCTTACAAAACATCTAAAGATGCACAATATCTTAAATAGCCAGCAATTTGGATACCAAACATCATTGGGAACCACTGATGCGATCAAGGCATTGGTTGACGAGGTTATATGTCACTTAAATAGCAAGCATAAAGTAGCCGGTATCTTTCTTGACCTCAGCTCTGCCTTCGATACAGTGGACCATGAAATTCTCTTGGCCAAGTTGGAATATTACGGTATACGGGAGAATGTTATGAAGCTATTTAGATCCTATTTGCACAACAGACGTCAGTACGTAGAAATAAAATCCATAGAAGATGGAGAAGAAAAAATTTATAAATCTAATTTAGTTACTGTATGCCGTGGAGTACCTCAGGGCTCTGTTTTGGGGCCAATTTTCTTTATAGTTTTCTTAAATGACTTGATTCAATACATTTCCAAGCACTTAAAAGAAGCTAAACTAATAATTTTTGCTGATGACACAAATGCAATAGTATCTGCACCTAACTTAACTGAATTGGAACACAAGACTAATACTGTTTTAAAAGCTTTTGAAAACTGGTTTGGTACAAATAATTTAAAAGTCAACATTAATAAAACAAATTGTATATTATTTAAGTCGACGGTGCAAAATAACGCTAAGATTGAGGTGATATCATGTGGTAAAAAAGTCGAGGTAGTTGATAGCATTAAATTCCTAGGTGTTAACATTGATGCACTACTAAATTGGAAAGCTGAGATATTGTCTATAACAAAGTCAATTAGCTCAGCATGCTATGCAATCAGGACTCTGCGAGACGAATTAACTTTAAGTCAACTAAGAGGGGTGTACTTTGCTTTGGTTGAGTCCAGACTCAGATATAGTATTGAGTTTTGGGGCAACAGCTACAAATACAATATCCAGTCGGCGTTTGTTATACAAAAAAGAGCCTTAAGGACAATGCTTCGCATGAAACAGACGGACTCGTGTAAGGATCACTTTATTAGGCTAAAAATTCTAACAGTGCCATGCCTTTATATTCTAGTTTTGTTGACCAACTTTGTTAGGCACTTGCACAAAATGGAAACGGAAGAGCAAAGGCAAACTAGACATTTAACTCGTAGAAAAGATTTACCTTACACGATTCAACCCAGACTGAAAGTGGTCAGTCATAGCACAAGGTATCAATCCGTATTCCTGTATAACAAGTTACCAACAGAATTTAAGACAATAAATAGTGTAAACATATTTAAAAGCAAATTGAGAGCATATTTATTGAGAAAAAGCTACTATAGCATTGACGAATTCGGTAATGACCATCAATAATTGACGAAACAATGTAATGACGAACATTTTTTTTTTTTTGGAATTTTAATCTATCATAATATATGGGTATTTAATTATTATTAACTTGTTTTGGAAGAAATTATGTTATCAATTTATTATATATCTTTTTTTTTATTAATTTAATTATTTTAGATATTTTAAATGAATGTTGTTAATTTATTGAATTACCTAAAATGTATTTATTGTTTCTTAAATTATTGTTAATGATCTTTTAATTTATTTTAAATAATTTTATTTATGCAATTATAATTATTATGTTTTTTTTTTTTACATTTGAATCTTTTTAATCAACTTAATATTCTGTTATTATGTACTGTAATTAATGAAACTTTTTTCAACACAATGTATTTTGTTATGAAATAAATGACTTATGACTTATGACTTAATACCTCTCCACTCCTCAAGCACCTCGATATATGTTGCCCCCTTGTCGCTACGTCACTATGTGCTAGCGGCCGTTTTCGGGGGCCCATTTACTGAGTGTGCAAGTCACCCCCTGCCTTTTTATCCATGTATACAAGCATTGGTTAGGCAGGGGCCATAGCCATTCAATAGTCTCAGATAAGTAATCCATCTTAGCAACCCAAACCCATAGTCCAAAATTTTTCTTATTCCATGACCTGCAATAGACCACCACCAACCGGGGGTTGACCTTAGGTGCACTTGAGTGGTGCATATAGGGATAATCGCCGGTTGGTGTCCCACTTCATATTATAAAACTTTATTTAAGGGGCCTCTGCGAGTTGGCTTCGGCCCCTCGTATGCCTTCCAAAGATCCGGGACCCCAGGGTCCCGAGATACGAAAATGTAAAAAAAAATAACAAATATTAAACTATAACAATAAAATAAATTTAAAATGTTATTAGGAACTATTACAGAGGTTTTTAGTTTTATAAATATTTCTCGTTTAAAAATTCGTCTACTCTGTAATAACATTTTTCTGTTAAAAAATTCTGTACAGCTGTTTTGAATTTAACCATTGGCATGTCTTTAATATTGTCAGGTAATTTGTTATAAATTTTAGGAGCTAATCCGAAAAAACTTTTGGACATAAGAGCCGTTTTACATTTTAAATTACATAATTTATTTACATGTTGAGATCGTATTGGGTTTTTCTTTACTGCTGAGAATTTAGGGAACAGATTCGTATTCATTTTTACAAACAACGCAGTTTCTAAAATATATAATGACGGTAGTGTTAATATTTTCAAGGATTTAAAAAAAGGAACACAGGTATCTGTTACTTGAAGACCGCACATTGACCTTATGCAACGCTTCTGCATTCTAAATACCATCTCACTGTTAGTCGATTGACCCCAGAAAATAACACCGTAGCGAAGGACAGAACCAACTATTCCGTGATATGCTATGACTAATGTTTCAATGTTTACTTTTTTTGAAAGCTGAAATAGTGCATAGGCAGATTTACTTATGCGCTTACATAACAATTCTACATGTACTTTCCAAGTTAGCTTGTTATCAATAGTTATGCCCAAGAACTTACTATTCATAACCTCTTCTATTATTTTATCGTCGTAGGCTACAGAAATGGTAGGATTTACGCGTCGTTGGTGAAAATGCATCACGTTAGTCTTATTTAAATTTATTTTTAGGTTATTATTTTCAAGCCATTTAACGATCTCGCTTAGAGTAACGTTGATATTATTTTCGTAGTCTTTAGGTTCTGTACACTCAATAATTGCTGTGCTATCATCAGCAAAGAGGACCATTTTTTGTTTTACTGCTCTTGGGAGGTCATTTATATAAATTAAAAATAGTAACGGACCCAGTACGCTGCCTTGCGGCACGCCGTATTTAACATTTTTGAATGCGGATAAATAGGAAGTCTCTAATTTAGTTTTAGGGGATATTCTACAGATTTCAGTACAATGATACCTATCACTTAAGTAAGATTCTAGAAGGTTAAGGATATTGCCTCTTACTCCATAGCCATATAGTTTTTTTAGTAGTAGGTTATGATCTACATAATCAAATGCTTTTGACATGTCAGTGTATATGGCGCATACTGGGTTCTTTTTATCTACAGATGTCATTATGTTTGATAATAGGTCATAAAGTGCCATATTTATTGTAGAGTTTTTCCGGAATCCTTTTTGTTCGTGGCACAATAATTTATTTTTTTCAAAGTAGTTGTAGAGAGCATTTTATATTACTTTTTCTATGATTTTTGAGAATACTGGAATTTTTGCGACTGGTCTGTAATTTTTAATATCGGATTTGTCTTTTTTTTTGAAAATTGGCTTAATAATAACCTTTTTGAGGTGTGTAGGAAATATGCCATCAGTTATGCAATTATTAATAATATGAGCTAGGGGCTGTGATATTGAATCTTTAACATATTTTATTACTTTTGTAGATACGCCATCGTATCCAACAGTATTTATATTTTTTAATTCATTAATTATTTTAATTATGTCAAACGGTGTCACTGGAAGCATGAATAAAGATTGAGATGTCAAATTGTTAAAATTGTAAATAGTTGTATTGTTATAGTCATCATTTATACTATCATTTTCAATTAAATCTATAAAATAATTATTAAATGTCGTTGCAATTTCTTTCGGATGAGTAATAGTTCGGTTTTCTGTCTTTAGTAATAATACTGAGTCTTGGGGAAAATTGTATTAAGTTTTTTTTATTATTTTCCAAGCATCTCTGGATTATTTGTTTTTAGAGGATTTAATAAAATGATTATTTTGGGCTTTTTGAATTAATCTTATTATTTTCCGGTATATTGCAGAGTATTTTTTAAAAGCAAGTTTATTGTACTTTTAAGTACTTTGCAAGTGACACGTCATCCCACGTCCACGTCGTCGCCATTTAGCGTACTTATGGACTGGAGCTGGACCTATGGACTTGCAGAACTCGGAATCAATGTCCCACAATGGCAAGACAGAGCTACGGCAGACCACGGACAAGATGGCGGAATGACCTGGATGGCCTTCTTGGAGATTGACAAGACGTAACGGTAAATCGTGGCCAATGGGAGGATTGGAGAGAGGTCTTTGGCCAGCAATGAGGCAGTATGGGTTATTCATCTTCCTTGACTTTTACCAACTATGTTGGAGTCGGCTTCCAGCCTAACCAAATTCAGATGAATTCCAGTGGTTTACGTGCAGCGACGCGACGGCCTATTAGATCTTCACAACCCAGTAACTGGGCGACACGATACTCTTTGGATAGACTGGTCATACTTTCTGACTTCTAAGTACCCGTAACGACTGTCAAAGTTCTACGAATGACAACCGGGATCAACGACTTTACGTGATTTCTGAGGCACGGGATGTCAGTGATGTCCATGATAATGTACAGACAGTACATATGAATTGACGAAAGTTTATTTCTATTCTTAATTTATTTAGGGTCAGTTGTCTCCAAAGACATGAGAGCCACAGCGTCACCTTAACTAAACATTATAACAACAACAAAAAATACAACAAGAAACTGGAAGGAGGAGGACAAATTACTTAGCAGCATCTGATGTTAAAAAGAAAGTTGAAAAAGTTACATTGGTACTTGCAGGGGAACCCTGCGGTGTACCTTATCCACGAGACCATCAAATACTGCTATGCTATTATTAATGAGGCGAATCGTTAGTTTCTTCAAGTATTATAAAAAGATGCATTTTGTTAGTTATTTTATATGTAAGAAGTAGTATCAGGAAGTGAAATAAAAATATTTTTAAGAAAAGGAGGAAGAGCCGAAAGAAATGCGCACTGTTTCCGTGTGACATAGAATACGTCTAATGGTGTTTTTTTTTTTTGGTGAGTGGGAAATCATCAAATGACTGCTCCCGTCCTGGGTGCGGCGGGAGGGCGTGTCAGACTTTTACTGACTAAAACCCACTCATGTTCCTTCGATTGCCCTTTATGTTCCAGGGATACGTCTAATGGTGTCTTTGACTTTCAGATAAACGAAGTAACGTGTAAAAGTTAATCCAAATAAATTAACTTAAACTTATTAGCATTTAACTTAATAGATGTTAAAATTTAATGAAGCTTAAAACAAAGGAACTTTGAGACAAGCCTTTAAAAATATAATTAAAAACAGACTTTAAAAACTTGGAAAGTTTTCTAATAAATATAAAGAGATTTAGGTTTATTACGTTATTCCAGTAATCCTTAAAAGTTATATCCTTACTTCATTATAAAACGGCACGTGTATACGTGCTTCTTAACTAGAAAACGGACAGTGTGTTTTTTATTTATTTATTTATTCTCATATTAATATTATAAAGTCCTACCTATGTGACTTTTTAAGTTAATCTAAGAATCATTGACAATGGTGCCGATTCTCTTATTCACAAACTAACCTAAATTTAAGTTAGTAAAATATTAAACTAAAATGTATCTTCTGTCCTTTTCTTTAAGAAATGACAAACAAAAAAATTGACATCGCAATTAAACAGTGCGCACAAAGAAATTGAGTTACTTTCATTGGAAAACAGTAAATTAAAAAAACACAACGAAGAAATAAGTAAAACAAACAATTTACTTAAAAAAATTAACAGCCCAGTTAAACGAAAAGAAACCCCAAAGAAAATCATAAACAGCAGCCCAACTAAACGAAGAGATACCCCAAAAAAAATCCTAAACAGACAGACAAATACGAAGGAGACCCAAACAGACAATTTAATATTACTAGATGTTACAAACAGTGTACCGAGTATGAAATATTACGATAACAAAGCCAAGCAAAATATAACCTCGCCCCTACAAACAAAACCAGACCAGGATAATACATCAACCCGTAAGACTTCACCACCGCCTATAAAACATAAGATCTGTATTCTGAGCAGTGAAACTTCTAATAGGATATATACAATGAGTGAAGGAACTCATATCGATAGTTATAATATATGTCACTATCGTATGCCTAAATGCGGATTAAAGCATATCTTAACCAATATTGACACAAAAGTACGAAACTTCACGCACTTAGATTACTGCATTATTCATATTGGCGAAGACGATTTTAAAAAAACGCAAAACTATATTGAACTAGTTACTTTCACTCGCGAAAAACTGCAAACATTATGTCACACAAATGTCATAATATGTCTACCAACGTTCAAATATATGGATAACAAGAATATAATGTTTAACAGTCGTATAGATACATTTAATAACTTGATTTACATGGATGTGGAGACATATAATTATGCGTACTTACTGGACTCCAATCTCAACCTTCCATATACCTATGACACTTATAACCATATGTATGGAAATTTAAATAACAAAGGCTTCAATATTGTAGTATCAGATTTAGTAGACCTTATCCTAAACCTAAACACCCTCAATGCCACTCACTTAGAAATTGAGAGTTCTCAGAAAAATCAAGCAGAGTTGGTAAATGATACACAATCACAACAAGGTACTCAGTTTTTTCTATGACAAATACCTCAACATTCTTAATCAAAACATAGCTGGGCTAATAAACAAAACTGAAGATCTCACTGTTTGCCTAGAAGAGTTAGCTGAGAAGAAGATAGAAATCGATGTAATCTGCATTACAGAACATTTTATAATGTCTGGCTATGAACAATATCTAGCAGTACCCAACTATGACCTTGCTGCATGCTACAGTAGAAGGGATACCAAGAGAGGTGGCACAGGTATCTTGATAAAAAAAGGTCATCAATGGAACGATATTCCTGATATCAATAAATTCTCAAAAAATTGTATTTTCGAATGCTGCGCAATTGAATTAGGACGGTTGGACACCATTGTCATATGTGTATATAGAGTACCAAATACAAATAATTTAGCTTCATTTTTCGATCATTTGAATAAATTGTTACAGTACATACAAAAGAAACGCAAACGAAATATTATAATATGCGGCGACTTTAACATTGACATTTTGAAACGTAATAGTATCACTCTTGAATTTGAATGTCTTTTGCTTAATTTTAATCTAAAATTAGAAATAAAGCAGCCTACTAGATTAAAAAGTATGACATGTATTGACAATTTTGCCCATAATCTAAATAAAAAATGTAAATCAGATGTCATAGATTTTGCCTTGTCTGACCACACATGTCAAATATTAAGATGCCCTATTAAGCGTGTCTGTTTACTAGATCACTGGTATATAAAACGACGTGACTATAGTTATGACAATATGGACAAATTCAAAGACTGCTTACATAGTTTATCCTTTACGGAAATATACAAAACCAATGACCCCGATGTAGCCTATAAATTGTTCATAGAGACTTTTACATTGTTTTACAAACTTTGCTTTCCACTTAGGAAAATTACGATAAAAACATATAAAAAACCACAATGGGTATCTCGTGGCATCAGTGCATGTAGTAGGAAAAAGAGGCATTTGTTGTGGCGTTACAGGTTCAATCCGAATGAAAACACAAAAAAAGAATTTAAAAATTACGCCACTAGGTATAAAAAAATTATTAGACTTACACAGCGCGCGCAAAATGCGTACAAAATTAAAACATCCATAAACAAGTCGAAAACAACGTGGGAAATTATAAAACAAAATAAAATTAACCTGCCAAAGAGGTCTATCACAAGTATTAAGATTGAAAATAAAACAGAAACGTATCCGCGACATATAGCAAAAGCATTCAATGATTATTTCATTGATAAAATTAAGCCTATAACCCGCGATAACTTTCAAGTAACAAAAAATATTCCTATGTTAAATAATTCTATGTTTATGGCTCCATGTACATCCGATGACATTCAGAATATAATTAAATCCCTCAAAAATACCAATAGCGTAGGACACGATGGTATTTCGACAAAAATCATTAAATATATTTCTATTTATATTAGTACTCATTTAAGTCATATTGTTAATTTATGTATCTCAGCTGGTATTTTTCCACGCGATCTTAAAACAGCCGTAGTTAAACCTCTATTCAAAAAAAACGATAGGGAAAACATGGAGTGCTATAGACCGGTTGCGCTCATTCCAATTTTCTCAAAAGTCTTTGAAAAATATATATACAACCAACTTTCCAATTTTTTTGACAAATATAACATTTTGACCGATGAACAAAAAGGTTTCAGAAAACATAAAACGATTAACATGGCTGTCTACGATTTCTTGAACAAAGTCATCACGAATGTTGATAGGAGAATACCTGTGTGTTCCGTATACTGCGACATGACTCAAGCCTTCGACTATGTGGACCATAAGATCCTGCTTGAGAAGTTAGAAGCCTATGGAGTTCGAGGAACCGTATTAAAATTGATCGAATCATATTTAGAAAATCGGAATCAATATGTAGAAATTTCAAAGATAGATCCAAGGACTAAATCTGAACTAATATTCAGATCAAATAAACGACCAATTAGATATGGTGTACCACAGGGGAGCGTGCTAGGCCCCCTGTTATTTTTAATTTATATTAATGATTTACCAAAGGTGACCATTCATCACATGTCACTCTTTGCCGATGACAGCACCGTAACTGTATATAGCACTAACGAGATACAACTAGAAAATGAAATTCACAATACTATCCAATCAATAATTACATGGCTAGATAATAATAATCTTAGGATAAATATTGACAAAACGAAATTAATGTTGTTTAGTCAGCGACCAAAGGCATCGAATATGAAAATAGAACACAGTAGCAAAATAATTGAAAACGTAGGTACTACTAAGTTTCTAGGTTTAAATATAGATCAAAGGCTAGATTGGAAAGAACACACAGAGGAAGTAAGCAAAAAACTAAGTAAATCTGCTTATGCTCTTTATAAACTGTCTTCGATCATGGGTACCGAGGCTTTGCTTACTGCATATCATGGCATCGTTGGTTCAATTTTAAGATACGGGGTTATGTTTTGGGGCAACTCATGTAATAGAGAACTAATCTTTAAGTCACAAAAAAGGTGTCTCAGAGCGATGTTTGGACTATCATGTACTGATACGTGTAAGCCATATTTCATTACAAATAAAATATTAACACTCCCGTCATTATACGTTTACGAGGTTGCGGTCTTCGTCAAAACAAACCCAAAACTTTTTAAGAGGCTAGCAGATATTAATACCCGAAGTCGACGAGATTATGGTGAATTGTGTGTAAGAAGGTCCAATACGGCAATGATGCATAAAAGTGTGTTCTGCATGGCGCCAAAGATATTTAATCACATTCCACCACACATTAGACAACTAAATATTAACTTATTTAAGAAAAAAATAAAGAACTTCCTAATTCAAAAAGCCTATTATAATATTTCCGAGTTTCTTTCAGACAAGGTATTGATATAGTTTGTTTTTTTATCAAATTGACATTTTTGTTTTGCAAATTGATTACTTTGATCATTATTAATGTTATATTTTTATATTCCCAATACCTGTATTTTGTATTTAATTTTTATTTTTATTTTTTATTTAATTTTAATTTATTTGACATTTAGACGAGGAGGTTTTGACATTATTATTATTGTATATTTTATAATTTGATTAATTTAATTATAATTGTTGACATCTTACATTAAATATTATCCATTTAATCAATTCAATTCAATTTCATATATCCAATATTAAAAAAATATTTGTACGCCGTTAAGGCAAAACATAACTGTGCTGAATATAATTTTAATTTAACATCTTGCATGCCATGTGTGTATACTTATGTTTAACAAATAAATGATTCTTATTCTTATTCTTATTCTTATTCTAAATGGAAAGAGAAAGATGCGTTTAACTTTAATTTAGTTAAGTTTGTGAACAAGAGACTCAGCACCATTAACTAAGTAAAAATATTGTGAGACAACCTGGACAAATATTATAAAGAATCTGTTCGTTTGATTGAACCCGCTAATCTTAGGAAGTACTGGTTACAATTGAAAAAATATTTTTTTTTACAAAGCCCATTTATTGAGGAAGGTTATAGACTAAGTAACATTTTTTTTTTTTTTTGGTGAGTGGGAAATCATCCAATGACTGCTCCCGTCCTGGGTGCGACGGGAGGGCGTGTCAGACTCTTACTGACTAAAACCCACTCATGTTCCTTCGATTGCCCTTTATGTTCCGAGGTCACGGTAACTATTATAAACATTCCGCAACCAGACTAAGTAACATCACGCTACGACCTACAGGAGCGGAACAGTAACCAAAAATGAAGGCGTAACGATGAAGGTCATCTAATAAATTATTATCAGTCTGGAATCGTCAACCTTGCCTTGAGCAAACGTGGGGATCAATGCTCATGCCTTCTCAGTATACGAAGAGGCCTTTGCCCTGCAGTGGAGCAGTAATAGGCTGGTATTATTATTGAATTTTTAGTGTACATAAAAGAACATGTCACGTAACGAGAGTTATGTAATACACAGACATTTGTCCAATAAGCGGTGTGTAAGAATTCCCGGTTAGGCACTAGGCAGTAACATTACATTCCCAGAATGCCTGAATACACTGGTATTTTCTATACTAATATTTTAAAACTAAAGAGTTTGTTGTTCGATTGAACGTGCTAATCTCAGCAAATACTGGGTCCGAATCGAAATGTTTCAAATCTTTTTGTGTGAGGCAGGTTAAATAGGCTATAATGTAACTTACACTACGAGCTTCTAGAGCGGAGTAAAAAATATATTTTTTTGCAAAAAAACCGACTTCCCTCGATTTCGGCATAATACCATCATCAAATCCTGGACCTGATGATGAGGCAATGGGACCATTTGAGAAGTCTACCCTTTCAAACAAAAAAAAGAAATGTTCAAATCGGTTGGTAAACGACGGAGATATGCGCGAACAAACATAAAAAAAAATACAAACATTCAAATTGAGAACCTCCTCCTTTTTTTAGAAGTCTGTTAAAAAATCCGGGTAAAACAGCAAAGAACAGTAATTGGTAAAGACATCTTATATATAAAGTTCTCGTGTCACAATGTTAGTTACCTTACTCCTCCGAAACGGCTTTACCGATTTTTATCAAATTCTCAGACCTACAGAATATGCGTATATTTAAATGCATATTCAGTAGGTCTGAGAATCGGCATCTGGTGCTGATTCTCTTGTTCACAAACTTAACTAAATTTAAGTTAAATGCATCTTTCTCTTTCCATTTCTTAAAGAAAGGGACCGAAGATACATTTTAGTTTAATCCTGTCAAATTAGACAGCGCCTGAAGAAAATTGACGAATATTTAGACGCCATGTTTTTAAATCGAGTCTAAATTATCTATCGAGTGTCTTAATTTGACAAGACTTAACTAATATTTTATCTTCTGTCCTTTTCCTAATTAAATGAAAAGAGAAAGATGCACTTAACTTAAATTTACGTTAGTTTGTGAATAAGAGAATCGGCTCCAATATCTATTTTTCATACCTCTAAGTGTGGGTTGTTCATCCTTAACATTTTTAACGCGAGTGAAACCGCGGGAGGCAGCTAGTAATATTATAAACTCAACAAAGTACGTTATTCTTCCACAAATTAAAACAAACACCATCAAAACTCGAAAACACTACACAAAGCAATTCAACATCAATTTACTAAAAAAGCAACTGAACCCTAATTCTCAATAGTACCTAATTGTTCGCCGAAGGTTCCTCACATCTTTCTTACTTAATGGAAATAAGGTTCAAATTGGCAGTCTTTGTGTCGACGGTACTTATATTTTCGGCAGGAAACCCCTTGTTTCAGTAAGGGTGCTTCTGGTTAATTTGCAAAGGTTTCTTTCGATATTAGTAACATGTTTTGGATAAAGCAAGATGAGATCTGAAGGTTTTATTCAATATTTTCATTTTGGAAGATTTCTTTTATGTAACAAAAAAAATATCCAACCAATAAAGCCTTTTTTTATACTAACAAGGCACTGCGGAAACAATCAATATAAATAGTATTTAATAAAACAAAGTTTCATTCCGCTGTCTGACCCTAAGTATGATTAAATATCTTTAAAACTCCGTTACAGATTTTGTCGTTGTTTTTAAATAGATAGAGCACTTCGAGTGAAAAGTTTATATGGAAACTAGCTTTTGCCAGCGACTTCGTCCGCGTGGAATAATAAATTCATTCAAATCGGTTCAGTGGTTTAGGCGTGAAGAAGAGACAGACAGACAGACAGAGTTAATTTCGCATTTATAATATTAGTACGGAAGTACAGGTTATTAATGCATCACCCATAGAATAACTATAGGACTACGCGCATTTATTCAGCTCTATTCAGCGTATGTTTCTAGAAAACAACGATTTTATACAAAATCTAAACATGTGCGGAAAGCCGAACGGAAGCGTATGCGTCTTCATACAAAATCAGCTGAATCATCATCTCCCTAGCCTTTTCCCAACTATGTTGAAGTCGGCTTCCAGTCTAACCGGATTCAGCTGGATAGGGATACCAGTGTTTTACGTGAAGCGACTGCCTATCTGACCTCCACAACCCAGTAACTGGGCGACACGATACCCCTTGGTAAGACTGGTCGGATTTTTCTGGTTTACCCGTAACGACTGTCAAAGTTCTACGAATGACAACCGGGACCAACGGCTTTACGTGCTTTCCGAGGCACGAAACGTCAGTGATGTCCAAGATCAACTTTGGAAGTACATATGAATTGAAAAAGTCACATTGGTACTTGCCCGGATTTGAACCCACAACCGCTTACACGAGAAGCGCGCGCCTTATCCACTAGGCCATCACGACATCTCATACAAAATCAGCTGAATAAAGCTAAATAATTGCACGTCACCCCCCTAAGGGTACAAATGCAAATCTAAAACCCCTTTTGCAGCTACACAAAGCTTAAATAAACTAACAAATGTAACTAGCTCTAAATAAACAAACTTTAATCAAATAAACTGCCACTACAAAGTACTGCATGTAAAGTACCAACCATCACAATAAGTACCAGTGGATGTCACCTCGCTCTAACAGCGCTGGATAGCGCTGCTATGCAGCTGTTATAATTAGCTTGGAATTACTTGTTTATGTCAAACAGCGCTTTTTCTGCTTTGGGGGTTGAATAGGTGATACTGTTTGGGTGGTTAGCTCAAATTGTGGTGAAAATGAAACTATGAGAACTGTGCATTATTATAATGATAATTTTTTTACAAATATCTAGCTGTGTCCTAGCAGGGTGGGTGCATGTTTGGATCTTGTGCTAAATTTTATGTAACATTTTTTTTAACAACATGAATGCATTAAATAAATAACAACCATCTATTCATCTATTCACACTTTTCAAATTAATAATATTTGTATACAAGCACAGAATTTATTATTCACAATCACCACGCCTAATACCTTTTCATCTCCGTAAAATTAAATCTAACACCGCAACCAAAGCTTCAAATAAAATCATATTACCTACGTAATAAATATTATAATTATTCTCAAAAACGGGAAGCCTATTAAATCCCCGCACGACTTAGGCCCGCTAATAAACTTACAGGGTGTTCTAACATATTTACATGGCGTCTAATGAGCAATTGACACAGCGCCCCCTACCGACACTAATTATAACGAGAGCGACGCACGGTTGCTAGGCAACGTCGTGTTCGTTTTAAAAGTTGATGTAGGGTGTTTTATGGTGACCCTACGCTACTGTTTCAAAATGTTTAATGACAGTAGTAAACATTTACGAACATGCAATTAAAATGTTGGAATATTTTTAACATAGGATGTCGGTAAACATTTCAAAACAAAATAGTAACAGTCGGTCAGTCAGCTTATTATTTTATAGGGAGTCATCTCGTGTTCTTGGTTATAAGAACACGTGTATGATCTCCATACTGTAATTTAATAACCGTAATTGTCATTTAAACTGAAATATATTATTTTCAAACTGGACATTGGCAGAAATCACCGAAAATTTGGTGGATTGCCATATCAAATATAAAAGTTGAAGTTGATCATTTTATAGGTAGAAAGATTTAGGATATTTTAACAAGCCACTAGCAGAATACCTTGCGCTGCTATATTATTTTATTGTTTTAAATATGTTGTGTAAATTGTTTTATATTTACACCGCAAATGCAAAGCTTGGAGTTTTTTGGCCTGGCACAGATTTTTTGTATAATGTGTATGTACGATTGTATGAGATACAAATAAACGTTCATCTTTCTTTCTTCTTCAATTTGAAAACGCGCGTCAAAATGTTGACATCGGTTGTCTATTGTTTGCCCGAAGATTATATGCCATAATCATCATTTTCCCGAATTTTATTTACCCGAATTTCATTTGCCCGAATGTTTCATTTGCCCTAAAAGACATATGACATACTTTTAATTGCCCGAATTTTAGATACCATAAGATACGAATGCCATAAGTATTGTTTGCCATATTTTTATGTGCCATAATAATTGTTAGACATAATATTTAAATGGCATAATATTTAAATGGCATAACAAGTATTAGACAAATATTTAAGCCCCGTAATGGTTTTTTTTCTGTGCATGGTTGATGGTGGGCTAGGTCCTACTTTTGTGTGGTTTATAAAAAAAATAACCACGAAGGGGATGGCGGGGTCTATTCGCTCGCTTCGCTCGCTCACACGACCCCGCCATCCCCTTCTAACCTAACCTGTCCGAGTCGGGGTGCCCTAAAGTTCCAATTGCATCCAATTTCTCTTGATATAAACAACCGTTACACACCCGATGTCGATGGCAAATTATGTTATGGCATATCATAATTATGGCATCTAATAATTAGGACATGTGATAATTAGGGCTTACAATGATTATGGCAAATGATGTTATGGCAAGTGACTTTATGGGAAACAATGATTCTGGCACGTGACTAATATGGCAAATGAGAGTAGGGCAAATGAGTATTATGTCATATGATATTATGGCTGTTGACTATTATGGCAAATGATATTAGGGCAAATAAAATTCGGGTAAACGGCGGTATACCGTTGACATCTGTACGTAGGCTTACGTTCCTAATTACAACAGCGGGGAGTGGTTGCTAGGCAACCAGGCGCCATGTTAATTTTACATGTTGATGTGTTCATGTTTTATGCTTGTTAAAAATCACTAGTGTTATCTTTCGTTTAGGGAGTGTTATTTCAAAACAAAAGTCGTTTTAAGACTTCAAAATAAGTCGTGTAAGACAAACAAAGTGTGTGGAAATGTAAAGTTGTTTACTTCTCTAGCGAAAATACTCATGAATATGCAAATTTTTTATTAATTTTAAATACGAAAACACTAATGAGCTATGTCATATAAAACAACGAGAAAAAATGGTTTAGGAAAGCCATTTTGTATTCAGCTGAATTCTGTTAGGCTGGAAGCCGACCCCATCAAAGTTGGGCAAACAAAAGTAATAGAAATGACGTTACAATAGACTATTATAAAAAAATATGCCTTAACTGAAAGATACAGTCGCAATTTTAAGGAAAAATATTTGCCAAATGTAGGTATGCTTATTGCTCTTGCCTGTTTAAGTAGATATCAAATTGTACATATTTATCTAATACAAAATATTACCGTTTGTAATATGCAAATTATATTTCAAAATTTAAAAACCTACAAAGCAAACAACGTTATACAGGCTTCACATTTTTTATGTCAATAAAACCAATCATATTTCCAAAAATAATCCCAATACATTTTCCTGGTACAAATTCGCGTCGGTATTGAAAAATGGCGGCCAGTCACTTGTCAGTTTGGTTTAACGTCAAGCCCGCGCTTGCGGAAAATACAACACACTGTATATGTATACTAGCTGCGCCGCTCGCGTGAATATGATTTGAAAAGAACGGATTTTTTAGACAAATTTCATTTGTTATTTCACTCAATTGTGAATTGCAATATTCTAAAAATCGTTTCATAGTACTCACATGAAAAAAGAAACTTGTAAACTGTAATTTTTAAGGCCTTAGTCCCAGTAGTTCAGGCGGTGCGGGAATAAATTGTCAGTAAGTCAGTCATCTTTTTAAGTACAACTAACTTTTAACCGAGAAAGAAGGATCATGAGTGGGTTTTAGTCAGTAGAAGTCTGACACTCCTTTTCTCTCCGCCCAGAGCGGTAAGAGTCATTTTAAGACCCAAAAAAAGTGCTTGAAGAGCAATTAGCTGTCAAACGTACTATAATTCATTTTTTTAGAATTCATATACGAACTTTTCAATATTGAACGAATGAACCAAGCATTTCTAGACATAACATTTCTTTGTTTTATCGAAATCGGTTCAGTTGCTTTGAAGTAATCAACTCTCCGGTTTCTGTAGTCCGGGTCTTAATAAATTCAAAGGCACCGGATTTTAAAAAAAAAACATGTATTATTTATATCGATAGAAGAAAGATACTTACATATAACGTTTATATGTATAACACAACAATGTTTGTACATAATATCATTTAACAGCCTTTGAAAAAACAAAATTCAGAGAATTGTGAAAAAGGCTTTTAAAATAAAAGGGAGAGCAATTTCCGGTTCTCTAATTACGGGTATTTTTCTGTAGGCCACTTTCAAGACAAAGGCTCTATAAATAATAACAGCTTATTACTGTCAAACTGCAGAGCAAGGCCTCTTCTCATACAGAGAAGGCACGAGCATTGCATGTTTAGTTTTTGTCTCGTTTATTAAATACTAGCTTTTGCCCGCGACTTCGTCCGCGTGGAATAATAGTTCCCGTTTCCGGGGGATTTCCGAGATGTAAAATATCCTATGTCCTTTCTCGGATCCCAGACTACGTTCACGTTAGAAAGAGACAAAAAGTAGCCTATGTTACTCTCCATCCCTTCAACTATCTCCACTTAAAAAATTCGTCGCTCACGAAAATCACGTCAATTCGTCGCTCCGTTTTGCCGTGAAAGAAAGACAAACATACAGATAGACAGACACACTTTCCCATTTATAATATTAGTATGGATTTTGCTTCGACTTTTGCATATCTTGAGAACGCACTACACCTTTTCATATCGACAACTCAACATCAAGCACAATCAAACACCTATTAACCTGTCGACGGGCTGCTATTGGTGCCGATTCTCTTGTGCACAAACTAACGTAAATTTAAGTTCAATGCATCTTTCTCTTTTCATTTCTTAAAGAAAAGGACAGAAGATACATTTTAGTTTAATCCTGTCAAATTAGACAGCGCCTGATGTCAATTGACGTATATTTAGACGCCATGTTTTTAAATTGCGTCTAAATTATCTATGGAGTGTCTAAATTTGACAGGACTTTAACTAATATTTGATCTTCTGTCCTTTTCTTAATTAAACGGAAAGAGAAAGAAGCATTTAACTTAAAAGACAATGAGCAGAAGTGGTCCAAATTTCCACCACTGTTGGGGGCTATGTAAGCTTAAAGTCAGCTAAATACCGTACAATTTTGACTACTAGGCGAAAAAAAAATATTCACTCAGAAAAAAGTTATGACTGTTTTAAAAATACGACTTTTTATTATTTAACTGCTTATTCTTTTCGCACATAGCTGTTCTGTAATGCGTTCAAATCGTCTGCAAAGTGTACAATGATAACGTTAGCGTGGCGTGTATCAGATTGGAGTAGCAAGAGATAGAATGCATTTAGTGAAATAGTTGATTTTTGCATTGAACCTAATAAATGCTATGTTACTACACGCAAGAATACAATCTCGACACACATGTGCAAGACTAGATTACTCTGGTATGTAATGATCCGTAGTCGCGAAATCATTTCGTACTACTACAGTTCTTGTCTTTCTAGAATGCGAACTGTGGGTTGCTGTGCCCACGTCATGGTAATTATTTGGTATTTTGGATGGGCGAGACCCGAAACCACAATTCTACTTGCAGCTGCGAATCTGGATAGTGTTATTTTCGATGAAAACATAATTATGAGATGTACTCTTTTAAGGACAGACCCCACACTGTGAGACACAAATAAATAAAACTATTGTGAAATATTTTTAGGTATAAGACGTTTCATTTGATTATGATAGAGTTAGATTTTCTTTCACATGATAGGGTTTGATTTTTTCGACGCAGCGAAGTGCCTACTAGGTTTTTATTTTGATGTCATATAGCTTATATCAATCAGAATAACGTGTGAATTACAACGAAATGTCACACACCTAATTCAATAGAGTAGTTTAATAGACATAGTGAAATAAAGAAGCGAAATAAGGTTTTAAATTGCAAGTTTTCACGGGGTCATAACTTTTTACTGAGTAAATATTTTTGGTTGCGGTCTTCATATAATGATTCAGTACGCAGTGTTCCATCATATGCCATAGTTCTTATTGGTGGTGGAAATTTGGACCAAGCTCCATACATTTTTGCCCAATCCCCTTTACGTTAGTTTGTGCACAAGAGAATCGGCACCATTGTCTTTTTATTGTGTCTCTAATCACAAATGTTCGAAGGATTAATCAAATGAGAATCTATCTAAGTCACCCACCAGCCACTGTCCATAACTTCTATAAATAAATCAATGTTTTCCCGCTCACAGCCCACACACACAGACGCACAATCCTTCTTAATCGTGTGTCAATCATCGTTGAGAGGTGACAGCGGGCCCTCTATATCTAACGTATATTATACTATGTGTTAGGTATACGAGGGGCCGGTAGGTATATGGTACACGTGACCCACACGTGTTCCTAAGTATGATGGGGTTTACATGTAATATGTCCATTGTGGAGATAATATAACAACAATAAGTTTTTTTAGGCGTGAGGAACGAAAATCACCCGTAGTACGACTTAAGGCGATTATCACAAAACTCAAAAAAAAAACAAAGTTCAGAGCATTTATATCACTTAGGTCATTTACAGGCACTTATGAATTGTCAAAGTGTCAGTCAGTTTGTCAGAAAATTGAAGCTAATTGCTTGTTCCAAAACGTAGATCTCTATGAAGAAGAAAAAACAAGAAACTCCATGGACACTCTTTTTTGATTACACACTATTCTTAAATATCACGCTATATATAACATAATAGCGTATGATTATGGTATTTTTTTTATTGGGACAATCCCACCACACTATTCCCAACCACTGCAACTCCTGAAAGCCAGAATCAACAGTGGAGTCCGCCAGAAAATCGCCGATGATGATTATGGTATGTGAACACTGCTAGCCGGTTATAATGATGTCAGTAAATCATAAAACTCTTTATATTCCTGTCAAAATACGTACATTAAATACTTAAACATTACGTCTACCATCACCAAAAGCAAAAATAAAAAATCATTTTCATCCATTTTCTCTGTCGTCAGAATTAAATTTAAAAAAGCTTCGTTGTTTACTTACAAAACATTGGGTTGGCAGTATTATTTATTCGAATAAACCTTGTTTTAAATACTTAACGGATTTTCACAGAACACGTGTTCCCTTTTTGAAATAAAAATATTTTATGCCCGCGTGCGGGTGACACTCAAATTATTTGCAGCCCTGACTAAAATCTACATTACGCTTGTAATATGAGGGTTTTGTTGAATTTTTCACTACCATGTGATTATAACTGCCTCGGCAGATTTATGAAGGATTTATTACTTATGGTTATGTACCCAAAAGATGGCAAATTAGACCTTATTATTGTGAGTTCGTTGTCTATCTTTCCGACAAAAAGATTTTTTTTTAATTGGCTGGTTATAACACTTTTTTCATGTAACCTAATAATTAGTCTGATTTATAACATACAATTTAGTGAAAAGTTTCAACAAAACACGGGCAATAGGTTTTGCGTGAGATAGAAAAAAAAATTCACAAAAACTTTGACATAATATTAAAATTTGTAAAATAATCAAATAGGTTTTATCAATTCAATTAAACTCACTAAGGAGTTTAACATTTTCAAACTGATGTTCGAAACTGGCTGTTATATAAAAAAAAACAGGAATATAAAAAGAAACACAAATGGCGTTTCAAATTTTTTTGACAAAAGATAGCCAGCAACCCTTGTTGAATAATAAATCAAAGAAGATTCAATGAGGTTCTATTCAAAATAGTATTAAAAGTTTTACAAAATATGGCCGTAGTATTGGAGGTTTTCTTGTAAGGAAGCCATTTGTATCCATTTGTTTTTTTTATCCGACTACATCAAAAGTCAAAATAGGATTATGAGTATGTAAGTAAGTATGTATGTTCATCTGTTCGCTCATAGCTCCTAAGCTACTTATCAAAACTGGATAAATGAGGTATCGTTAGAAGCGTCGTCATGACTTGCCTTATGATATAAAAAAAATTAAGTTAAAGACTAAAACCTGACTACAGCAAAAAGTGCTCTAAAGAGTACGAAACAAGAACTTATTTAGAACAGAAAATGGTGCTGATTCTCTTGTTCACAAACTTAACTAAATTTAAGACACAAGATACATTTTTAATCCTGTCAAATTAGACAGCGCCTGATGAAATTTGACGTATATTTAGACGCCATGCTTTTAAATCGCGTCTAAATTATCTATGGAGTGTCTAAATTTGACAGGACTTACCTAATATTTTATCTTCTGTCCTTTTCTTTTAGTAATGGAAAGAGAAAGATGCATTTAACTTAAATTTAGTTAAGTTTGTGAACAAGAGAGTCGGCACCAATGTACAAATGTTGAAGGTAAGTGGTTGTCGCTTATTTCGAAAATGAAAATGAAATCTTTATTGTAAACATAGGTTTTTAAATGGTGTTACAATTAAATATAAGAGTCCCGTCTACGTTTTGCGTTTAAGCGTACAAATTAAATTGATGATTATAATCAGTTTTTATCAAAATTCAAATTACAAAAATAACATTAATGTCAGCAGAATGATCAGAAAATAACAATATTTTAGATTATTAATTACGGTCAAAAATTTTACACATACAAACAAATTAGTTGTCACATAAACATAGAGGTAATAATTGTAACAATAATTTAATAATTTAATTCAGTGCAATGTCAAGTTTTTATTAATGTCATAAATCGGATATAGTAGTTCTAGCAAGTTTCGACTGACCCAGACGAATCTCGTCGTCCTAAACACGTACTAAGCCTACAAAAATAAACATTTCGTACATAATGTTCATTGCGCGACATAATAAAGTAAACTATTATAATTTTAGGCTCTGGTTGAGCCTCAAGCTTTACAGCTAAAGTTGTGATGTTTCAAGTTGTTTGTTACTTCACCGCATCGTGAAGCTTAAGATGAACCAACTTGATAACTGCGGTGTCTTAGATTAAACTAAGTATTTAATACCTACGTAGTAATAGTTACCGTGACCCTGGAACATAAAGGGCAATCGAAGGAACATGAGTGGGTTTTAGTCAGTAAAAGTCTGAACCGCCCTCCCGCCGCATTCAGGACGGGAGCAGTCATTGGATAATTTCCCACTCACCAAAAAAAAAACAAAAAAAAATACCTACCTAGTTTTTGTTCCAAAAATCTGTGCTGTTTTGGTTGGTCCGTAATTGGCTTTAACCTTTCGTCGGCCAAGCGACAGCCGGCTGTCGCGCTGCTATTGTGTCTCAAATCATGTGCGTTGGAAGGTTTAAATACCTATACCTATTATATTTATGTAGAATAGTACTCAAAACACAATTATATGCATGTGTATAAAATACACCCATGGCCCACATGGGTGTACTTTAAGGCTCCGTAAGCCGTAACCGAAACTTCCGGATATCCATACTAATATTACAAATGGGAAAGTGTGTCTGTCTGTCTGTCTGTATGTATGTTTGTCTTTCTTTCACGGCAAAACGAAGCGACGAATTGACGTAATTTTTTAAGTGGAGATAGTTGAAGGGATGGTGAGTAACATAGGCTACTTTTTGTCTCTTTTTAACGCGAGCGAAGCCGCGGGCAAACGCTAGTCTGAAATAGTTAAAAAAATATATCATTAACCGTGACTGAATCTGATACGGGTTATGACGAGATTTTGGTTTATACACAGATAAATTAATTAATCTTTATAAGTAATCTATAAGACAGAGAAAAAAACTCAACGCAAATAACTCCGAAAAAATATATTTCTTTTAATGTATCCCTTTTCATTTTAATATATACAAAATCCTAAATGGGCCATTTAAAAAGCTTCATTCCATAAACATCAAAATTCTAACCGGGTAGTCTTTAAATGTTCAGAAATGTTCGCAACGGCTCATTTAATTAGACAAAATAATTATAATGGGTCAAAAAGACCCTTTTGAAATAATGAAAACGTAATTTGAAAACAGAAACCGAATAACGGCGTTTTGAGTATATTGAGTAGCTTTTTCTTTTTGTTTTTATTGCTTTCTCTATCTTTTCCCGGTAATAAAAGGGAGATAGACAACTCTTTGGTAATCGAGTCATTTTCTTTTCAGGAAAAGATTATCTTCGGATTGTTTTTTTTTTCTATTTGAAAGAGATATTTTTGTACATCCATACTAATATTATAAATGGGAAAGTGTGTCTGTCTGTCTGTATGTTTGTCTTTCTTTCACCCAAAAACAGAGCGACGTAATGACGTGATTTTTTAAGTGGAGATAGTTGAAGGGATGGAGAGTAACATAGGCTACTTTTTGTCTCTTTCTAACGCGAGCGAAGCCGCGGGCAGAAGCTAGTATATGTATACATATATTAAGGTAGTACTGCAGTAGGCATATATAGTTTAGGCGTGTTGGCTTTGTGGTGTTATTATTTATATTATATTATAATATTATTTAGAAATTATGTAGAGGTATGGCCCTTAAACCAAGACTTGTAGTAAATCTGACATCTATCGCCCCGCAAGTACTACAACTGACATCCTACATCGCGATATTAAAGTTTGACGCGACATTTAAAATTGTCCCAGTTATTGTAGTAATAAATTAACGGAACAACAACATATCTTAACGACCTCCAAACAAAAGCCTCCATCAAATTCCCTCACACTAATTCCTCGCTTAACAAAAAGGCACGAATATGTGACATTGTTCTCATCTCACAGACTGCGGCGCTCCAGAATAATCGATGTTTTGAGAACAATATCAAAACGTTCACGAAGTTACTTCACTATTAAATGATGTTTTGTTTTTGATTTGCTAGTAATGTTAAAGAGTTTATTGTGATGAGAAATGTTTGGTAAAACTGAAGGAAATAAAGAGGTATTTACAACGACTTTGATGAAACGAATCAGACAAGAATTTTGCCAGCCAATGAGGGGGGAGTAGATACATGGAAGATGTTAAAAGTTTTCCATTATGTTCAAAATGTTCCTCTAACTCTTGGTTTTCGTTCTTAGGGAAAAAGCAGTCCATCATGTCCCCCTTGGACGTCCGCAATTCATAGGAGGAGGGTTTCTAGTTTCCTTTTAATTGTGCATGGTTCTAAGTTATATTTAACTAGCTTTTGCCCGCGGCTTCGCTCGCGTTAGAAAGAGACAAAAAGTAGCCTATGTTACTCTCCATCCCTTCAACTATCTCCACTCAAAAAATCACGTCAATTCATCGCTCCGTTTTGCCGTGAAAGAAAGACAAACAGACAGACAGACAGACACACTTTCCCATTTATAATATTAGTATGGATAATCTTTATTAGTTGGTAAGAAAATCATGAATATTATTCTCAAAGTAACTTTTACTATAGGACCAACCAGTACGAGATCAAGGGAGCCTCCCTGGATTTAAAAAGTGCTCTTCAAAAGCGTCTGAGTCCCTGGAGATTTACACAAAGATTCTGACGTTTCCTGATAGTGTAGCCCAAACATAAGGTCAGAAATACTCTTTTATATAGAGCATTTTCAAAAGACTATACAACTCAGAAACTAGGACTATAAGACTAGACTTAGCATAATCTTGATCACACTTTGACACACAAAATCCGTATACACTACCAACTCAACAAATCGAATTATCAGCACATTTCCTCCAGGCACGGAAGAGGATTAATACCAACGCAGGACGTTGAAAAAACAAGTGGTTTTAGCTAATCTGGCTGGACACTAAATGTTTCTCTTCCATATTTATGAGTTGAACACTCGGCGTTGTTGTGTATTATGGAATAAATGTTATAATGGCCAGTGTAAAGTTGATGTTGGACTTTTTTTATTAAGTATGTCGCTCAATTTTTGTGGTTCTTTGTGGTTTAACGTATCTGGGGTTTTATTTTGGTTTAATAATAATAATGATTCAGATGTCGGCACTCGTGAACACGGTGCCTATGGTCCGGAGGTTCCTCTCTCTGGAGCCCTGACCAGTTTGGAACCTGTACCCGGTACGCTATAATACCACATATTTTAAATTTGTCATCAACATTGAAACATATAAATATTCTTAGAATAAATATCTGACTAATAAGCGACTAGATCAAAAACTAGATTTATGTAGAAGGCAGTTGTGGAC
Source organism: Athetis lepigone (assembly GCA_033675125.1). NCBI lineage: Eukaryota > Metazoa > Arthropoda > Insecta > Lepidoptera > Noctuidae > Athetis > Athetis lepigone. The sequence goes on from CM066225.1 coordinate 17,938,949, forward strand.
ACATAACATAATGATCAATACGTTTATTAAACGACGGTTATAATTTTATATTTTTTTTTTTCATTCAGGGGCCCAAAAACCTCATACAGATTCGCTACGTACTAAGTACGATGTACGATAGATACGATACGAGACATCACATGAGATGAAAAGATAATGCCATGAAATAGAAAAAGACAGCAATACAGTTTTTATATACCGCGGTTCCTTGAAGTTGTGAAAAAATCAAATTTCTAGGTTAAGGAAAACAAAAGACACGGTGGTATATTTCGCAGTAGTCGTATTTCTCGATACTCTCAAGCGAATGAAAATAGGGTATTTGCTATTGACCTAGAATCATGAAATTTGGCATGTAGCATTGTCACGTAGAACTAGTGCTTTACGGTAGAATCTTAAAACCGTAAGTTTGTATTTGTTGGTTTGTTTGGTATATGAAACCCTTGATTTGCAAGTCCGACTTATTCTTGGCCGGTTTTATCTTCATATCTCTAAAAACTAAACTAAAAGCTCCTTTCTAAAGCGCTTTTTGGCAAAGAGAACTTTTGGAAAAGCTCGTTAAAACTACTAAATTAACAAATGCAATTAACAAGCTTAAAAGCTAGTGGCGAGCAATTCACAACTTTTTGCCTGGCTCTCACTAATTGTGTGGTATGCTCGGAATCACAATCTCTTTTATTTTGAAGAAAAAACATACAAAATCGTTTGTTCTTTACAACTGTATAACTCCCCTAGAACCGTATTAATTTGTAGTCTATACTAATATTATAAAGAGGAAAGATTTGCCTTAATACTTCTTTATTTTTATAATATTTTCGCAGAAACTACAAAACTGCTGAACCGATTAAAAAATCTTTCACCAGTACAAAGTTACATGATTAGCAAGTAACATATAGGCAAAATAACATCACACTATGCCCCACGGGAGCGGCACAGTACCCATTGATATTTCATAATACGCAAAACCATGGGGAACAGCTATTGAAGGACGCCATTCCGTATTAGATTCCCATTCCAAATATGTACGTAAAAAAATGTTATTTTTACCAAATGCTCTCTTATGAGATGAGTGACCCGCACTGGGATTACGTATCTTGCAGAAGCCGAGCGATCGCGATAATTTAGCAATATAAACGTCAATTCAAAATACGTCATGTCAAATAGCAATCTAGCGATAGTGCTGCCTCTGTGGAGCAATCAGTTAACTAAAATATGCATTTTTCGTTTGGTGGTTTCGTATTTAGTATGGTTTTTAAGAGCAAAGTTAAGTTTTTTTTGTTAACGGTGATATTTAATTAGTTCCAGCGATTGCTTCTTTATCGTCATCGTAGCAATAAGTGCATTAGAACAATCAGCGAGCGATTTGCAATCGAAACGGTTCATACATAATACGATTTTTTTTTATTAATCGCGCGGTGACCGCGCGATCACTGCGCAAATATTGCTGATTGCTGTTTCATAGGTAACAACCCCGCCGCCTTACGAATATGTAGCAGAACAGCAAGGCAACATGTTTTGAGTAAGTTAAAGTTGCACAATTTGTGAAGTTAGGATTTTCGGAGTTACTGTGTGTAGAGTTAGAAGCTTGGCTTAACATGAGATCTCATAACTTTGACAGTCCGAGCCGAATGGTCTCCTCTTGGCATCATTTTACCTGAAAATGTTTTTGATGGGGTTTCTTGTCGACATACTCGTACTAAGTAATGCCTGCTTGCTTTATGTACGTCTTGCTTTTAACTTACCTATATCTGCTACTTGTTTGAATTATTTCACACATCTCATCATCTCTCTAGCTTTTTCGCAACTATGTTGGGGTCGCCTTTCAGTCTAACCGGATTCAGCTGGATACCAGTGTATTACGTGAAGCAACTGCTTATCCTTCACAACGCAGTTAATAAGCGATACGATACCACATCGTAGAAGACGATTATTGGAAGAACTAAGTTCTAAATTTTTAAGTTGGATCTTATTATGGGCATAAAATTAAAATTGAGAAGTTTTCAAAGCTCTTGACGCGTGGTCTGATGGGTAACCATTTTAAGATCGATCTATTCATGCATTTATTTATGTATTTACCACTGTAAGTGACTATCAATCTTGGATAACTTCAGGAGCATGTTAGTCAAGTGGTAAGTGAGGGCACTGCTAACACAGAACAAATATTGTGCGATGAGCATGATTGTTTGTTCTGTGTTTGGGTGTAATTTATCTTTCATGTGTATTGTATTTATAAATTATTCAAGTATGTTTATTATCAGTTTACCATAACATACACTCTGCTTAGCTTGAGATCAGGTGGCCGTTTGTGAGTTGTCCCAAGATATTTATTTATGTATTTGTAACTCATTTATCATGGAAAGCTTTTTGGTCAGTGGGAAATCATCAAATGACTTCTCCCGTCCGTCGTGTCAGACTTTTACTGACTAAAACCTATTCATGTTCCTTCGGTTGCCCTTTATGTTCCGGGTTCACGGTAACTATTATAACTATTCTAACATCACGTTATGACATACGAGTGCGTAGCAAACCAATGTAAAGCTTATAATCGTGTGACAACTAAAATATCTAATAACTTATAGCCTGAAGAGCTAATCCTAAAGATAAACCTAAAATAAATCTTGCCAAATACAATGTGTACCAAAGATCGATCAACAGATAAAAACAAAGTTACATAATATCAAGCGGCAGTTAGCCTACTGTCTATCCTGCCGGGTGGCTGCAAATCATGGAACCTATGGGCGCTGTCCCATAAAGAGGTGATATATTGAAGCGACGCGGCGGAAGGCGATCCAATCGCTTCTCATAACTGATAATGTGCTCAAAACTCGTTAGCTGACCTTTTTATAGTATTTTTCAACCATCATTTTTTTTTAAACCCGCTACATTTTTCCCTAAAGAAACAAAGTATTTCCACTTCCCTCCACAACAAGAAAAAAACAGAACAGAACTAGGTGAATAAGCACAAAGAAGCGATTGCAACTGGAAGAAGACCAGATTGTCTAGCGCCACAGAATAAAAGTTACATTTTCCAAAATACCACATTAACCCTCTAATAAGCAAACCATTACATTATCTGGAAGCCACCTTCTAAAGCCAACATCATACCACATACACAGATCCTTCATCACACTCTTTCACAAAAGGCCATAAACGTCTATAATGACACATGTGCTCCCATAGCCACGAAGAACTATAGCCCGGAATATTGCCACCATCGACCATAGACACCCTTTATTTTTTATCGCAATATTTTACCTTTTTTAATTTTCTGAGGTTGAATAATGTGAAGTGTAATAATTGTGGTTTATGGTCTATAGGCTGTCGCCATTGGTTTTGCTTGTGTTAAGTTTGGTTACTGCTTTACTCCCCTGTGTAGCCTGTGTAATTCTAATGTACCCTCCTTGTATCGCAAATGGGGAAGTAACTCGTGTCTGTTTATCTGTTACTCTTTCTCAGCTAAACCACTGGACCGATTTTAATAACGATTGGATTGGAGTAAGCTTAAACCCCAAAGGAGACGGTACGGTTTTTACTGCATCCACGTCTGACATTCAAGCGAACAGTCACGTGCAAAATCTAGTAACAGTTATAAAAGTGAGTTTAATATCGATATTGTACAAATGTTCCATACGATTGGGTATTCTCACCTAATTAAAAAAATAGGTCAATGTCAAAATAATCGCTAAATAGTCTGACGGGTCCTACAAAAAATCTTCTAGCTGTCTTTCTCTAACGAAAAAACGACTTACCTAGTCATTTCCAACATTTACAAAGGTTTTCTTTTAAGCCCTCGCTAGTTTGAGGAAAAGTCCATCCGTAGCTTAATGACAACAATTTTCGCGCCATATTTGTTTCGCGCTAAAAGAAAATGGCGGCTGTAGAAACAAATGAGCGCCATTGTGGCAGTCGGGCTCGGGCCGCTTCGCTGAGAACAGCTGATTTATTTATTACCTTCGCGCTTTAGAAAATGTTGAAAGAAAAACGTAATGGAAGGAATAGAATGTTTACTTTTATTTTATAATGCTTTGTATCTTTTGTTTCTCGTGCATTTTGTATTAATACAGGTTGACTTGCAAATAAAACTGTAAGGGTTTTTATGAGACACTTAACCTCTTGTATGCCGTACTTAATTAATAAAACAATTAAAATCTATTCTGTCTCGCGTAGATCTGCGCTTCTGGCAGTCCAATGGTTAATGAAGTTGAGAGCTGCGCATTTCTGTTTAACTTCATTTCGCTTTTATTATTATTGTTGTGGATTCTGTTTGCCTCAATGAATACAAGAAGAACTAGAGTCATTCGTGTATCTGTGTGTCTGTCTGTCTAATCTTATCACCTTTATCTCCGAAAGTGACTCTCATCATCTCCCTATCCTAAGTTACGTGTGAAGTTAGGAAAATGCTATAAAAGATGCTATGAGAGATGCTCCTGATCGGATGGACAGATTCCTAACCAAACGTGACTTTGACCGGCCTGGTGGTCTAGTAGTTAGTGACCTTGACTGCTAAGCCTGAGGTCGTGGGCTCGATTTCCACCACGGACAAACCTTATTAATAATAGTGATGAGCACGATTTGATTGTTTATTCTGTGTCTAAGGGTACCTAATTTATTTATAACTACCTGCCCCAGCCTCCACGGGTGTCACAAGTCCTTGAAAATTCCAGCTTTTACTATATTATGCATGCAAACTATATTATGAATACATACAAATCTTCTCTAGACTCTATATAACAAGCATCACAATCAATTGAGCAATATTAAAAATGTATAGGATCAAATAGAGGAACGCAACTTAGTTTTTATACTCTGCTTGGTGACAATAAATGAATTGCAGGTTAACAACAGACGCACTAAAGAGGTAGCATTATATTATCTATGGTATCTATCTGCCAAGGTCTCGGGTACCTGAAACGCGATAAAAACGAAAAGGGTTGGACCCTAACTACGACAGTTTTCTTTACACGGGATTCGATCATCATTCTTCTCGCTTTTATATTATGGAAAGTAGCTATTTATTTTATAACTTGGCTTTGAAAAGAAGGCGTTTAGGTCATCAATAGTGATATCGTAAGGGTTAAAATAATGTTGTTAATGTATCTGTCTGTTACGCTCACTGCTAAATTACTAAAGCAATTTTGATAAAGTTAAAAATTGAGTATTGCATGGTATTAAGTCCGCCTCTTAAGTCTGTCTGTATGTTTGTCATTCTTTCACGGCAAAACGGAGCGACGGATTGACGTGATTTTTTAAGTGGAGATAGTTGAAGGGATGGAGAGTAACATAGGCTACTTTTTGTCTCTTTCTAACGCGAGCGAAGCCGCGGGCAAAAGCTAGTATATATATAAAGTCACCTCCTGCTTAAAATAGATCCATTACCGTTTCATTTTATGAGATGTTAATGGACGTATCATTAATATCTCATAAAAATGATAATAACATCAGCTTATTACTATCATTACAGTGCAAGGACCTCTAATACAGAGAAGACAAGAGTATTGATCATCACGCTTGGCGATTTCAGACCTATATATTTATTAATGTCCAGATATTTTCAAAAAATTTCCCCTTGACCAATATCAGTGATATCATAGACAAACTTATAAATGAGATATGAATTAAACAGGTGTAAAATAAAAAAATAACAAAAGAGTTGATAACTTCGATATGGATGAATCAATTTTGATGAAACAGGTCCAAGAATCACTGCTAAATAATTTGCTTTCAAATAAATACAATAACATCTAAATCGGTTCACCCGTTCACGAGCAACAGTCACGACTTAGCAAGAGTAACGTCACGACAAACAGACTCACATAGTAGTCAAACTTGTTACACCCCTCTTTTTGCGTAGGGGGTTAATAAATTGAATTGAAAAAACTGGTATTACATAGTATTCGGTTTCTAACCCTCTCATTGAATTGGAAAAGTCACATAAGTAGCTGATTTCTAAACCCTCTCTTGAGGTAGTCGCATGCACGAATGACGGTCGTCGTAACCACTGGCCCATCATGACATCTCATCGACACCCACATCGTTTTGTCGCTGACATTAACCCTTTGGATATATTCTTCGACCCTTTTTTTTTGGTGAGTGGGAAATCAACCAATGACTGCTCTCGTCCTGGGTGCGGCGGGAGGGCGTATCAGACTTTTACTGACAAAAACCACTCATGTTCCTTCGATTGCCCTTTATGTTCCAGGGTCACGGTAACTATGATAAACATTCCGCAACCTTTCAATATTCTTCGACCCTCGAGGACCAATAAAATCCATTGTCTATCCATACTAATATTATAAATGGGAGAGTGTGTCTGTCTGTCTGTCTGTCTGTTTGTCTTTCTTTCACGGCAAAACGGAGCGACGGATTGACGTGATTTTTTAAGTGGAGATAGTTGAAGGGATGGAGAGTAACATAGGCTACTTTTTGTCTCTTTCTAACACGAGCGAAGCCGCGGGCAGAAGCTAGTATGTAATAAATTGGTAAACTGACGAAATGTTGATTTATAAACTCACAGCCCAAACCGCTGATCCTAGAGACATGAAACGTAGAGGTATGTTCTTTGTAAAGAGGAGATGCCCACTAAGAAAAGATTTTTGGAAATTCATTGCCTTAAAGGGGTTAGTGAATGAAAAATAAAATGAATAAAATACTTTGTAAACAGGTTACAACACTCAACACTTTTACACGCAATGATATTAAGTAAAAAGGTGTAGATAGGCACACAAACGCACACATACATTACACGTCAAAGTGGGATGGCATGATTGAAGTAGTGCGAGTGAAAAAGAGCCAAATGTCAAATGTCAACGCGATACTCAGTATCATGTTAGTCAATAAATTAGCCAACTTTTAATGTGCCACTTTTTGACTGCATATAACCTATCTACACATTTTTACTTATAATATCACTAGCTTCTGCCCGCGGCTTCGCTCGCGTTAGAAAGAGCCTATGTTACTCTCCATCCCTTCAACTATCTCCACTTAAAAAATCACGATAATTCGTCGCTCCGTTTTGCCGTGAAAGAAAGACAAACAGACAGACAGACACACTTTCCCATTTATAATATTACTAGCTTCTGCCCGCGGCTTCGCTCGCGTTAGAAAGAGACAAAAAGTAGCCTATGTTACTCTCCATCCCTTCAACTATCTCCACTTAAAAAATCACGTCAATCCGTCGCTCCGTTTTGCCGTGAAAGAAAGACAAACAGACAGACAGACAGACACACTTTCCCATTTATAATATTAGTATGGATAGTATGGATTGTTTACACGTCAATATTTTTTTCTTATTTTAAACGAACTATGGGGCCAGTATATAATCAAAGGGGCCGTCATTTTCTAGCAGGACTACTCTGAGAAGAAACAACCGAAACAAACTCGGACTGGGAAAAAACAGTAAAAATATTTAAATTACTAGCTTTTGCCCGCGACTTCGTTCGCGTGGATTAATAGTTTCCGTTCCAGGGGGATTTCCGGGATAAAAACTATACTATGTCCTTTCTCGGGTCCCAGACTATATCTGTACCAAATTTCATTCAAATCGGTTCAGTGGTTTGGGCGTGAAGAAGTGAGAGACAGGCAGAGTTACTTTCGCATTTATAATATTAGTACGGATTTTATCTGTCTAGGTTCCTCCCGACCCTGACTGCGGAGATACGTTCGTCATTGATCCTGATCGTCTCGGAAACGTCAATTGTGGTTATAGCAGACGGGCTTCCGGCACCCATTTCCAAGCTTCATTCAAATACAAAAGGTTTATTGAAGCCATTTAGGAATCTGCCAACGTAACCTTGAAATGTGTACAGTATTTGACACGTGTCAAATTCTTGTTTAGTCTCTGCATGGTTAGGCAATTGGCATTGTAGAATAGAATAGATGGTAGAATAGAGTTCGATACGAGGTGTCAAATAGGCTAGATGACAAAAAAAAAGTAATTAGTCCGTCAGCTAGATAATTTGGGACACGTATTTTTTCTTTTTTTTTCGTAAACAAAAAATGACGACAATACAGTGCGTTGAAGTTTCGTGAAACGTCACACCTTTTTATAATTTTTACTGAGGAGTGACGTCACAAGCCCCCTCTCCGGAACTTTGATGCTCTTTATCTTTGTATTTTGTTATTAATTTGATCAAGCAAAAAATATGTGTCCAGTATTTTTGGACTGTCTAACAGACGGACTAAATAGAATGTCATTCTTTTGATGACAACATCCCTATTATGTCTGTGACAAATGCCTATAAATAAATGGAGTTTAAAAAAGTGATGTCAATTTATTTGGCGTAAGCTTATGTCAATGGCATACATTTAACAATCTATTTTATTGTAGTGATTCTACCTTTTATTTTACAATGCCACTTATCTAGCTAGAGGTGCTGAGGTAGACAGTTAGGACTGATTTTAATCAAAATTGACGTGTAAAAATATTTTAACACGTCAATGCTCTATGTAACAAACCGTGTGCAAGTGACAAAATGATATTAAAGCCCAACATCCCATAATTATTTCGTTCCTTATCCTAATGATACCAGTCAAACCTTCAACAACTTATTTCACATAATAAGACCTCAAACATTACGGGTATCTTAAATCCATTAACCTTGACAAGGCCAACAATATATATTTGTAGGTTTAAGTAACACGGTAGTCGCGACCCCAACTCTTGAGAAGGCTGGGCTGATATAGTTATGCGATGACATTCCCTACCTTGGATAGAAACCGACGAAAATATACCTTAAAAGTAAGTTTTAAGACTCATTTTACGTGTATTGCTGAATGCCACAATGCATGTGCCAAGACACCAATTTCCTAAAATTGAAATTCTTTCAAAAATGGAAGTGCAATTCAGTTTTGACAGATAGAGGCAGATTAGAACGAATGTTTTCAAAAATACGAGAATATCACCCCAGGGCAGAATATTTACAAAGTAGTTTTGAATTTAGAATGCGAACACTGACAGGTGACATAATAGGGATGCGATTGGGTGTGACATTTTATTTCACCGATGCTACAATATCGGATATATTGTGAAAAAACGTTGCAGTCAAAATTTAAGTATAAAAGATTATATTTATTTATATCATCGATTATAGGAATGAACACAATTGAATCTATTGCCGACAGCATGAAATATTGATATTTATGTGATCATGGCACCGCAAACCACATCATCTACATAATTAACCATGTGTACGTACAGTTTAAATTGCATATAAGAACCGCATATCAATCGAAACTTTTCATCACGAAACAAAAGCAATATAACCCTCACTTAACCCATTTCATATAATAAATCACGCCTATATAAAAGGGAAACTCTGTTAAACATTCAACAAAGAAATTCTCATAAGCGACTGGAATCTCCAATCAGGTAACCGGGTTAGTCTACGAGGATATAAACTCAAATCCCTCAGCCTTTTGAGGTCAAAGGTCTCAAACTGACAAAAGAACAGTTCAACCTTAGTTACATAAATGTAGATCGAGCAATTGTTGCTTACAATACTGTCTTCAAGAAACCGGTAAATATTAGTTCCTACTTGTTGCCTTAACCACGAATTTCAATAAACCGCCATTCGTAATGTCCTTTTGTTATAATTCGGAAACAATTGGTTAAAAAAAAGACTTTTTTGGAAAAGCGTTTAAATAACCGACTGTAAAAATATATCAGATTCATGATTCACTTACCGTTATTCTCATATTCCGAAACGGATATCACAAATTGGCACCTCACTACAACTTAAAAAATTAACCGTAACAATAAAGAATTTTGCTTTTTTCTTAAAACAAAGGTCACAATCACACACGGAATATCCACTCTCACACTGACCGAATAAAAAAGAAATAAATTCCAAATTCAAATGTGACAGCTCTGAAACGCGGCAGACACATTTTTTGACAGTTCGATTACTTTTTTTAATTATTACGATGGCACTGATCGAATTTTGTCCGGCGTCCGGGTTATTTCGTCCGTACACGACGTTCGCCCGGGAGATCTCGCCGGTTCCAGAGGCTGACTCTGGCTCGACCGCCGATCGAAGCTACGTATACTGCGCCTCCCCTCTTGCGTAACTGATATTGTTGTAAATTATAATAGCTCCTTTATGCTACCGTATACCGACTTCGAAATATTTTATTTTCTTTTGATTTTTTTTCTGATTAGTTGTAACATAAGAATGTCTGTTGTAGTTTATTGTTACTTATAATTTAACAATGAATTTATTTGTCAAAAACAAACACTTGAAACATAAATTTCAATAAGTTACAAGTTCCTCCAATGCCTAAGTATTCCTATTCCACACAAAAACATAAAATTAACTAGAAGTCTCTATTATTTCGCAGAATTTTTAACACTATACGAAGCTTCGACCGGCCCACATCTTTCGGGAAAACCCTCACCGCGCAGGCGTGAACTGGAAAATTGGAGCGAGATAACAATACCGGCCTCGTACAAAAGAGAGAGACAACAATATTACCGAAGTGAATGCAATAATCCTCACAATTTGTTGTCTAGGCACGTTCGAAATTTAAAAAAGATATTTTTCATAGAGCGCGTTTTTTTTTGTCAAGGTGTTGATTCATGATGATAAGTTAATAAGTGAAAATTTAAAATGGCTGGCATGGTAATGCAAATGGGTTCTTATTTTTTTAATGAACGTACATATCGTTTTCATTTCAGAATTTGGGAAGTACCTATCGTGGAACTAAATGCTTTTTTTTCTTCCCTAAAATTATTTTTCATTGTGGGGTAAGTATATCGGTTGAAAGACTACAAACTTTTAGTAGAACTCCACTTGACACAGTTCTCATTCTGAAAATATCATTGAGCGGTTTTTGCAAAGCAATCGTTTAGTAATCCTTTTTTTTTCCATTTTAGAAGTCGGCACATCTTACTGAGAAACGTACCCCTGGAAAGGATCGCTCTTGTATCTGTCTGTCTGTCGTCAATGACTCCTCATTTATCTCTATAACCATTGCGTATAAAATAAAATAAAAAAACATCATACGTTATTTTCCTTCGTGTGTAATAGTTTTTAGTATTATTATATAACGTTACTTTTAATTAGAACAAGATTTCCTTTTTTTTTCTGGAATTCTCATGAAACCTTACGTCTCGAGAATCGAAAGATTTTGGTGGATTCTTTCCAACTAAGTGACTACACATATTAATTCAACTCCATTCAGTTTATTAAATGTCCATAGAAAACCACGATTTTGTATGAAGACGCGTACGCGTTCATTTTAGCATTCCGCGTCTATTCAGCTTTCGTATAAAATCGATTAAATAGAGCTGACAGCTTTTGTGATTCTTTTTTTTTTTTGGGGAGTGGGAAATCATCCAATGACTGCTCCCGTCCTGGGTGCGGCGGGAGGGCGTGTCAGACTTTTACTGACTAAAACCTAAAGGGCAACCGAAGGAACATGACTGCATGTTCCTTCGGTTGCCCTTTATGTTCCGGGGTCACGGTAACTATTATAAACATTCCGCAACCCCGGCAGGCGTTGGCCCTGTTGGGCCCCTTCCTGTGCTGACTTCTCTTTGAGGCGCGCGTGGAACACTAACGCGCCGTCGACGCGGGCCTGGTTTTAGTAATTCTTACGACACTGAACGTGATAGAAGTAAAACTGTATAAGTATGACGAAAATCGTTCAGCGAAATGCGATTGGACCTGAATAATGCGTAGTTCCTTAAAACTTCGAACACAATGGAAAGACAATAGCAGCTTGACAGCCGGCTGTCGCTTGGTCGTCGAAGCGTATCTATATCGTATATAGTACCTCGAGAGTACTACATTCGCTTAACGCGTGATCCACGCCTGACTGGTGAAGAGATGAACAAGAAACCTAAAGAAGAGAAATTATACTTATCATAGTGGTTAACGTTTATTGGGACAATCCAACCACACTATTCCCAATCACTGCAACTCCTGAAAGCTAGAATCAACAGCGGAGTCCACCAGAAAAGCGCCGAAGCAATGAAGCTCGACGAGTTCCGGAGAAACGATTCAACTATCTTGGATCCCGCAGCGAAATTAATAAGAAATCTTGTGGTTAACATTTACTGCGGAAAACTCAGCAGATTCTGTTCATGTATCAATTTTATTTCGCGAAAATAATAAGCTTGTATTACATTAAACTAGTGACCCGCCCCAGCTTTACACGGGTTTTACAAATCTTTAAAAATCTTGACTTTTCTCTACCGTCATATGCACGTGTTATACCTATAAACCTACCTCTTCAATCACCTCATTCTTTAATCTTTCGACGACCAAGCGACAGCCGGCTGTCGGGCTGCTATCTGTCTTTCTATTGTGTCTCGAATCACGTGTGTTCGAAGGTTTAAAAAACCACATTAAAATCTGTCGTATTGTTAAACACATGGACATACAGACAGCAGACAGCGACTTTGTTATATTCTACGTAGTAAAATAACATAGTCACTTTTCTAAGTGACAGGCAGACTCTTTGACAATTCATACATAAGTACCTGTAAATGGTCTAAGTGAAATAAATGCCCTGAATCTTGAAACAATATGCCATGAGCTGTGTGCACAAAAACAGGCAATATTTGTGCACAAAGCTTACAGCGTACATGTCCAAACTTAAGACCCAAAAATATCGCAGACCACATGCTTTTGCCCAACCATAAACACAAACTTAGCAATCGTTTCAATCTACACTCTATCTCTAAAGAAACATAGTCGGAATTCCAACAAATTGTAAAAGACAGACATATATAAGCAGTGTATAGTTTTTACTGAAACTTTTCTCTTCCGGTCTGTTCATGAACTTTGTGGTTTCAGACCCTTTACTTAAGATAAGCTTGTTAACAGACGAAGTACTTACGACAATGTACTTAAGTTGATTAAAACTTCTAATACTAGAAAGAAACGGCCAAGAGCGAGTCAGACTTGTCCACATTCCGTTCTTCTAAATAAAATAAAATAAAATAAAATAAAATTCTATTCATCATCACCCTAGCCTTTTCCCAACTATGTTGGGGTCGGCTTCCAATCTAACTGGATTCAGCTGGATACCAGTGTTTTACGTAAAGCGACTGCCTATCAGACCTCCACAACCCAGTAACTAGGCGACACGATACCCCTTGGTTAGACTGGTCAGACTTTCTGGCTTCTGAATACCCGTAACGACTGTCAAAGTTCTACGAATGACAACCGGGACCAACGGCTTTCCGAGGCACGGGTACAAACGTTCTTCTATTACCACGTAATATTAAGATCGTACAAAAAAACGTCCTAGCCTAAGGCCGGTTGCCTATCGCCGCAATCAACTCGATCTAAATGACGTGACGATGACGGCGACTGTGGACAAATGGCGTATGTGTCTCTGTCCTCGGAGGTGTAGCTGCATAGACGCGTATTCGTCATTATAAGCTTTGTGTACTGTTATGAACAGTGATTTAATACAAACACATGTATGTATTAAATGCCGAGTAAGCGCAAACCCCGTCGCTTCCATATTACTCAAAGTTTATAATAATATTGGCAAAACTATGCGGTTTTCGAGTCAGTCAGTACAGTCAGTCAGTATAGTCAGTAAAATCAATCTGTAACAATGTTCCTTTGTGTGTAAAGCTCAGAAAATAAATTGTGTTTATTTTAGCAGTATTAAAATGTTTTTATAAAAGGAACTTCCGGAACCCCATCCTAACAGTATGCTTGCTTGCAGCTTACAAACAAAACTATGAAACTCTATCCACGGAGCGACAGCCGCCTTTGCTCCGTCGACATAGATTCATCGGACGCTGCCACTATAATAACGAATACGCGTCTATGCAGTAACGCATACCTAGACCGTAGACAGAGACACTTAAACTCGGTCCACAGAGCGGCAGCGTCCCAATGTCTCTACGCGTTCGCTTCGTCGACGGAGTTTCATAGTTTTGTATGTAAGCTGCAAGCGGGTGAACAGACTGAACACCAAGCACATAATGAAGAATACGCACAAGTGCAGCTATGCCTCTGTAGTCTACGCGAAAGTACATGACATATAAAGTAACTTTTATTTATCTCGCTTTCACAATTTTCAACGGACATTTGAGCAAAATTATGAGAAATAAAACCGTTTATTTATTTTATTTGTGTACTGATAAATAAAGCAATATCCATACTAATATTATAAATGGGAAAGTGTGTCTGTCTGTCTGTCTGTCTGTCTGTCTGTTTGTCTTTCTTTCACGGCAAAACGGAGCGACGAATTGACGTGATTTTTTTAAGTGGAGATAGTTGAAGGAATGGAGAGTAACATAGGCTACTTTTTGTCTCTTTCTAACGCGAGCAAAGCCGCGGGCAGAAGCTAGTCTATACATATTTAAACACCCACAAAGCTAATATAATGCGTCCCAACACCCACGCTACTTCGTTTGGGACCAGTCTGACAGTGGGCGTACAATACGAATATATAAACATATAATAGAATTGTCAGGGAACGGTGTATGTTCAAACATAACGCAAATACTACCGGGTAGTTTCTGATCTAATTTTGCATGAATATTCCTTCTGATCTGGTCAATGTATCTTATAATAACTACTCGCGACACATCTTTGAATTTCTCGACGATTCTCCGCTATTTTATACTTGTATTATATACATAAATATCTTAACACAAGAATCACTCATTCCATTGGTTCGACATGAAAATACTTTCAAGAGTTTTTTCAATTAAGGAGCGACAGGCAGACGCACAATCTTGGGATACTCGTTAGCTTCATTGCTCGGCAATTGTCTGGTGGACTCCACTGTTGATTTTGGCTTTCAGGAGTTGCAGTGATTGCGAATAAAGTGGCGATTGTCCCATTAAACCCTCGAACACACGTGATTCGAGACACAAAGCAGCCCGACAGCCGGCTGTCGCTTGGTCGTTGAAAGGTTAAAATAAAGCGAAGCCGCGCTCACAGCTAGTCTATTAATAAACTAAGCGGTTTCAAACGCTTCAGTTGAAACCAATTTTCAAGGACTTTTAGTTTTCGTTCGCTTTTCATTTTCCTATCTCTGTTTGTCTTGTGGTTTGAACCTTTTCGTTGCGCGGCCTTATTTGTGTGCAAATTAGTTTAGTTTTGTTTATTTTCGTTTTAGTTTTAGTTTATATCGAGCGGATGTTTTAGGTAAACGATTGGTTTATTGGAAAAAAGTTTGGGGCGTTATTGAAATAACTTGGGTAAGTTAAAACCCCCTTTTATTTCGTAGGTAAATGTTATATTTTATTTTTAGATAACTATGATCCAGCGTATTAGTAAAAATTAATATAACTTACTAGCTTTTCCTCACGGCTTCGCCCGCGTGAATGTATGGAAAATTCCTTTGTGTGTTGAATAGCCAAATTATCGAGAAAAGCTATAGGCTATTATAACATCTCGCCACACAGCCTACGGCAGCAGAGTGGTATCACCGTCAACCGAGTTGGACAGCTAGCCAAAGAAAAATATAAAGTAGATGTTACCGTCATGTTTTGTGACGTCATAAAATATTCGGCATATTGATACTATCTAAAGTATAATAGGAGGCGCCTTAACCACTGCACCATCACAAATATTTTAATTCAAAATTAGTCCGACCAGCGTAACCGTTCTCAATCTTGGGCATAGTGACAAACAGTTTTTTTACAGCGATCAGTCCCAATTACTTCCCAAACACATAAACAACTTAATGTTCCCTATAATTGTAAAACCGTCACGCGAAGTAAAAGGCCTTGTCACTCGCTAATTCTAAGAGCGAGCGACAAATCGACGCGTCAGCTTATCCACGCGGAGCGATCGAGCGAACGAGCGAAGTGATCGAATAAAGAGCCTTGTAAACGATCAAAATGTTTGACTATTACGTGTTTGTCAAATTATTTGAGTGTGCAGCAAATTATATTATAAGTAAAAAGGATGGATGGATTTATTATTGTGTTAACTATTATCGTAAATGAATAAATATTTAGTGTAGTGAACTGTCATTTCAAATATGAGAAGTTGCATTAGAACACTAAAGATTGAAAAAAAGTAAAAAGGTGTAAATAGGTTACTTATACCACATTCTATCATCAAAAACGGCACTCTAACGCACACACAATTAGATGTCAAAGTAGGATAACATGATTGAAGTATAGCGAGTGAAAGTGAGACGAATATAATTTGTGACAATCATAATTTGGTCAAATAGCTACATTTTAAAGTGTCACATGCTGACTGTATATAACCTATCTACATCTTTTTACTTATAATATCATTGTGTGCAGTTATGTTTGAAGTGTTTGTAAAACTTTATGATTGAAAAGAGTGTCCATGGAGTTTCTTGCTTGTTCTTCTCCAGGAAGATCTACGTTTTGACGAACGTTTTGACAAACCAACTGACGCTTTGACAATTCATAAGTGCCTGTAAATGTCTTAGTGAAATAAATGCTTTCAATTTTGAATTTTGTTTGTCGTATTAATCTTGATTGAATGCGTGTTTGACAAACAAGTTTGACCGTGATCGGCGGTATTTGTCAAACAGCATTTTAGTTTTTGTGTTATCATGTTGAGGTACGTCAAATTTGTTTGATCTTTGGTTTGATGGTTTAACCTTTCAAACGAATTTGATCGTTTACAGGGCCCTTAACTTACATTGAACGGCGTTTGCATTTTATTGGATTTGTTATTATTGCTTTGAAAGATCGTTTAACTGAAAGTGGACTGATTTATTGAGTGGAACTTGTAATCTTCTTGATTGATAAGCTGTTGGGTTTCAATGTGGAAAAATCAATTTTGCCTTGGATTTCCTTCTGCTTTGCGATTTGATGTCTTCCTGCTTGCTCTTTAGTGACGTTTTAGCTTTGTCTCTAGAACGGCAATGCAAAACAAATGGCTTTCAGATTTAAAGACATCTCGTTTAAAAAAATCGCATTAATCCTATTAGTTTTTAGATTCCTGTGGCTTCGCCTGCTCGTTTTTGTTCAATCTTTCATTCCCTGTTTTAGGTTCGATTTCTTCACAGGATAAACTTTGTGTGATGATTGTTTGTTCTTTGTGTGATTGTAATTTATCCTTAGTAACGTAAAAGCTCCTATTAACGACCCCCTAAAATGTGTACTCTATTACCGATCTAATTTTAAATCACTCATATTATACATAATATAGGGTTCCAGAAAAGTAATACCTTAAAAATTAGTTACATAATTTTGTTTTATAACTAAAAGAGCAAAGTTTGTGTGTTTAAATAGCCAGTGAAAGAAATAATTTGTCAATAATTGGGAAGCGCCCGAAACGGACGCAAGTTTCATAGTGTCGCGCCTCCAGCCACGTAAGTACACCCGAATATTGCTTAAGGAAATTAACGCACTAAAAATTGATTAGTCTTCTTGCTATCACATTACAACTGTAACGCATATATTCGTTTTCTAAACTAATTCTTAAAATAGTACTTTTAATTGGTTTTTATGTTATAAAATCATGTTTTAATAAAAGGCGGTAATAGAATCCAAATTTTAAAACTTGATTCTAATAACGACCCATGGCGTTGTTAAAATTTTGAGAACGTTTAGTATTTTAAAATAATATCTATTATAAACTAACTTATTTGATTATACTTTTTTCTTGTTCAATTCTTAAAATTATTTTACTTCGTTAGGTCTATTAACGACATAGCTATTTCTTAAGTTTTTGTGTCAAACTCGATCTATTTATTATTATTTTTAATGGTCGCTAATAGAATATTGTAACCTTCTTACTTGATTCTATTACCGACTCACAGCTGTGAGGATATTTTTGGTAATATTGAAGTACTTACACAAAAACAAAATGTAAATTTTTGATCAAATTGGCTTATTTCTTGCATACGTGACGTTTTGGGAGATTTTGTCACAGGCCATATCATTAATGTAAAATAAAATTTACTTTCCTGTTTTATTCATGGCATTATCTATGTATATTTCATATATTTTATTAAATTCTATAACCTCTTTAAAGTTTGTAGCAGAAAGCAGGAGCGCAAGCAGTAGGGACGCCTCTGGTCAACTAGAAGCTGGGCTTATAGCTATAAATGAAGAGACCAGCATATACGAAGCTTCATAAACCTATTATTCATAGCATACCAAGGATTAAACTACGTTACAAGGGAAATCATAACTATTGTTATATTATGATTTTATATTATTTATTCGTTTCGCCATCGAATATTTACACCAATAATTACTTACTTATAGATTATTGGTGTAAATATTAATAACTATTTTATAACAAAACAATAATATAACACTTACTTCAAAGTAAACATCACCATAAAATACCTTAAAAACGATTTTATTTTATTTTATACTATAGTAGAAGTGGCAACTTCGTATGGGTCGGTAAAAGAAGCAGAAAAATCGCTAATAGAATCTTGCCGCATTCTATGGGTCGGTAATAGAATCAACTTCTCTTTTGGATAAAATAATTATTTTGTAACTATTGTGTTATTGAATATTGAATTTAAGAACTGAATAGCAAAGAATACTTCGTAAAGATTAATTATAAATTATAACATCTTCCCTAACATAACAGCTTATATCTATTTTTTTTAAGTGAATCCTGAGACAGCTTAAACTGGCGGTAATAGGAGCATTTACGTTATGTATGTATTTATAAATTATTTAACATGTTTATTAGTTGTTTGGTTACCATAGTAAAAGCTCTGCTTAGCTTTTGATCAGATAACCGTGTGTGAGTTGTCCGCAGATATTAATTTCTTTATTTTGTATTTGGGTGCTAGCTTTTAGAATCATTGAAATATTTGGTTTTGGTCGCGATAAATGTCGATTATCGTGGTCGCAGACGAAATTGCTGTTGGGACCAGATGGCAGTGTGTGAGTTTTCCCAGGAAGCCTTTCCCTCTTTTTCTTACCTACACTTGTAACATCAGAAGTTATTTTCCCTTCCTATCTATACTTCTATACTAATATTACAAAGAGGAAAGATTTGTAGTTTTTTTATGTAACGAAAAAACTAAAACCACTGGACCGATTACAAAAACATACTTTTTTCATTAGAAAGCTATATTATCCCTGAGTAACATAGGCTACATTGTATGTCCCACAGGAGCGAAGCAGTAACCAAAAACTTAACGTAACGCGGGTGAAACCGCGAGGAACAGCCAGTAAATAATAAATATTGTAAATAAAATAACAAAATAAAGAAAACCACTTAATAAACCACCCATTCAGTCCTCAAATTAAATACATTGGCGCTGGGTGCGCGCGCACCTCGATACGTCGAGTCGCGTCGAGACACGTTTCTGATACAATATAAGTAATTGTTTCCGCGCCTTATTGTGCCGTGCACGTGTCGGGGGACCTTAACACTGGGACTCACTGTGTTTTCACTTAATATTAGTCGCATTTTTTTTTTGGTGAGTGGGAAGTCATCAAATGACTGCTCCCGTCCTGGGTGCGGCGGGAGGGCGTGTCAGACTTTTACTGACTAAAAGCCACTCATGTTCCTTCGATTGCCCTTTATGTTCCATGGTCACGGTAACTATTATAAACATTCCGCAACCCCGGCAGGAATATTAGTCGCATTGAAATATTTCATTTCATTTGGTTGCGATAAATATTGGTTATCGTGAACGCAGACCAAATTGCTGTTTAGAAACTAGTTATTGAGTCAGACTCGCACTGTAGTGGAGAATTATTTACGGCTTTTTTTTCTAAATTTTAGCCTCAATAGTTTCGAAGGTAAAAAGGTAAAAAGGTGGGAGGCGAAATTAATAGACACACTTTAGAGTACTTACTTTTAAGAGTTTCATAGCATTACTGGTTTTTAGAATGTCGAAAAATTTCGTCTAGATCGGTTCAGTGATAGCATAATTATCTTTGATTTCTGTTCCTCTCACACGGATCGTAGCATGCTGTTAAAATAGCCCATACTACTCCTCATTAAAAATAAAATATACACCAACCATTTTTTATCCCTGAAACCCCTAGTAGCGGCATACTAACGTCGTCCACTCACAACCCCGCTCCCGTCGGCGACCGGTGGCCGTCAGATAAAGGTGCGGCCACACCGGACACAACTCGTACTACGCATTGACACACAATGTACGACGGAATATTCCGCGAATTGCTATTGTAAACATGGCGTGATGTCGGAATTACGGTAAATAAGTGTTAAGGACGGGATGGCCCTGTGGATAAGGTGCCTTCCATTCTTATATATATATATATAAAACTAGCTGTTCCCCGCGTTACGTTATGTTTTTGACTACTGCATTGCTCACGTATTATTCTGGCGCATAAGCTATATAACTGTAAAGTTTCATCAAAATCCGTACAGTAATGATTGCGTGAAAGAGTACAAACATCCACACACACTCACGCATACTCATATAAACTTTCACCTTTATAATACTAGCTTTTGCCCGCGACTTCGTCCGCGTGGAATAATAGTTACGGTTCCCGGGAGATTTCCGAGATGAAAACTATTCTATGTCCTTTCACTGATCCCAGACCATATCTGTACCAAATTTCATTCAAAGCGGTTCAGTGGTTTAGGCGTGAAGACAGACAGACTTACTTTGACATTTATAATATTAGTACGGATTTAGCGGTTACTCGCCAATTTTATAATGTTTTCCTCCAATATGATAAAGAAAGATTTTCATGTTATCACAATAATCTTAATAATTGTACCTGTAAACCTATTGAAAAAGTCAACTGTGTAACTTACCTTGGAATGAAGATTGATTATAATTTCTCCTGGTCACTTCATATTGACTACATTTGTGATAAGTTAAGGATATTATTAGGAAAATTTTATCACCTAAGTTTCAGGGTACCGAATACCACACTTAAATGTTTATATAAGGCATTGGTTGAGCCCATATTGACCTATGGTCTTGATTGCTATGGTTTAACATTTAAAACATATATAGATAAAATAGAAATATTACAAATCAGATTTTTAAAATTATTGGTAAATAATAAAACTAGAGATAGCTGTAAAGGTAATTATAGACAATTATTTAAAATTTGTAAAATTCTGCCGGCCCAATTAAAACATAAATATTTACTAATTACTAACACTTATGGCAAACAGGATCATAATTTATTATTTGTTTCGCATAATCATGGCACAAGGGCAAAAGTCACGGGTAAATATGATGTACCTAGAATTAATAATTATTATGGAGATAGAACACTTAAAAAACGATTACCTTATGTTTTGAACAGTTTGCCTGTGAACATACGAACAGAAACCTTAAAATATAAATTTAAAAGACTATTAAGGAAATATCTATTGGATAGCATATAATGTGCTATCCATTGCATGTTCATATTAATTAATTTTATTTAATTTCATTTCATATTAATCTTATTTAATTCATTAAATAGTATTTACAGTATGCAGTAAAATTGAGACTCAGCTGTGTCCGCAGACAAACTGTTCAAAACAGTTTTGTGGACCATTATATTTAGATTAAGTATATACTGTACTGTGAGTTAATAAATAAATAATAAATAAATAAAATAAAAGCGAGTTCTGTTAAGACAGCATCTTTGTGTGCGTCATCGGATCATAAACAGGATAACGGGTCGTGGGAGTGACCGCAGCGGTGCGCGGGACCTTGGCAAGGTCACGGGTGCTTCAATTGGCCGAGATTTCTACCTATGTAATATGTACAAATAAATCATATTGAAGTGTTTGTTTGTAATATCAAAGCTATAGCTCTTTTAATCCTTCGAACACACGTGATTCGAGACACAATAGAAAGACAACAGCAGTGCGACAGCCGGCTGTCACTTGGCCATTGAAAGGTTAAGACTCATGTGAACGTTTACATGATAAGTATATCAAAGTATTTTTTTTTGTCTGTCAGTTTGTTCCAAAATGGCTGAAACTGAAACCACAACGGCTTTCACAGGCTGGCTACCAGACTTCTTGAAATTTTAAAAAAGCTTTAAAGTTGCGCAAATAATGTAAAAACTATGTTTTATTTGATTATGAAAATTTTAAAAACCAAGTGGACAAAGTCGCGGTCAAAAGCTAGTGTAATATGAACGCGCGAGGATCGTTAGTAAGTATTGTATTTTTTTTTGGGCGTGGGAAATCATCAAATGACTTATCCCGTTCGGGCTGGGCTGGGCTCAGACTTTTACTGACTAAAACCCACTCATGTTCCTTCGATTGCCCTTTATGTTCCGGGGTCACGCACGGTAACTATTATAAACATTCTGCAACTAGTAAGTATTGTATTAACTTATTATTTTGAAACCTACAAAAAGTTTACTAAACATTTCTTTAACATAGTGGCAAGCACCAAGTACCGACTTGGTGCTTGCCACTATGTTAGAGGTTGTGGGTTCGAATCCAAACAAGTGTCAATGTGACTTTAAAGTTTATCTAACATCATAAACACAGCAAAGTGCTCCTTTAAGAAAGAGACTTTTTTCTTTTAAACTACTAAAACCTTTAAATTTTCTTATAAAAATATAATTTTCATCCTAATAACAGAATAAATAAAAGCAATATTTATTACACAAACACCCAGTTTGTTCTTACTTAAATAATTTACAACAAACAAGCGAATTAAGAAATTCTCACGAAATAATCCCAAAGTGGGTGCTACGCCGTAGCCCGTAGCACCGTAGCGCCGTAGCCGCGTAGCTCTCCGTAATTTACGTAGAACAGTGTTCATTTACATAGCGCTACGAGAGGGTCGCATAATAAATATGACTAAATTCATGTACAAATATTACTTGAAAATACTTTAGTTGTTTAAGTATTTTATTTATTTATGTGAAAAACAGTGTTGTTTGTATTATTACATTGCCGAAAGGAGGGTTACGTGTTTCTCTTTCTATGGCACGCTCTATACCGTTTAACGGATTTCGTCAAGTAAGGTGTCATTGAATTCGTCTCGGTAGTGGGAGTGCCATAGGGTATTTGCATTAAAAAAAAAGGAAAATAAAAAAATAACACACGAATGCAGAACAGACACACACGAATATTCACTTTCACACTTAATATCTAGCATTTCCCCGCAGTTTGCTGCGCAATCTTAGATCTTTGTTTACTGCTCCGCTATATGTAACTTATATCAAACTCAAAATCAAATCATTTATTTCTAATAGACCATTTAAAAGGCACTTTAGAACGTCAAAAACAAAGAAAAATGAATCTAGTTGCCCATTCCAAAAAGTTGATTCGTATGGAGGAGAATGGGCAAGAAACTCCATACTTACTCTTTTAATATAATGTTGTTACAATATTATTTGTACATTGTTAATGTAGTGTGTACTATATATGTTACTATGTTAAGCGAAGTCTTGACTCTAATTTTATGTATATATGTTACTTGTTTTTGCCCGCGACTTTGTCCGCGTAGAATAAAAGTTCCCGTTCCCGGGGGATTCCCGGGACGAAAACTCTTCTATGTCCTTTCTCGGGTCCCAGACTATATCTGTACCAAATTTCATTTAAATAGATTCAGTGGTTTAGGCGTTAAGAAGAGACAGACAGACAGAGCTACTTTCGCATTTATAATATTAGTAGGGATTTAGTTGTAAAACTATATAACTGTAAAAGCTTTTTTTCAATAAAGTAGTTTTTGCTTGAAAGAGTAACAATACCTGTCCATTCTCATAATCTTTCCCATTTATATATTACTAGCTTCTGCTCGCGTTAGAAATAGACAAAAAGTAGCCTATGGTACTCTTCATCCCTTCAACTATCTCCACATAAAAAATCACGTCAATCCGTCGCTCCGTTTTGCCGTGAAAGAAAGACAAACATACAGACAGACAGACACACTTTCCCATTTATAATAATTAGTATGGATACTTAGCAGGACATCACATAAAAACTATATCACTATTATAAAGCTGAAGAGTTTGTTCGTTTGTTTGCTTACGCGTTAACCTCAGGAGCTACTGGTTCGAATTTTTTTTCTTGTCTTAAATAGGCTATTTATTGAGAAAGACTATATGTTGAGTAACATCATGCTACAACCTATGTGAGCGAAGCAGTAACCAAAAACGCGGGTGTTATAGCGAAAAGTACCTAATATAATAATACCAGCCTATTACTGTCCCACTGCAGGGCAAAGGCCTCTTCTCATACAGAGAAGGCACGAGAGTTGATCACCACGCTTGCTCAAGGCGGATTAGCGATTTCGGACTTATATTCACAACCGATGTTTTCCTTCACCGATGTCTGTGATATCTAAGATAATCTTTAGAAAGTACATATGAATTGAAAAAGTCACATTGGCACTTGCCCGGATTCGAACCCACAACCTCTTGCATGAGCGGCGGGCGCCTTAACCACTAGGCCATCACGACATTTTTACGAAAAGTACCTAATTCTACTAATATAATAAATGTGAAAGTTTGTAAGTGTGTGTGGACGTTTTTTACTCTTTCACGCAAAAACTAATTAACGAATTTTAATGAAACTTTATAGTAATATAGCCAGAATAAGACATAGGCTACATGACATGACGCGTCAAAGCATGACGCTATGAGCCACGGAAGCAAAGCAGTAACCAAAAACCTGACATATCACGAGTGAAACAGCGGCATAGCTGTTAGTTCTATTATATAGTGAAGAAAAACATAGGCCAGCAATTTTAGTAACGTGGGCTAAGCTGTAAAAAATAATATGCAATAATCTTATGATGAAAAGAGGAATAATTGGAAGTAGTTGAGTAACAGTGTCGAGTCTGTACTAATTGCTTGCACAGCGGGCACTGCCTCTGATAATAAGACCGGTTCACGGCGAATAAATCAAATAAGTACTATAATTAATGTTGTTTTTCGCCTTTCATACTGGTTTTGCCACACAATGTTCACTTATTTTATTTATTTGGATCAAAAAACAGTTACAATATAAGCATTAGTAAAAGAACGCATAGCCGACACTGTTGTCTACAAAATAACAGCAGGATACAGACATTTAAATATTAGGGATGACGACAACATAAAAAAACCGGCCAAGAGCGTGTCGGGCCACGCTCAATGTAGGGTTCCGTAGTTTCCCGTCCGTCACAATAAGTGTTCCCACTTATAAGTTAAAAAAAGGCTTTTGTTACGTTGACATACTAAGTACGCAGAAATTATTTTGTACAACCTTTTTGTCTTTTTTGCACAAAAACTGTTCTTTCTATCAAGTTCAAAATAATTTTCCTAGAAAGTCCTTATAAAGTTGTACTTTCCAGATTTTTTTCATATTTTTTAAACCTACGGGTCAAAAGTTAGAGGGGGGGGACGCTTTGATTTTTCCTTTTGGAGCGATTATTTCCGAAATTATTAACATTATCAAAAAACCGGTCAAGTGCGAGTTCTACTCGCGCAACGAGGGTTCCGTTAATTTGTTTTTTAGTGAAATAACTACAAATCTACGGTTTTCGGAGTTTTCTCTTTACTTGTGCTACATGACCTTGCTTCTTGCCAAATTTCACGATTCTAAGTCAATGGGAAGTACCCTATAGGTTTTGAGTTTTGATTCCCTTGAAAATGTCTAAATATGCAATATAAACCGCCGTATCTTTTTATTGCGTTGATTTAGAAACTTGATTTTTTCACTGCTTTGGGAGATAGCAGACTTGAGTATGTGATATTAATTTCAGTTTGATATCTCGACGCGTTCTTGAAAAAAAGGTTCTTGACAGACAGACGGACAGACGGACGCCTGATGTGAACTAACTACAAATTTACAGTTTTTAGAGTTTTCCCTTTACTTGTGCTACATGACCTTGCTTCTTGCCAAATTTCACAATTCTAGGTCAATGGGAAGTACCCTATAGGTTTTGAGTTTTGATTCCCTTGAAAATGTCTAAATATGCAATATAAACCGCCGTATCTTTTTATTGCGTTGATTTAGAAACTTGATTTTTTCACTGCTTTGAGATATAGCAGACCTGAGTATGTGATATTAATTTCAGCTTGATATCTCGACGCGTTTCTGAGAAAAAGGTTCTTGACAGACAGACGGACAGACGGACGCCTGATGTCAACTAACTACAAATTTACGGTTTTCGGAGTTTTCCCTTTACTTGTGCTACATGACCTTGCTTCTTGCCAAATTTCACAATTCTAGGTCAATGGGAAGTACCCTATAGGTTTTGAGTTTTGATTCTCTTGAAAATATCTAAATATGCAATATAAACCGCCGTATTTTTTTATTGCATTGATTTAGAAACTTGATTTTTTCACTGCTGTGAGAGATAGCAGACCTAAGTATGTGATATTAATTTCAGTTTGATATCTCGACGCGTTTCTGAGAAAAAGGTTCTTGACAGACAGACGGACAGACGGACGCCTGATGTCAACTAACTACAAATTTACGGTTTTCGGAGTTTTCCCTTTACTTGTGTTACATGACCTTGCTTTTTGCCAAATTTCATGATTCTAGGTCAATGGGAAGTGCCCTATAGGTTTTGATTTCCTTGCAAATGTCCAAATTTGCAATATAAACCGCCGTATCTTTTTATTGCGTTGATTTAAAAACTTGATTTTTTCACTGCTTTAAGAGATAGCAGACCCGAGTATGTGATATTAATTTCAGCTTGATATCTCGACGCGTTTCTGAGAAAAAGGGTCTTGACAGCCGGACGGACGGACAGACGGACAACAAAGTGATCCTATAAGGGTTCCGTTTTTACCTTTTGAGGTACGGAACCCTAAAAATGATTTTAGTAAACCCCTATTCATTTTTCAATACCTATCTAACAATATATCACACAACAGGGTTGAAATTAAAAAAAAAATCACTTCCCTCTTTACATATAGGGGGGCTACCCTGATAAAACATTTTTTTCCAATTTTTATTTTACCACTTTGTTGCCGTGATTGATATACATATTGGTACCAAATTTCAGCTTTCTAGTGCTAACGGTCACAGAGATTAAGCGAGGACGGAAGGACAGACAGACAGACATGGCGAAACTATAAGGGTTCCTAGTTGACTACGGAACCCTAAAAATGGCATTCTGTTTAGTCCGTCTTTAAGATCGGCCAAAAATATGGGCCACGTATTTTTTGCTTCATCAAAATAATAAAAAAATGCAAAGATAAAGAGCAACAAAGTTCTGGAGTGGGGGCATAGTGGGCGCTTTTGACGCGACCGTAATGCAAAAATTGTATCTGATCGTGACGTCACGCACAACTTCAACGCACTGTATCGTCGTCATTTTTCGTTTACGAGAAAAAATAAAAAATACGTGTCTATAATTTTTTGATAATCTCAATGACGGACTGAATACTTTTTTTTCGTCGTCTCGCCTATTATAAAATAGGCCTTATAGGTTACACAAATGAACTCAGGATAGCACTGCCTGACTAAATTAAGTCTGTACTTAATCAAATGAAGAAGCAATAATCGTTAAAATGTACCTATAGTATTGATGTAAAGTTACACCCACACTATTCTAAAATTGAAAGAATCACCAAGACCAATCATCGATAAATATCAAATAATACAATAACTTTTATAGCAACGAAAATTTCCTATTTCATTGCAGCATATAGTGTTTCCCTAGCGCTTCTTTATTAATACCATATTAATAATATTGACGATTTCATCCGCCCGAATGTGAATGTATCCGGATGCATAAGTAATCGCAAATTAAAAAGTAAAAGCTTAATGGAGTTTTTATCATAAAACGTACCAGAAAGAGTTATTTTACAGTGATAATATTATTTATTCATTTTATTGAATTTTAGTTGTCTGGTTACCACAAGCTCTGCTTAGCTTGGGATTAGATAGCAGTGTGTAAATTGTCCCAAGATTAAATTATCTTATATTCATTATTCAAAACTCTTCTAGAATCAATTGTTTATAAAACTTTTGCATTAGCACAAAGTATAGATGTAGATAATTCAAGGATATTTATCCTAAACCTACACTTTTTCCCAACTCGAAGTAATCCTCAACAAATCACCCACATTGTCTCTAATTAGCCAATTAGTCCCCAAATGTTCACACAGAACGTTATTACTGTGTGATCATCATCATTATCACAACGAGATGATTATCCCCCGAGAGACGCTCAAGTGATTGGGGACATTTAAAAACTTTGAGCTGGCGACCGTATTTTCTGACTTTATTGGACGATAATGATAGCGGAGCTAAAATGTGGTTTTATTTCGTATCTGGAATATCTTAGTAGTCTGTTATCTGGATGGTTGTGTCAGATGGAAGGCAGTAGGTTCGTTTCTGTAGAACTTTCCACTGACTAGAGTACATTTTGGCTGTGTGTACTACCTAGACAGCTTAAACCTACGTAGAATGTAATAAAATGTTACTAGCTTTTTCCCGCGGCTTCGCTCGCGATAAAAACAGACAAAAAGGAGACGTCACTTCATCCCTTCAACTACTTAAACTTAAAAAATCACGTCAATTCGTCGCTCCTTTTTGCTACGAAAGACGGAAAAACGAACACACTCACTTTCCTATTTATATTTTTATAATATGGATCTTACTACCTTAGAGTAGAAGTCGAACTTCGACCCTCGGCCCGCGGCTGTTTTGTCTTTTACGACTTTTCTCTCATTTCTTTATGATTGCTACTTTGATATATCTATTATTTAAATTTAAATGCACTGCTAATAATACTGCTAAACCTTCAGTAACTACCAAAGGTATATATTAACCTATCACCAAAATATTACACCAGTGAGGTCCTCCTCTATCTCATTCTGTTGCTATGTGGCCTTCGCCTGCAAAGAGATTGAGGAAAAATAACTGTAATGATTTAGTTTTGGAAGTAGGTGGAAGTACAATATACTCGCAATTCATTTTGAAGAGTTTGTTATGCCGTTGTGTCTTTCTCTGAAAAGGCCACCCCGAAAAAAACCTTGCTAAAGTTATTTTTTTTTTCATTCGGTTTCTAACGGAAATATCAATGAATATAAATGAAAAAAAAAACATACAAACGCACAACCTATTGCTTTATTGAAAAAAACTATCCTATGTCCTTTCTCGGGTCCCAGAATATACCTGTACCAAATTTCATTGAAATCGGTTCAGTGGTTTAGGCGTGAAGAAGAGACAGACAGAGTTACTTTTGCATTTTTAATATTAGTACGGATTAGGAATAATTTCCACTTGTCATTGCATCTTTCAACAGTTCCGTGAAATTTCATGAGTCTGAAAATCAATACGAAATTGCCGAAAATAACTTTCATATTTACTACCCATCTAGCTCATTAATAATAAGTGTCGTATAAAGGCACCTCTACACAGAGGCGCAAAGAGTTAATGAATACAAAGACTCGGGAGGTTCCTGTGTCGGATTCGGGCGGAAGCGACGCCTGGGTGTCACCACTGCAGTAACGGTCGCCTGGAGGACACGGTCGAGCACACAGTAGAGGTGTGCCGCGCAAGGGCGGAGCATCGACGTGTCCTCGCAGAGGCGATCGGCGGCGGTGACCTCTCGCGCCCGGCGCTGGTTCAGGCCATGCTCCGGGGCGAGACGGAATGGGATGCCGTCGCCTCCTTCTGCGAAGCGGTTATGCTAGTGAAGGAAGCGGCGGCGCGCGAGAGGCAACGATGAGCCTCTCGCCCCGGACTAAGACCCAGGCGAAGACGTCGAGAGTCGCAAGACGACTACCGGCCACCGTAGGCGCGGTTCTGCGGATGGCGAGCGATGGGTAGCTCGCCACCCGGCTAGGACCAGGACCGCGTAGACGGCGCGTTTTGTTCCACGCGCGCCTCAAAGAGAAGGAATCAGCACAGGAAGGGGCCCAGCAGGGCCAACGCCTGCCGGGGTTGCGGAATGTTTATAGTGGTTACCGTGACCCTGGAACATAAAGGGCAATCGAAGGAACATGAGTGGGTTTTAGTCAGTAAGAGTCTGACACGCCCTCCCGTCGCACCCAGGACGGGAGCAGTCATTGGATGATTTCCCACTCACCAAAAAAAAAAAAAAATGAATACAAAGACAAATAAAGTATTCTAACTATTCGGGCCTGGTGGTCTAGTGGTTAGTGACCTTAACTGCTAAGCCGGAGGTCGTGGGTTCGATTCTCACCCAGGACAAACTTTGTGTGATGAGCATGATTGTTTGTTCTATGTCTGGGTGTAATTTATCTATAATATGTATGTATTTATAAAGTATATAAGTGTGTATATCAGTTGTCTGGTTACCATAACACAAGCTCTGCTTAGCTTGAAATCAGACGACTTTGTGTAAGTTGTCCTAAAATATTTATTTATTTATTCAATTTAATTTTAACTCTGTTATGTAATTCAATTCAACTTTTATTTTTAATAGCCTTTTTTATGTATTATGTACTCATTTTATTTTACGTACTTATATTTACTCATTAACGATGCTATTAGGTGCGCATAATTAAATCTTATCTTTATGTTGCTGTGCCTTAGCAGGGTGCATGTTTAGATCTAGAACTTTTTATGTTCCATCTTTTAACAACATGTGTGCAATAAATCCATACTAATATTATAAATGGGAAAGTGTGTCTGTCTGTCTGTCTGTTTGTCTGTCTGTTTGTCTTTCTTTCACGGCAAAACGGAGCGACGGATTGACGTGATTTTTTAAGTGCAGATAGTTGAAGGGATGGAGAGTAACATAGGCTACTTTTTGTCTCTTTTTAACGCGAGCGAAGCCGCGGGCAGAAGCTAGTAAATAAATAATTGTACAGTATGCTTTTATGTAAGTGATGGGACAATTACACAATTTCCAAATTACAAAATATTACAGTTTGCTCATTGTTGAAAATCCTAATTAAATAAATAAATGTTTCGCTTTTGTGCGGCAGAGCCTTTAATAGGGAATGATGTCAAGTAGCCAGTCAACAATATCCGGAATATGCTCATTAATGACCGCGGGGAGACCCGGACAGTAATTACACTCACATACTGACATACAATCTAGGACATTGTAACAATAAATTGTCAGTGGACAGATATTATGATGGCCCAGTGGTTAAAACGCCCGCCATTCATGAACTCCCGACTTCAATACGGGCGATAATTAATATAATAAATTAGTCAAGTGTGTCATGCATAGAATAGGGTTCCGCAATGAACCGTTTCGCGAGATTTGGTATTTTGGCTCAAGTAAGGCCTCTATAACTTCTGAACTAACAAAGTAATATAAAAGTTTCACTTTTCTAGCACTAACCGTTTGGACAAAAAGCCGTAGATGGACAGTCGGGCAGACGGACGCACGGAACCTTAGTAATAGGGTACCTTTTATCCTCAAAAAAAAACGAGCAGTTTCCAAAGGATTACCAAAACGAAATTCATCATCATCTCCCTAGCCTTTTTCCCAATCGTGTTGGGGTCGGCTGCCAGCCTAACCGGATTCAGCTGGATACCGGTGTTTTACGTGGAGCGACTGCCTAGATGACCTCCACAACCCAGTAACTGGGCGACACGATACCTCTTGACTAAAACGAAATTAATGTTATAAAAATAACGTTACTGGTAGGTAGCCGGAAAGTAAAAAAGAAAAAGATAGTATATTAATTAGTTACATTTTCCTGAAAAAACCTTGTACGAGTTCATTTTAATAAGTGTTTTAGAAGACTGTAAGGTTTCTTGGCCTTTGGTATATATTCTAAAATAAATTGTAGCTGAAAGTTATCAAGTTTCAGGGTTTTGAACCCTACTAAAGCGTCGCTTGAAAGTTACTTATTAATTCTATCATTAAATCTACATTACAGCGAGTGTCGCGGTATCCCAGTGGTATAGGCAACCGCCTCTCAAGTATGATGTTTTTTTTTAGATGGGAAATCATCAATTAACTTCTCCTGCCCTAGGTGGGGTGGGAGGAAGTGTCAGACTTTCACTGGGTAAAGCCCACCCTTGTGCCTTCAGTTCCCCTGGAACAACTCACTAACTAACCCCGCAGACTTTGCCAATCAAAGAAAACTAGTATTCAAAGCCATATTGTTGTTTTTGTTACCTAAAAAACCGTTTGTACTATTTGTCATTCATCAATCTTTGGCAGTTGTTACAGGTAATCAGACGCCAGAAAGTCTGACAACCAGACAACCCAGTCATCCAGTTTTGTGTAAGTCTGTCAGCCAGCACTCTACTTTAAATACGGAAACACTTTTTTTTTGTTCCGGGATGGAAAATCCTCATGGATATCCTCCGTCCAGGGGGGGGCCAAGGGGTCATACTGACTAAAAACCATCCCGGTGTTCCTTCTCCCACTTACGCCGAGGATCGCGGGAACTAATGCAACATCCGCAATCCCCGGCTGGTGCCGGCCTCCTCAGGTCTGGGGGGGGGGGGGGTGAGGTGTATGAATCCCCCCACAACATGGAAGGAGGGCGCGCGAGAACACTACGCGCCGCCACCTCGGGTCCAGTTGAATACGAGTGACGGACGTCCCCAAGTCCATCGCCCCTGGACCTATTTAGGGGGGCCGGAGGAGGGTAGCGTACGCCCTCCTCCGACGCCCGGTGCGCCTGCTGCGGGTTGGGAGAGAAGTAGAAATCTCTCTCTCTCTTTCCGCAGCTTCCTTCTGCGCGATAACATTTTCGCAGAAGGAGACCACTGCGTCCCAGGACTCTGCGCTGCCGGCCATTGAACTGACTACGGCCGGCAGCGACAGTCGCTACCTACTACAGAGAATACGGAAACCCAACCCAACATACATACTTAAAAAAAGTCTATCCAGATGACAATTCCAACAATAAAACGTTGACCTTCACAATATCTGTCCACACTAACAACGCATACAATAATAAAATGAACATTGAACCATTTCCATCAATTGGATAACAAGGTGCACACCGCTGTTTAGCGTCGCTTCCACTCCGCTATGAATATATTTAATGTAAATGCCTATTTCGCACTGCGCACTGTTATTGTAAATGTTATGTCTAAAGTAATCCATACTAATATTATAAATGGGAAAGTGTGTCTGTCTGTCTGTCTGTCTGTTTGTCTTTCTTTCGCGGCAAAACGGAGCGACGGATTGACGTGATTTTTTAAGTGGAGATAGTTGAAGGGATGGAGAGTAACATAGGCTATTTTTTGTCTCTTTCTAACGCGAGCGAAGCCGCGGGCAGAAGCTAGTAAATAATAATAGCAGCCCGACATTTTACCCGAGTATCGAAAGGTAGGTTAAATAAAAACTGAACTCGAATGACAAAGAAAATATATAAAGAATCAATTTACCACTCATGTGTCTTTGATTGTTAAATTGCAATATCAGAAATCGGTAGCTTTGTTCATGTTTTGTGTCTTTTTAGTTCATTTTTTATTTTTATGCAGTCGGGGTTTTTGTTTTTTTTAAACTATTTTAAATCGTTAAAAGAAACATTCCTTTATTTTTGAAAAGAAATATAAACATGTTTTGTCCTACTCCTGGGCAAAGGCCTCCCTCCATTCCTTCCATCGTTAGCGATGTTTTGCTACTTCCTTCCAGTTGAGCAAAAATCAAAACACGTGATCCGAGACACAATATGAAGACAATAGCAACGCGACAGCCGGTCGTCGCTTGGTTATCAAAAGGTTAAAATATAAAGAGACTGGCTTTTTGATGGTACTCAATGCTAAACCGAAACTACTTAAGCTAGAAACATGCATTTTGCGTAGTAGTTTCTTTTCATGCCGCCGAGGAGAAAATAATAAATGTAATAATAAAGGTTTATAAGAAAATAGGCGAGAAACATCAATAAAAGACTAGTCATTTATAAGTTTACCATACATCATCTCCCTAGCCTTTTTCCCAACTATGTAGAGGTCGGCTTCCAGCCTAACCGGATTCAGCTGGATACCAGTGTTTTTTTTATAAATTCACCCAAAAATAGTGAAACAAAACAATTAAAACATTCATTATTAATTTAAATACTAACCCTTTAACCGAAGCAAACCCACACATAAAGTCAAGCGTACAAACGCGTGGGGGTCGCGTGAGCGTGCATCCGAACTGGGTCAGAGCGCGGCAACTCATTATGCGCTGGACTGCAGCCGATCATTATAACGAGATAAAGGTTAATTAGTCACACCACACGCGCCGCCAACCGTACATTATATGTATAGTTATGTTTTGTTAGATTTATTCATAAGTAACAGGATGCGAGTAGATGAAGTGCAGCGCTTTTGGAAGAGGCCTATGTCGAGCCATGGAATGACGTTTCATTTAGCTTGACACCTCTGTTATTTAGCTTGATCGGTCTAAATCTTGCAGCAGAATTTCATTTCTAAAACCTATTCTTAAAAACGCTATTGTAAGGAACTTTAAAGAGCCTATGTCAATCCATATCCATACTAATATTATAAATGCGAAAGTAACTCTGTCTGTCTGTCCGTCTTTCTGTCTGTCTGTCTCTTCTTCACGCCTAAACCACTAAACCGATTTGAATGAAATTTGGTACAGACATAGTCTGGGACCCGAGAAAGGACAAAGGAAAGTTATCATCCCAAAAATCCCCCGGGAACTATTATTCCACGCGAACGAGGTCGCGGGCAAAAGCTAGTAATAAATAATTGCATCTGAGTTTGACCTGCGGCTCAGAATGGTTATTGTGACTTACGACAAATCATTATTCACAATAAGCACCCAAAATAAAAATACCCACTCTTCTTTCGCCTTTATCCAATAGCTTTTCAAATTCGCCCCTTGTCACGTATATAGGCGTGGTGAGCGTCGATGTTTCACTTTTTCACTAGACCAACATGCCCGTTAAAATAAAAGACTACTACACCGATTTTCAAGCCGTTTTCATCAATAGACTATATTCATAAGATAGTTAAGATGTATAATGCATGCATTACATATCGCCAGCACACTAAGTTGGTTATTGTATCAGCAGTTTGACCTCGGCGGTAACCGGATACAATAAGTAGCGTCTGTCGCTCGATACGCCTACGATTAGGGGGACCATGTTCTTGATAGAGAAGAGACGGTCTGGGTCACAAGTCAAGCATCATATTAATTATCGCATGAATCTTTCAAAATTTTAAATTCAAGGCATTTGTTTAACCTCTTCGGGTTGTGCGAAAGAGAATAGCGGCCCCGGGCACCATGTTCCATCTTAGAAAGAGTTGGGTTTTAGACAGTAGAAGTCTGACACTCTTTTCGCTCAGCCCAGAGCGGGAAGAAATGGAAGTCATTTCAAGATTTCCCATGCCAAAAAGGCATGTATTTTACCTAGACACGTTTGCCGAGTCAAGCAGAGATTTGTGATAACAATATCTTAAGTAATTAATTATTTTCATACTTAAATTTTGAGCAGAACTAAGATGCTTTATACAATTCTTGGTTTTAATGCCGTTGGATCATTGCAAACTCTCTATGTACTATCGACAAAATTGAATCATAAAATAAAATCATAAAATCATATTTATTTTGTAAATAGGTTATATATATAACACTTTTACACGTCAATATTTTGTTTTTTTATTTATTTTAAGCGAACGATGGGGCCGGTGTTTCGTAGCTGGACTGCTCTGAGAAGAAACATCCGAAACAAACTCAGAGGTCAAAGTCTCTTTTAAAGTCCATACAATCGTATTGGTCAAAAATGTGCGAGAACCATGGAGGTTAATGTCTGAGGCACTCTCTTGATGAGAGAAGGACACAGATTTGAGTGGACCTGTCCAGACAGTGCAAGCATTTGTCAGTAGTCGTTTAGCTCAACTAAAAACTAAGGAGCCCAACGTCTTGACGAACAGTACCAAAGTAAGGACATTTGGGTAGGCCGCATTAAATACTCAAACCGTCAGACCGCATATTTAAAAAAAAACCAACGACTTCCATAGTCCTCACATTCACAAAAAAAAATGTCACAAAAACATATACACAATACTTTAAAAAGTACATATCAATGTCAAATAGTAATACTTAAAAAAAGGATTATATACTTTAAAAAGTACACATCAATGTCAAATAGAAATACATAAAAAAGATTATATACTTTAAAAAGTACACATAAATGTCAAAATAATAATTGAAATGTCAAAGAGAAAAGAAATGTAAATAAAGTAAATAATGGCCAATGTATTAATCGAAACAGCTCAATCCCAAGCATTTGATCATGACCCATTTTGACGATAAATCGTTTGAAGCTGTCAAAATAATAAGACTAGACGTGTGACATTTTTAATACATGTTAACGCGATTGTCGACCTAATTGAATTATAATGTCTGTAGGAAAATAAGCTTATGGTGGGTCATGAATCCATTGGGTTGATTGTACTTTACCCCAAAAATCATTGACTTTCGAGCCATTTTAACCAAGTGCCTAGTAATTCTAGTATTACTATGATTACCATACTCAATTAAAAATGACGCCTCCTAATGTAGTTAGGGCTAAAAATCCTAAACTCATATTGTAAAATTCTTAAAGGTACCTTACTGAAGAGCAGAATCTGTCAGGGGCAAATTTTAAGGGACCCCTTATAATCTTTACATTTAGTATTCTATCAACTTCTGCTTTTTTAACCGACTTCAAAAAGGAGGAGGTTCTCAATTTGTCTGTATATTTTTTTTATGTTTGTTACGCGATATCTCAGTCAATTGTAAACGGATTTTGATGGTTCTTTTTTTGTTTGATAAATCATGATTCTGTGGTGGTCCCGTATAAATTTTGTGGCGATCGGTTCAGTGTTCCTCGAAAAATTCACCAAGAACAAAAAAACATCGACAGAATATACATAGATGATATGTGCGTTTCTTCAAGTTTCTATTTTCGTTTTATATGATTGTAAGTAGTTCTATTTTGAAAATAAATTACTTTAAAGATGCTGTAACACACAGTCATACATTGGAAGTTGACACTAAAAAGTACAAAAAAATAAAAAACTTTTTCCAAAAAAATAATAACCGCGCGTAAAATTTCGGAAGTTGGTGGCTTCTCTTCTGCCAGTCAATTTGTGTTGCCACCGACTTCCGAAATATAAGTTATTTTTGGGTTTTTAGTTTTTGAAGGCGGTTATTATTTTATTGGAAAATGTTTTTTTATATCTGATAAGGTCCATGTGATATGGCCATTTACCGTTGAACAGACGAACAGCAGAAGCTTTGTAAAGAATTCCTTGTTATCGCACATTGGATATGGAACCAAGCACAAAAAGCTCCACAATAAAATATCAGCAGAAAAATATCCCCTCTTTATCCAAACTCATAACCCGCCTACACGCAGCCGGCCTATCGGTTGAACTTCCAAACAACTTTGTATTAAAAGCTGGCAAGTCGAACCTCTTAATTCTAAGCTTTTAAAGAAACGCAAAAGTTTTCCCTCCGTGCCCTCTCGCTAACGGTTAAGTGCTGCTCAATTGATCGATCAAGTGCTTTAAATATTAGAGGTATTGTAATTAAAACTTTGCTGCCCATTTGACCTCCACACAGTGACATTGACTGGAGGAGGAACCTCTTGCAGGAGGAACCGCGTTTCGTCGTAGGAGCCCAACATAGCCCTCCGTTTTCCCAGAGGAGGGTATCCATAAAGATTTCCTTAGTCGAGAAATAAAAATACTTTTTTTGTTTAAAACTCATTTATTATAACAATAAATAAAATCTAGTAGAAGTTATCTAAAGAAGCCATTTATTTGGCTGTGTATGTTATTAATTTAATAAACATGAGTAAAAGTATCATATATATATGTTTTCCCTTAATTTGGATAATATTTATTGCTCGTATACAAATTAAATTGCCCTTTGTTATATTATATTTTTGCTTGAGATGCCATTTCAATATTTTTATTTTGTAGCACATACACAATTTAATGGCAAAATACCAAAATATAACATTTTGAAGAGAGGAATATATTATTTAACAAAAACACTGGCCAATAAGTACCTTCTGGTATCGTTATATATTAATCAACCCCATTCACGTATTTTTTATCTATATAATACTACTATAATTCTAGGCATTCAACAAGATTATCGAATGTTAAACATTCGAAAACTTGTGA
Organism: Athetis lepigone; assembly: GCA_033675125.1. Taxonomy (NCBI): domain Eukaryota; kingdom Metazoa; phylum Arthropoda; class Insecta; order Lepidoptera; family Noctuidae; genus Athetis; species Athetis lepigone. The sequence goes on from CM066225.1 coordinate 17,976,796, forward strand.
ATTAATTTTGACATAATTAGATTAAGTACTTCTGTAATAAAATATAAGAACATATCTTTCTAAAAAAATCTTTAACTGAATAAAATCTAATCTATTTTAGTCAAGATCTTTTATGCTGCTTTTCATCATCTCCTATGTTTGTCCTATCCAAATTTAAAACCGTTGTTTTGTTAATCCATAAAAACGTAATGTTTTAAAATTACTAGGCATTTCAAAACCACTGTTTTAGCATCTTTGAAAAACTACTTATCTTAGAATACGCTACGATGGGACTGTTATTCTCCTTTCAAAGGCAATCTATTCAATTCGATTTATTTCAATCTATTGTAACCCTACTAAGTCTATACGAGTCCCCGACCACATCAGCAGTACTATATCTTTGGAAGAAATGTCCCTTCGTGTCGACTCCCGTCTCCCCCGTCATGCCAGTGATGGCAGTCACCACATCATTGGTTTTCTTCCCACTTTTATGCCCTAAAGTTATATTATACCTGTTGATTTCTAGACCTAGGTTCCTAGAACTGAAGCTACGGCCTAAAGACTTGGACCGTTTTACCGAGAATTTATCTTTAGGCATTTTAATGTCGTATATAGGGTTGATAATGCCGGTGTAAGGGGGAGGGGATAAGGGGTTTATTTGGGTAATGGTCGGTTCTAGTTGGAGACGATTTGGGGGGATATGGTCAGTGTAGCGGGGGGTCACCTGCAAGAGAAAGGAGACTTATAGTTTACGGAATTTTGATACCTGTGAGCTTAAAATTCTTTAAAAAAAACTTTGTGTCCTCTACGATGTTTGAACCAGATGTGTATTATATGTGTGATAATATGTAAATTGTGTTGGAACCAACGAGGGATACATGCTTCTTCATTAAAAATCAAAACTTAAATTCGTATGTGAAAATAAAACCGAAGGTTTTATTCTTTTTGTAAAATGTTTAATTTAAAACTACTTCTCCACTAACCACTCCTCTACCTAATTATTTGTTTCCATAAATTGTAAATCGCATACTATGTATATTTTTAACAGAATGTAAATTGATTTATGAATATAATTATAATATGATAAATGAAATAACAATGTTATCTGCGACGAACCTGTCTGCCAATACTAGAGGTCCTGGGTAGCGGCGGAGGAGGGGGAGGACCTTCGTCTCCTGACACGTAATCCGGGTGACGAGGCCTGTACTTCTGAGGAGACTCCGTCGTTGCGCCCTCCGCTTCGGGGAGGCACCAAGAACTGGGCGAAATACATATTTTATGATTTTAAATATACGTTAATTAGTTCAACTAGAGAAACAGCGCTTTTTGAACGTCCAAAGTTAAGAAAAACAACAATCTCGCTAACTCGATCAATCGATATCTCGCGCGAGTTCTCGCCATTTGATAAAAACGATGTTCCGGTCTATCTTTTGCTTATGCTTGAATCTCCAACACTTAACACTCAGTCTCAATAACTATTTGAACTATGAAGTAGTAGTACACGTGTAGACTTTAATAACAACCACTAACTAAGATCGAATATTGCTTCAAGGTCGACTTAAAGAAGTATTTTGAACTTCTACGCGAAAAAATCACTGCTACTGTGGCCATTAAAGTTAATTTAAGTTAATTTAATTAAATTTAAGTTCGTCTTAAAGAATTTAAGACGAACTTAAAGCAATATTCGATCTTAGTTTTTAATCAATAGACAATCTAGTAAATGCAATCTAGAAGATTATTATTGTAATCTATGTAGATTTGAAAATAAATTAACGGTGAGTGGTAGGGAGCAATCTTATGGTGGTTAAAAAGAGCTAAGTGTGCTATGTATATTTTCATTTCCAATGTAGCCTACTCAAAAAGTCAACGCACTTTCCGATCTGGATTATTCGAAATGAGTTTGGGCACAGTTCAATTACTTCTTATATAAGTTACATTTTGTCCGAGAGTTTCGACACCCACGCACTTTCTGGAAACTTTCCTAAGAGTCTTATGTAATTTAAAATGATTTTTGTTTTTCTTTTTTGCTGCCTGGTGAAGAAAAAAGAGCTTAGCAATAGTTTTTTGTTGACCAAATTCTTTGTAATGACTAATATCTATGAAATTTAATGGTTTCATAGATCTGCTACGTCTATGAAACTATTAAGTTTTTTTAATTTAGAGCTCCTTGTGAAAGAGCTGGTCCATTATACCTTACTGTCCCTAATCGGAGTTTCTGTGTTCTGGTTTGAGAGAACGGAGTTTGGATATCATTAAAGGCACTTGAAACATTTCATTTTGCTTTGTCCCTGGGATGGCAAAACATCTGCAAGGCTTTTGGGTTGGGTTGAGTTGAGTTTGCCTGCCATCCAATGAGATTGTTCGTGTCTTTGGTTCAATGATCATCACTAAATCTATGTTCAAATAAAAGACCATAGCCCATGGGCAGGATGAGGTCTGTCGAGGTCGTCTAATTACACAATATGTCTTACCTCGTAGATCTCTCGCTACTCCTGGAGCGGGCAGCCCTCGCCAGTCGATGCAAAGAGAACAGTGCTCCTTCGCTGGCATCACCCAGGAATGAACATAGCTCTTGCAGGATCTGTGAAACATTAACTTGTCGTCTTATACAATAAACTAAATTTAATTGGAAAAATAACTGTTTACAGTTCACACACACTCTATAACATAAACGATTTGAGGGTGTTTAATGATTCTTTTCAATATATATATAAATGCGAATTTCGAAAAACAATTAAATCGTTGAACATTTGTCACCTACAATATTTTTGTAACGTAATACTTTATCGTAAAACTTTCCGCCAACGCGCCAAAAAACGTCAAGCTACAAACAAACAAAAGGTACATGCGCGTTAAATCCCGGTGAACAGTAACGATTTAATCATTACTCATCACTTTGTATTCAACAAGAAGGGACTCAGTTTGAGCATTTGCTAAATTGACTAATTTTGTATTAAAATGTTAAAATTCATGGTCTTTCTTTTATTTTTGACACTGTTATTTAGCAAAAAATAATCCTCATGATGAAACCTTTCGATCGGTATGATAAAACTACAGGGTGATTATTTTTTCTCGTGGAACAAGTTCGATTCCCGGCCCAACAATTTAATTATTTAAATATCTATGAGTACAGTTTAAAATGTTTTTAAAATTCAAATAATGTCTTCTTTCAGTAAAATGTTCTATCTACAATATTTAAGGTACTTTCCCTCCATGTGGCATAGCTGTGGGACGCCCTGTATAGTTTTCCCAACACTTTCCCGAACATTGAACAGCTAACAGGCTTCACAAAGGAAACTTCTCTCTACCATATTGATTAATAGAACTTCGTCGCCCTTAGCGGTAGAATAACGATTGCTCAAAGCTCAAATACTAGGGGATTGTCACCCTCTCTGTGTTGTGTATAGCAAATACAGATTAAGAACTGGAACTTTCATCTTCCCGCAGTAGACGTTACGCATAATTTTTTTATAGCGGGTTTTTTATTGTAGTTTATAAAAACTTTTAACTGAGTAGTTTTTTTCTTGCTACTGTATTGTCCAAGTTTTTAATTTTTGCTCTGAAAGTAACTCAGCTCAATGAAGACTAGAATACTAGCAACTGTTGAAGAGTTTTACTGTGTTTTATGTAAATTTCCTTAAAAATATCATATTGTTGTATTGGCACGAGAACTTTATATGTGTGCGTGTGCGTGTAAGTTTCAAAAAAGACGATTAAGTTTCCGTAAATTTTGATACAAACAGGATCAGATCAATCAGCTGAGCAGCCAACTGCAACTTCAGTGACGTCACACTATACTCACAGTGAACCTGCCACGATGCAGGAGCGCCAGCACCAGGTCCCCGAGCGCGAGGTGTAGGGTCTGGTGGCCGCAGCTACAGTGACGTCACACTATACTCACAGTGAACCTGCCACGATGCAGGAGCGCCAGCACCAGGTCCCCGAGCGCGAGGTGTAGGGTCTGGTGGCCGCAGCTACAGTGACGTCACACTATACTCACAGTGAACCTGCCACGATGCAGGAGCGCCAGCACCAGGTCCCCGAGCGCGAGGTGTAGGGTCTGGTGGCCGCAGCTACAGTGACGTCACACTATACTCACAGTGAACCTGCCACGATGCAGGAGCGCCAGCACCAGGTCCCCGAGCGCGAGGTGTAGGGTCTGGTGGCCGCAGCTACAGTGACGTCACACTATACTCACAGTGAACCTGCCACGATGCAGGAGCGCCAGCACCAGGTCCCCGAGCGCGAGGTGTAGGGTCTGGTGGCCGCAGCTACAGTGACGTCACACTATACTCACAGTGAACCTGCCACGATGCAGGAGCGCCAGCACCAGGTCCCCGAGCGCGAGGTGTAGGGTCTGGTGGCCGCAGCTACAGTGACGTCACACTATACTCACAGTGAACCTGCCACGATGCAGGAGCGCCAGCACCAGGTCCCCGAGCGCGAGGTGTAGGGTCTGGTGGCCGCAGCTACAGTGACGTCACACTATACTCACAGTGAACCTGCCACGATGCAGGAGCGCCAGCACCAGGTCCCCGAGCGCGAGGTGTAGGGTCTGGTGGCCGCAGCTACAGTGACGTCACACTATACTCACAGTGAACCTGCCACGATGCAGGAGAGCCAGCACCCAGGACCCGAGCGCGAGGTGTAGGGTCTGGTGGCCGCAGCTACAGTGACGTCACACTATACTCACAGTGAACCTGCCACGATGCAGGAGCGCATGCTCCGGGGCACGTGTCGCGAGGTGTAGTGACTGGTGGCCGCAGCTACAGTGACGTCACACTATACTCACAGTGAACCTGCCACGATGCAGGAGCGCCAGCACCAGGTCCCCGAGCGCGAGGTGTAGGGTCTGGTGGCCGCAGCTACAGTGACGTCACACTATACTCACAGTGAACCTGCCACGATGCAGGAGCGCCAGCACCAGGTCCCCGAGCGCGAGGTGTAGGGTCTGGTGGCCGCAGCTACAGTGACGTCACACTATACTCACAGTGAACCTGCCACGATGCAGGAGCGCCAGCACCAGGTCCCCGAGCGCGAGGTGTAGGGTCTGGTGGCCGCAGCTACAGTGACGTCACACTATACTCACAGTGAACCTGCCACGATGCAGGAGCGCCAGCACCAGGTCCCCGAGCGCGAGGTGTAGGGTCTGGTGGCCGCAGCTACAGTGACGTCACACTATACTCACAGTGAACCTGCCACGATGCAGGAGCGCCAGCACCAGGTCCCCGAGCGCGAGGTGTAGGGTCTGGTGGCCGCAGCTACAGTGACGTCACACTATACTCACAGTGAACCTGCCACGATGCAGGAGCGCCAGCACCAGGTCCCCGAGCGCGAGGTGTAGGGTCTGGTGGCCGCAGCTACAGTGACGTCACACTATACTCACAGTGAACCTGCCACGATGCAGGAGCGCCAGCACCAGGTCCCCAAGCGCGAGGTGTAGGGTCTGGTGGCCGCAGCTACAGTGACGTCACACTATACTCACAGTGAACCTGCCACGATGCAGGAGCGCCAGCACCAGGTCCCCGAGCGCGAGGTGTAGGGTCTGGTGGCCGCAGCTACAGTGACGTCACACTATACTCACAGTGAACCTGCCACGATGCAGGAGCGCCAGCACCAGGTCCCCGAGCGCGAGGTGTAGGGTCTGGTGGCCGCAGCTACAGTGACGTCACACTATACTCACAGTGAACCTGCCACGATGCAGGAGCGCCAGCACCAGGTCCCCGAGCGCGAGGTGTAGGGTCTGGTGGCCGCAGCTACAGTGACGTCACACTATACTCACAGTGAACCTGCCACGATGCAGGAGCGCCAGCACCAGGTCCCCGAGCGCGAGGTGTAGGGTCTGGTGGCCGCAGCTACAGTGACGTCACACTATACTCACAGTGAACCTGCACGATGCAGGAGCGCCAGCACCAGGTCCCCGAGCGCGAGGTGTAGGGTCTGGTGGCCGCAGCTACAGTGACGTCACACTATACTCACAGTGAACCTGCCACGATGCAGGAGCGCCAGCACCAGGTCCCCGAGCGCGAGGTGTAGGGTCTGGTGGCCGCAGCTACAGTGACGTCACACTATACTCACAGTGAACCTGCCACGATGCAGGAGCGCCAGCGCCAGCACCAGGTCCCCGAGCGCGAGGTGTAGGGTCTGGTGGCCGCAGCTACAGTGACGTCACACTATACTCACAGTGAACCTGCCACGATGCAGGAGCGCCAGCACCAGGTCCCCGAGCGCGAGGTGTAGGGTCTGGTGGCCGCAGCTACAGTGACGTCACACTATACTCACAGTGAACCTGCCACGATGCAGGAGCGCCAGCACCAGGTCCCCGAGCGCGAGGTGTAGGGTCTGGTGGCCGCAGCTACAGTGACGTCACACTATACTCACAGTGAACCTGCCACGATGCAGGAGCGCCAGCACCAGGTCCCCGAGCGCGAGGTGTAGGGTCTGGTGGCCGCAGCTACAGTGACGTCACACTATACTCACAGTGAACCTGCCACGATGCAGGAGCGCCAGCACCAGGTCCCCGAGCGCGAGGTGTAGGGTCTGGTGGCCGCAGCTACAGTGACGTCACACTATACTCACAGTGAACCTGCCACGATGCAGGAGCGCCAGCACCAGGTCCCCGAGCGCGAGGTGTAGGGTCTGGTGGCCGCAGCTACAGTGACGTCACACTATACTCACAGTGAACCTGCCACGATGCAGGAGCGCCAGCACCAGGTCCCCGAGCGCGAGGTGTAGGGTCTGGTGGCCGCAGCTACAGTGACGTCACACTATACTCACAGTGAACCTGCCACGATGCAGGAGCGCCAGCACCAGGTCCCCGAGCGCGAGGTGTAGGGTCTGGTGGCCGCAGCTACAGTGACGTCACACTATACTCACAGTGAACCTGCCACGATGCAGGAGCGCCAGCACCAGGTCCCCGAGCGCGAGGTGTAGGGTCTGGTGGCCGCAGCTACAGTGACGTCACACTATACTCACAGTGAACCTGCCACGATGCAGGAGCGCCAGCACCAGGTCCCCGAGCGCGAGGTGTAGGGTCTGGTGGCCGCAGCTACAGTGACGTCACACTATACTCACAGTGAACCTGCCACGATGCAGGAGCGCCAGCACCAGGTCCCCGAGCGCGAGGTGTAGGGTCTGGTGGCCGCAGCTACAGTGACGTCACACTATACTCACAGTGAACCTGCCACGATGCAGGAGCGCCAGCACCAGGTCCCCGAGCGCGAGGTGTAGGGTCTGGTGGCCGCAGCTACAGTGACGTCACACTATACTCACAGTGAACCTGCCACGATGCAGGAGCGCCAGCACCAGGTCCCCGAGCGCGAGGTGTAGGGTCTGGTGGCCGCAGCTACAGTGACGTCACACTATACTCACAGTGAACCTGCCACGATGCAGGAGCGCCAGCACCAGGTCCCCGAGCGCGAGGTGTAGGGTCTGGTGGCCGCAGCTACAGTGACGTCACACTATACTCACAGTGAACCTGCCACGATGCAGGAGCGCCAGCACCAGGTCCCCGAGCGCGAGGTGTAGGGTCTGGTGGCCGCAGCTACAGTGACGTCACACTATACTCACAGTGAACCTGCCACGATGCAGGAGCGCCAGCACCAGGTCCCCGAGCGCGAGGTGTAGGGTCTGGTGGCCGCAGCTACAGTGACGTCACACTATACTCACAGTGAACCTGCCACGATGCAGGAGCGCCAGAAGCAGGTCCGAGCGCGAGGTGTAGGGTCTGGTGGCCGCAGCTACAGTGACGTCACACTATACTCACAGTGAACCTGCCACGATGCAGGAGCGCCAGCACCAGGTCCCCGAGCGCGAGGTGTAGGGTCTGGTGGCCGCAGCTACAGTGACGTCACACTATACTCACAGTGAACCTGCCACGATGCAGGAGCGCCAGCACCAGGTCCCCGAGCGCGAGGTGTAGGGTCTGGTGGCCGCAGCTACAGTGACGTCACACTATACTCACAGTGAACCTGCCACGATGCAGGAGCGCCAGCACCAGGTCCCCGAGCGCGAGGTGTAGGGTCTGGTGGCCGCAGCTACAGTGACGTCACACTATACTCACAGTGAACCTGCCACGATGCAGGAGCGCCAGCACCAGGTCCCCGAGCGCGAGGTGTAGGGTCTGGTGGCCGCAGCGGCTCGCGATCATGTTGAGGGGGGCGCACTGTCCCACCAGCCACTCGTCTTCTAATGACCAGGCTGAGTCCTCCGCGTCTGATGCCCCTGATTCTTCCACTGTGGACAAGAGCCTCCAAGAAATGGACATACTTTTTGTCAAATTGCGATTCCCCTATAGATTTTTTACGGTAATACCAAATGAAAAAATTATGTTCTCACTAAATCTATTTCAGAGCAAACAAAAATAGATTTTATCGTTCATTTAAAATTATTTATATTTTTAGAGCTAAAACAAAGTTATTTTCTTTTTTGCGATCGTGTCTTTTATATGAATGATGTCTCTCCAGCGGAAACCTGAAGGCATTTAGGAGGTTAAAATAGAAAAAGTCATTGAAAAGAATAAAAATTACAAGCGGTCTATCCGACTTACCACACAAAGCACTCTTCACGCTATTTATAAAGTCTAGCGTCTCCAGTATGCTCGGTCTACTCAGTGCTTCTTTGTTCTTGACAGTAGACCCAGCGGACCGCGGTCTTTCTCTCATCTCCCTGATGCTTTCAACCGGCTCCGTGTACACCAGGCTCTTCAAAGTATGATACTTCCGTCTCATAGTCTTAGTGTCCGCACGGTCAGAAATGGAAATTTCTGGAAACCCGTATGACGTGGCTGGTCGGTGCCTCCGTGACCGTCTCCTGACCTTGGGCAAGTTATCCAGGGTGTCTCTTGAGATGTCCTGTATGGATGAGGAGGGGATGATGTCTGGTTTCGTGGTCCTCCAATAGTTTCCAGTTTTGACGTTAGCTAGGATTTCATCACTGCTTTCGTGTCGGGAGATTGGTTTTTGTTTTTGCCTGGTGAGCGGAAAAAGAATAAATGTGGATAACAATTTTTTTACTGATCTGTTTGAATATTAAAATACGTGACATGGTTAGACCGTAATCGATCAAAGCATTCGCTTTGCTCAGAGAAATAACCAATGAAATCAGCATTCAAATTGGATTATTCCTGTTAAGTCATCATGAGACCCTATCGGTTAAAATTTTGTCGCTCCGCATTTCTTCAACATTCATAAAATAGGGTTTGGAAGTTAATATGGAATCAATATTTCCACGCAAAAATGTGTCTGATCAACAAAGTTATTTTTACTTAAAAGAATATTGAGAATTTCTTGATTTCTTTAACCTGCACTAATTTGTGTATTCCTTACAGTTTCAATATTCCAATAACATCTGTCCTACAAAATAGCACTACTATTCTCAATATCGTAGATTGTATAAACTAGGAGTTATTTCAGAAATTTAGAGAGTTCGATACCCTTATATTAATTGGAAAAGTTTAAATGGATCGTATCAATGAGATCAAAGATGATTGGAAGATTCGAGAAATGGCTGTCAAGATTAATTTACTTATGAAAATAGTTTTGATTGTAACAAAACAGTTTTGTTAATTTACTCCTAGACGTACTGCTTGAGATAATAGGTTCGATACAGAGCAGATACCAATGTGATCTTTTAAGTATTGTGAAGACTAGATAACTAATTGAACTAAATATGAAATTGCAAACCGGCACGAGCGAGTATGGTGATCAATGGTCGTGTCTTCAGACCATGACAGAGACAATTTTCCGGACACTAATAGTCTAGCATTATTATAGTCAGTGATATAACGAGTCAGGACACTTTCGGGACCAGCACAGGCGGTTCCAAATGCCACCTTTGAATTGATCATATTTTTTATGGGGATTTCGGGACCTGAGTGTGGTCCCGAACCTTGATATTAATCAATTATTATGAGTAGTACGTTGGGTTCACGAATAGTTCAGAAACATAGTTCAAATCTTAATTTTCTATACGAGTATATCATATCAACAAATAAGTCGTTTCAACGACGACCAAGCGACAGCCGGCTGTCGCGCTGCTATTGTCTTTCTATTGTGACTTGAAGCACGTGTGTTTGAAGGATTAATAAGCTGGACAGTATACGTAGTTATCAGTTAAGCTGTTTTTGTAGCGTGATTTTTGTTCCTTCCTTAATTATCCATACTAATATTATAAATGGGAAAGTGTGTCTGTCTGTCTGTCTGTCTGTCTGTTTGTCTTTCTTTCACGGCAAAACAGAGCGACGAATTGACGTGATTTTTTAAGTGGAGATAGTTGAAGGGATGGAGAGTAACATAGGCTACTTTTTGTCTCTTTCTAACGCGAGCTAAGCCGCGGGCAGAAGCTAGTTTTTCATATTCAAATAATCAAGTTTTCCATTCCGAATGTACATCATTACCGACAGTATAGATAAAACAAAGAACCCAACATCCAATATTATCGACACTGCCGATAATAACGATGCTCGTGGCGAGATCTTAATATTCCGCACACGGCAGCATATTGCAAATCATCGTCAGTGATAAGGGACGTTTACCCTTATCAGCTCCTGATAGCTACCCTAAGTTGAATCGATTTGTGTGATTGAGCTGTTTTGCCTGGTTTTTAAATATAGAACTAGCTGTGATAATAATTTGATAAGGCAACTATAGTACGATTTTTAATTCGAGTCAGAAAAATGACATTTCCAGTGTTGCAGGTTTTTAGCCCCAAATAAATAGTGATGTGGTACAATCAAGTTTTTACAATTAAATGTACTATTTATTCTATACTATCTATTTAGTCGAGAATACTTTTTTATTCAATATCAAATTGCCTTTAATTATAAAAAAAATATTACATGTAATTTACGGTAATTAAATAGAAGACATACACGGTAAGTAATTTAATATTACATAAAACACTGTTATATTATTTGTTTTTGGTAAGGTCCATATTTCTAAAATAAATTGTTTGATTTAAGACGGTATGTATTCAATTATAATATTCAAGAGAAGAGTGCATAGGCATCTTTTGGGTGAGCTCGCTCCATCGTAGGCCCCGTCTATGCCCTCGGACTAGTCAAAATATAAAATTTTTTTTTATAACTTATGGGCTTGCTCTTGGTCCCAACCAAGAGCAAGCCCATAAGTTATAAAAAAAATTTTTTGACAGTAAAAAAACGCTTTGGTACCTAATAAAACAAAGCATGACTAAATGTCTAAGTCTATCGATTGTGGAACATCACTATTGTAGCAGGTCACCCTTTTTGGTATCAGTGACAGTTGCACTTGTCATTTTTCTGACTTGAATTAAAAATCGTACTATAGATCATTGTTTTTTTTGTTTTTGACGTTCTTAAATGAATTTCAAATGGGCTATTTGAAATAAATGATTTGAGTTTAAGTTCGAGTTGGATATAAACAGCAGGGACGTGCGGTCCTTATAGGCAGAAAGGCACTGCCGACCCTAGACCAATTCACCCAGACCCAGTAGATGTAAATCCTAATATTTTAAAACTAAAAAATATGAAACAAATAAAAAAAATGTAAAGTCCTTAACATAAAGGAATAGCAATAAATCATAGTGTACAATCAAATTTCGCGCCGCATTCGTAATAGGCGCGCGCGCGCCAGCGCGGCGTCTCGTAGAACGGCTGTAGGCAGAGTTAGATTCTGCCTAAATCTCATTCATAAATGTGCACATGTAGTGGTACATTTCGTGTAAAGTGTAATTCAGACTATTTTTGTTTTGCAAAAAAGGGCTATTCGTTCAATTTATAAATTGAGTCCTCGACACTCCCTCAGAGGCAAATTTAGCGAGGTGAATATTATGACTGTGCCGTGTCAATATTATATGAAAATTTGATGTACGCACATAAAAATATTAATCAATTTAAAAAATACAGTGATATCCAAAATATAAATACGAGAAATAAGAACAAATACGTGGTTCCTTCAACTAGGCTTAAGAAAATAGGTGGTTCGTTTAAATGTCAATGTATACGCTTTTATAATAAACTTCCCAGCAAAATTCAAGAACTTAGCATTACTAAATTTAAATTATTTATTAAACGTAAACTCTGTCAGAAAGCTTTTTACTCTGTTAAAGATTATATTGAGGATTCTAATGCTTGGGATTGAGCTGCTTCGATTGATACATTGGCCAATATTTACTTTATGTACATTTTTTTTTCTTCTTTGACATTTTAATTATTATTTTGACATTTATGTGTACTTTTTAAAGTATATAATTTTTTTTTATTATTATTTTTATTTGACATTGACGTGTACTTTTTGAAGTATATGTATGTTTTTGTATATTTTTTTTTCTGTGAATGTAAGGGCTATGGAGGTCGTTGTTCTAAGTTTTGTTTTTTTTTTTATATATATGCAGTCTGACGGTTTGAGTATTTAATGCGGCCAACCCAAATGTCCTTACTTTGGTACTGTTCGTCAAGACGTTGAGCTCCTTAAAGTTTATAGTTGAGCTAAACGATTACTGACAAATGCTTGCACTGTCTGGACAGGTCCACTCAAATCTGTGTGCTTCTCTCATCTAGAGAGTACCTCAGACAAACCTCCATGGTTCTCGCACATTTTTGACCAATACGATTGTATGGACTTTAAAAGAGACTTTGACCTCTGAGTTTGTTTCGGATGTTTCTTCTCAGAGCAGTCCAGCTACGAAACACCGGCCCCATCGTTCGCTTAATTTAAAAAAAAAAAACAATATTGACGTGTAAAAGTGTTATGTTTATAACCTATTTACAAAATAAATATGATTTTACTGATTTTGATTTTTTACTGATTTAGTACTGACTACTACTGACAGAAGACGGCGGGAAAAAAAAACTTGGCATAAAAAGTACTGAGCGGGCCGAATGAAATAAATGGGAGACAAACAGTACAAAACAAAAATAATATTTAATTTTTCTAGCAATATTAATACGACATAAATTATTTTACTTTTAGATTTAAGCCTTCACTTAAAACTTGTGTTTTCGTGCTGAATTCACATTTATTACTAATTCTGTACCAAAATGGACCAACCCACATCAAAACAACTTTTCTCCCAGTTTTGACTTTGATCTACTGCATAAATGGAAAAATAGACATTTTGGATGCTTATTGAGTGTTTTTGTTGTGGAATAAATTTGTAATAATTCACTAACATCTGTAATCCATACTAATATTATAAATGGGAAAGTGTGTCTGTCTGTCTGTCTGTTTGTCTTTCTTTAACGGCAAAACGGAGCGACGGATTGACGTGATTTTTTAAGTGGAGATAGTTGAAGGGATGGAGAGTAACATAGACTACTTTTTGTCTCTTTCTAACGCGAGCAAAGCCGCGGGCAGAAGCTAGTTCTCAATAATTCTATTAACAGAGATCAGAATAATATAATAAAGAATTAGAATATTATAGATAGGCTGATCTAATCAGCTATCTCCACTTAAAAAATCACGTCAATCCGTCGCTCCGTTTTGCCGTGAAAGAAAGACAAACAGACAGACAGACACACTTTCCCTTTTATAATATTAGTATGGATTGAAGGTTGGCTGGTTTCTAAGACACACCTAAAACATCTTTAAACATTAGTATATTTACTACTAAACTATTGCGTGTTTACTAACAATTTGCATTAAGCAAGCAACAAGTCAATTGTGACAATTTCAAAGCCAATGAATTAATAGAATATCACGCAAATTAATTAATTTAACATCGTTAATTAGTCTTTGTATCCATGAAAATAAACGCCGCGGGACTGTACGACTTTGATCCTAAAATAGATAACTTTAAGATGCAAATTAGAACGAGAGATCATTTATGTCATAGAAAGATGCTTATGATACATACTGGTTCCTCGATTTATATGGAAGAAAGTTGTCAAAATTATGAACGATACAGGGTATTTTAGAAAAATACCTTTAAAATGCGATTTCTGATATTTCCTAGCATTGATACACGCAAGTACCATCTCAATGACATATTGCTCTATCTATCCTGAAAATTATAGTCACGCAAATGACCTATATTTGGTGAATGCGTGATCTCCGTGTGATAGATAGACAAAAATCTCTTAAATAAAAACGTTTTTTTTTTACAACTATTCGATATAAATTAAAAGTTTATATGACAAACTGAGAGAGTTTAGAAAGCCAATTAGAAGAGAATATCATCTGCGCTAATCAACATCAATTTCTCAATGTGGGGGTAAATTCTTTATTCTTCTTTCCCTAAAAATGGCGTAATCTTCACCATGATTTGCAACAACTAAAACTTTCAGACGTCATACTTCGGTTCACACCGCGAGCTACCGGCTAACCTAACGAGCTAAGCTAACGAAATATCCGACGATTCCAGCGAAGCTACTAGTTCACCTCGTTGGCACGCCCTCGCTTCGCTAGCTTAGCTCGCCCGCCAGCCCGCTAGCCCGGTTCGTTCGCCCGTTCTCCCCGTTTCGAGTAGACTAGTCCCCCGCTTCGCCCGCTTAGCCCGCTCCGCCCGTCGCTCGTCTGTCCATAGTTTTCGGTGTGAACCCCATAGTTTAGCTCGCCAATATTTCGCTTAGTTTGTATAGTTTCCTTCGTTCGCTTCGCCCGCCCGCCAGGCCCGCCCGCCCGCTAGCTGGCGGTGCGGCCTGCGCTCAATATTATTCCACTAATAACTTCCTTATATAATGCGGTATATAGTTTTTCTAAAATTCGCCCTTAACAGCTACCTAACCGCAACTGAAATAATACTGCAAAACATTCTTAGAAACACAACAATTGTCTCCCAACAGTCACGACGACACAAAGTCCACATCTCCGTCACCCCTGTCTCAATTCCACCCTTGTCGAATGACAAATGACTGGCGCTCGCACCGACTAATATCATAATGATGGGATATTTGTTCGTTCATGTTTAGCTTCAGTTAAATTGTCACAAACTTCGCACAGCTCTATCGATTTGTTTCAGAACGTTTTGATATATTGTTGTGAGTTTAGAGTAAGTTTGGCGATATCTTTGGTAGGGGTCTGGCTGGTAGTGGGACTTAGTATAATTTGTGGACTGTTATCAGCCTTATAACTATACTGCAGGATGAGCCTAAATCTCTTAAAATATATTTACTACTGACCCATTGGCTATAGCATCTATTCTGTGTAGGCAACTAAGCAATCTAGAACTGCCTACCTCACGTAAAAGCCATAATATTGTTTACTAGCTTTTGCCCGCGGCTTCACTCACGTTAAAAAGAGACAAAAAGTAGCCTTTGTTACTCTCCATCCCTTCAACTATCTCCACTTAAAAAATCACGTCATTTCGTCGCTCCGTTTTGCCGTGAAAGAAAGACAAACATACAGACAGACAGACAGACAGACACACTTTCCCATTTATAATTAGTATGGATTATTTTATTCGACGCCAAATATACATTTGTGTGTGTTTTTGCCTGCTTACCAAGTCCACAACAAAATCTCATATGAAGCTTTTAACCTTTAGACGACATTAAACTCTTCAGTTAAGTGAATTGTTACTAGAATTGTAGGCACGTATGGTACCTGAAGTTTCAAGGTGTGGGATATGCCACCCCCGTGCATCAGAAAGCAAGTAAAGCCGTTAATGCTCTTCTGATCTCTTCCCGGCCCTGTCAGAATGCCGCCCCATCAGACTGATAGTAAAGGAAAAGGGTCATCGCTATTTGCTGACACAATTGTGCTATGCATTTAAATTGGCCCCCATAACACAAATTCGGTCAAGCGAGTATTATTTTATTTTACTAGCGTCTCCCGCGATAACACCCGCGTTTGGTTACTGTTCACTGTGATTTCACATAGCCTATCTTCCTTGATATGGGCAAACAATACAAAAACCCGACTGCGTGAAAACTAATTTTAAAAAATGCGTGAAAAATATAACTTAAATAAAAACTGAAAAGAAAGAAACAAGCCCAGTAGTTTAGAATAGAACAGAACGACTCACAGTCGGGGCCCCTTGGAAAGATTTGATCGGTAAAATGTGAATGGGCCCCGACTGTGAGTCTTCCTTTTCAGTTTGTATAATATTCGAAAAAATTACTTGCTGTACCCCGTGGTTTTACTCGCCTTTTTCGTTACTGCTCCGATCCCGTAACCTATGGCTTGATATTATAAAGCCTTCCTCGATATGGGCCATACTTAAAATCATTTTTTTTCAATCCGAACCGGTAGTTTAGCGTGTTCAAACAAACAAACCCTACGGTATAATATAAGTATAGATTATTTGTCTAGTGTGTTTAAGAATTTGTATTCATATAATCTAGGACTGTTATGAAGCAAAAGAATGTCGGTATGTTGGCTTACAAAGAAACATCTGTCTCTCAATGTCACAGCAGAGGGAATGCGTACTAAACTAATTAAATTTGTAACGAGGATAATGGCAAATATGAAATTTGTGACAACGGAAACCCTTGGGCGTTTTGTCTGATCGTTTCCGCGTCTTTGTGTGTTAGTTTTATTTTTAATAATGAATAAGCCCTGTTTCATGTTTATTCATGACGATCAAATAATAATATCACTTTATTAATGTTACACTGCAGGCAAAATGTCTCTTTTCAAACAAAGAAGCCATTTATGAATTGCTCAAGGCGGATTGGCGATTTCAAAATTATCAATACTAATTCTACAATTGCAAAAGCAGTTCTGTCTGTGTATTAGGCATTGTATATTAAAGTATCCTAATGAAATGATGCTGTATATTTAAATCTAAATGTTACTTGAACTTCAAGTGCCAGCTCATTATTGTTTTAATTTTAATTAGGGGTTTTACTAACATTTAAAGTAAGGAGGATATAATTTAAACTAGTGAATTAAGTTTAAAAATCATGTGTTTTATTTTATTTTTCTGTGCTCTTTTGCCATATCAACTTTATGATATTGTAATTATGCCAAATCTCATCCTTCTCCATTCGCCCATGTTTAAAAAGAGGTACAAAGTTTCCATTCCTCTTACTAATACAAAGATAAAATGCAGCAATAAACAAAACAATAATCATTTCCTCAACGAAAAACACAGCGATATTCTATTTTATAGCTCAAAACAATTTTGTCATTGTCAATAGTGGGCGAGAAAGTTTATTGGCAGCATCACAGGTAATATTTGGCGGAGTGCCAAGAATTGAGGATACCATGAGATGAGATACTTGGTGGCACCGGTACGGACCTTTTGCGATATCGGTAAAGCCAGAGGCGATATTATTTCGATCTATTGTAAAGGTAGTCTCACTAATTGGCAAGTTTTGATGTAAAGTTACTGATATGATTTTGTCTAGATTCTGAACATTTACTTAAACCTTCGAATACACATGATTCGAGACACAATAGAAAGACTATAGCAGCGTGACAGCCGGCTGTCGCTTGATCGTCAAGGTTAAACGGCTAATCACAAAAAGAAGTGTGATGATTTCAGGGTTACGTATGTAAGTTCCTGTATTTTGCCATGATGAAACTTCTAAACGTCTAAACGGATTTACTTCATACTTGTTTTAGAAAAAAAAACTTGTGAATTTTGTGCCACGTCCACGTGTAACGATTGTGTTGTTGTTGATTCGATCGTGCTATTGACGAAAAAAAAGTAAAATTGGATTTCTAATCATTTATGGCCGAAAACTTAAACGTCACTCAATTCCAAGACGCTCTCAAATCTGTTGCTGTCTTTGTCACTCTAAAGAACTTTTTTTCTCTTTATTATTTTTTTTACAAGCCTTTTAATCTAAAGATCATGCCAGAATACTAAAGAACTTAAATAAGGACAGTCACAGATTTGAGAGCGTCTTAGAATTGAGTGACGTTTGAGTATTCCGCCATTAATGGCCTGAAAAACCGTGAAACTTATCACAATGTGCTCCAATAGTGACACGTCGTTTCTGACATTCGCTAATACCTAGATATATAATTTAGAAAGTAAAATTGAATTTCTTATAGTTTAATAGCCTGCAGGACAGTTTCACTCACCGTCTATCTCCAACAAGCGCAGTAGCGAATACTCCGAGCACGCAGCGCTTGGCCAGCCTTAGCTTAGCCTCGGCCTTATCGCGCCGGCTGAGAGTGAGCGTACGAGCAGAGCTGTGCTCACGGCGTGACGGCAACTTAATGGGGTATGAGATCGCCATGCCCTCCCCCGTGGGGAATACTAGGCGGAAATCTGGAAGAAAAACTTGATTTAGAGCACATAAATATTGTAAGTATATTGCCACCGTTAAAATTCCTTACTAAAGCCTACACCGTTCTGCTCGCTTTATTTTTTTTAATTTTTTTGGTGAGTGGGAATCATCAAATGACTTCTCCCGCCAGCGGTGGGAGGGCGTGTCAGACTTTTACTGTCTGAAACCTACTCATGTTCCTTCGGTTGCCCTTTATGTTCCGGGGTCACGGTAACTATTTATCAGTCCAGTGTGTAGTGCAATTTTATCGAACCAGCTTCGAACTTTGTTCAACCGATGATTCGTGCAAATAAACGCTATGAAAGTTCATATATAAAAACCCATTTTTCTTATCTATGACGTTTTTTATGTTACCATGTGCATAAATATGTGTTTTATGGTATTAAACTAGTATCAGACCTCCTATACATAGTACACTATACGATACGATTTGATAATTGCATTGGGTAAGCGATTGGCCGCTGCCTGTATGTGGTTTCATTAACAAAATATTCGTTTCAGGTCTGGCAGTTTGTGTATGTCAGTCTAAATACAATTAGCATTTACGTTACAAAATAAATTCATACAGAGAAGCAACATCTTTAAGTTAAACAAATCCCTTTCTGGGTGCCGTGGAGCATATAAAAGCTATAGTTTAAATACTGAAACAACACAATTTAGTCCATCTTCAGAATGAAAATGCAGCCGCATAAACTGGGATAGAATAACGTCAGTCTCAGTGACATAGACGATGTTTTAGAATAGAACACGAGAATGAACCGCTGTCGGTCCAACTCTGTGGAAATTCAGTGGAATATGTTAAATGTTTTAAAGATGTGACATTTCTTTATTCTAATACTTACTACAAACGTTAAGAATTTTATTTTAATTGAAAGAAAATTTTGACGATTATATTCGTCCTTTGATTTCAGAAGGTTAAATTTCATGGTTTTCCTCTAATTTATTTAATTATGTTTGTTTGAAGCATTTGATTGTTATGTATGACCCTAATAATGTACGTCATAATAGTACAGTTTGTTTGTTTATCATAGCGGTGTGGTTTTATGTTGGCGCTAACTGCGAGTTAGTATTCTAAAATGTGTGCGTTATTATGCCGTTTTAGCCGTTTGAATCGTGGTTATCTTAAAGCAATATTATATACTACCTTCTGCCCGCGGCTTCGCTCACGTTAAAAAGGGACAAAAAGTAGCCTATGTTACTCTCCATCCCTTCAACTATCTCCACTTAAAAAATCACGTCAATTCGTCGCTCCGTTTTGCCGTGAAAGAAAGACAAACAGACAGACAGACAGACACACTTTCCCATTTATAATATTAGTATGGATTGCTTTCTAATAAATATTTTTCACTAGATTTAAATCATTTAAAGTCTAGTCTTGTGTAGTTTTATGAATTGAAAAATAAGAATGGCGTAGTAATAAGGACGGAGCGGTCGGAACAACTCGCGGCGACAGACTCGGCGCGTATCCACAACTTAGGCGGGATTTGCAACTCGCCACAGTTTCAAACTTTAACCAGTATATAGAGAGCTGGAAGTGGCACAATTTAGACCAGTCTTTTAAGACATATAGAATATAAAGAATTTTTTAGTCAGCTATGGTCTCGCACTTCAAATCAAAATGTAAATCACAGATAAACACTTTGATTTTAAGTAATTTGACCTCATAGGGATTGCTACTAACCACTTAGAAGTTCGTTTATCTGTCTCAAGTCATGCGTCATGAAAAAAGTAATAAATTGTGTCAGACCACCACTATTTATATTGTTGAATAGCATAAACGCTGACGCTCCACCTCCTATATATCGCCGTCTAAACCAGAGGGTATAGCAAATGTGTGTAAGCGGCGATGACCACTGCCTCAGATGCATTGTCTCAGAGACAAGATGAAGTGTCTCATTATGTCTGTATACACCGGCAACACAGCACAGCAATACTGCTTTGCGGCAGAAATCTCCAAACATTTCCCACAAAAATCCGGCCACATCCAGCGCCCTACAGCCACATCAAACCAACCACAGCCAGCATTAACTCCTGACCATTCAGCCTAGAGCCTCCCAGCCGAAACAGCACCACAAAACCCAATACCAATATACACTGGTCATATTAAAAATGCTAACGTATTCGCTTGCAAGCGAAGCGATCTTGAAATTTTGATCCACTGGATTGCGATATAAAATAGTGGCTTCTGTTACTGCTGTGTACGGTTTAAACGAATTATTTCCAATTTTAAACTTTAGTTTTCTTTTGTTTTGGAATGAAATAATGGTTATTTTTGGACATTTGGACGTCTATCAAAGTTGGGTTAGTTATGTGGTTACTCCATTTTAAAACTCGAGAAAAGTATTAATTAAATATCTTTGGAAAACTAACACACGACCCGCACCGGGATTACGAATAGCCGAGCGATCGCGATAATTTAGCAATATTTGATGCTCAAACGTCAATTCAAAATACGTCACGTCAAATAGCAATCTAGCGATAGTGTTGCCTCTGTGGAGCAATCAGTTAACTATAAATATGCATTTTTCGTTTGCTGGTTTCGTATTTAGTATGGTTTTTAGGAGCAAAGTTAAGTTTTTTTTGTTAAAGGTGATATTTAATTAGTTCCAGCGATTGCTAATTTATCGTCATCGTAGCAATAAGTGCATTAGAACAATCAGCGAGCGATTAGCAATCGGTTCATACATAATACGACTTTTTTTGCCGATCGCGCGATGATCGCGCGATCACTGCCAGACAATCGACAACCAGACAATCGATACTATGACTAAAAAAATCAAGAAATAAAAAGAATATGAATATTATTTTCCAATACAAAGCTATTTCTGAACCTTGCCAGAAACAAATCTCGCACAAAATTATCATAGCGTTGTATGCTGTTTCTGTTTGACAGGGTAATGTCTGCCGTTGACAGCTAGTAACGAAGTCAAATCCTCACTACACGTCTGTCAATTTGGCTGTATCGACCGTATAAATTTAAAATAGACCAAACGGATTTCCAGGTTTCACTGGCTGACTGAATAGATTTTTATTAAACTTTATAAATTATTGACTAAAATATGACAATGATTGTTGGAGCTTAGGTTTCAGGAAACAATTACTCCGACTGGGAGTTTACTGGCGTGCACTGCGTAAAAGCGTAAACCGCTAAAGTTACATAAATCATCAAATTATAGAATAATTGCCTAAACAAAACTATTAAAATTGTAGCAAAACCAAAGGTGTAAGGCTGATCTAAAAACCCCTGTTTCTTTCAGCCATTCAAAAAAGTGAGACCGATTTTGACAAATACAAAGAGCTTTAATAGTTTTAAATGTTATTCGACAAAGCAAACCCCTTTTGATGAGAATTATTCTCCAGCAGAAATCTATGTTTATAAAGTACTCAACTGACTGATTGACTGACTGTTAATATATCAACGCACACGAACTTGTAGGGTGTGTTCTATGTAAAGAGTAGGTAACCAGTGAGAAAGGATTTTTGAAAATTTCAACTCTATAGGGGCAAAATAGGGGAAGGAAGTTTGCACGCTGGAGAAGCCGCGAGGAACAGCTAGTGGCGGTAAACGAATTATACGACTTTATTTTGTAAATAGGTAAAAAAAATACAGCTTTACCCGTAATTTTTTTTCTTATTTTAATCGAACGATGGAGCCGGTGTTTCCTAGCTGGACTACTCTGAGAAGAAACATCCGAAACAAACTCAGAGGTCTAAGTCTCTTCTGAAGTCCATACAATAATGATGATTATTTTTGAGCTTTTAGTTTTTGAAGTCGGTTATCTCTTTTTTGGAAAAAGTTTTTTATTTTTTACTTTTTAGTTAGAGTCCCAACTATGTTTTAGGGTAATTTTAAAAAAAATGTACGTTTATCTATAAAAATTGAGGAGTTCCCTCGATTTCGGCATGATACCATCATCAGATCCTGGACCTGATGACATTGGGACCATTTGGCAAGTCTACCTTTCAAACAAAAAAAGAATTGTTCAAATCGGTTGGCAAACGACGGAGATATGCGCGAACAAACATAAAAAAAAAAACATACAAACATCCGAATTCAGAACCTCCTCCTTTTTTTAGAAGTCGGTTAAAAAGCACACAGATTTGGATGGACCTGTCCAAACAATCCTCGAGAACTACCCTTAATTTTAAGCTACAACCTAATATTACAGGAACAGTAAACGTGGTTTATTCCCAATTTCAGCGGTCATTCCACTATTATCGTAGAATGTAGCTAAATGTACAGCTTGTATTATTCGCCGCAGTTTACCGCGAGGTGGCGCCCTGGGGCTTTGTAAATGAACAATCAAGCTTAATGTTTGCATGTATTCAGGGGGTAATGACCTGGACGTTATTTTGATACGATAATAGTTTTAATAGTCTCTGACAATTTTTTTTTTAATTTTGCCCGCACTAGGAGTTCCAACTGCATTACTTTTACAAACATATAGATACATCCAGATTCGAAATCAATATCTGTAGACTATACAAATATGTGGCACTGTACAATGCACACGTTATCCGTACTAATATTATAAATGTGAAAGTAACTCTGTCTGTAAGTCTGTCTGTCTCTTCTTCACGCCTAAACCACTAAACCGATTTGAGTGAAATTTGGTACAGATATAGTCTGAAACCCGAGAAAGGACATAGGGTAGTTTTCATCTCGGAAATCCTCCGGGAACGGGAACTAATTGTCCACGCGGACGAAGTCGCGGGCAAAAGCTTGATATATTAAGGCGACGAATTGTTCAACAATAATTTCTAAAAGCAAGCCCACGCAGCCCGCAAACCCCACACACCCCGGTAAGTAACGTATGCATTGCAACAGAGGGCGCTGGCGAGCGGCGCGCGGTGTTGGCGGCGCGGAACATAGACACCTTGGAGTTGTCTTATATATTTTTTTATGAATTTACCTATGACTTTTTTTTATTGATTGTCTTTTCGGAAATAAACTAACACGTGCTAGTCTTATTCAAATAACGAAATTAAAAGTTTCGTTATTTGAAAAACATTAGCACATTTCTTTTTTACCGTAAAATATTTAAAAAAATCTTTATAATATTTTTTTGTAATATTTTATACGATCAAAATATCTTTATTTACTTTTACATAAGTATTCTAAGGCTGGAACCTTTTCCTTGTAAGTATTAAATTATTGTGTGTGTCTGTGTGTGTGTTTATTTATTTTAACAAGGAACATAATTTATTCTACTTTGATATCATTTACAATAATACACATATTAATTACACTTCGTGTGTATTATTATTATTCCATTTATTTAATCATACAATATATAATTTACATTTTTAAATATCAATACAGAAATAAACATTTAAAAAAAGTAGCCCACCGGCATTGGGAATAGGGCCTAAGCTACCGGTGGTCAGTGGCTCCAGAGAGAGGAACCTCCGGACAATGCGCACCGTGTCCAGGAGTACCGTTTTCTGCATCAGACCCTTGACCCAGCTGCCTAGCGAGAGCCTACTCAGATGTTGGTCGAGGCTCTTTGCTATTATGCCATTGGCCGTCACGACTATCGGCACAATGACTGCTGAATCCACATCCCACGTGTCGACAACCTCGCGAGTCAAGTCGAGATATCTGGTCTGCTTATCTTTCTCAGTTTTAACGAGGTTCTCGTCATGCGGGACAGCAATATAAAAAATCACTGCACGACCCTCTAATCGATCTATCACCACTATGTCAGGTTTGTTAGCAACAATAGTCCTGTCAGTAATGATAGATCGATCCCAGTACAATGTGACATGGTCATTCTCAAGAACTGGGTCGGGCACATACCTGTATTACGGTACTTCTGATTGCACAAGACTGTATTTCAAGGCAATACTCCTGGCTACAAGATTGTGTCTGTGCAAATAGTTTCCGTTAGCCAGACTAGAACACCCAGAAATAATGTGATGGATGGATTCCTCGGGATGGTGGCATGCCCGACATATGTCAACCATGCCGTCCTTTACAATGTATTTCCGGTAGTTGATTGTCATCATAACTTCGTCCATTATTGCACAGACAAAACCTTCGGTTTTCCCAAAGAGGTCACCAAAGCGTAGCCAGGATACGGACGCTAGGAAATCGGGTCCATGTAGGACCCGATGAAACCGTCCATGGAGCTCCTTGCTCTGCCATACCGCCCTGCGTTAATTAGTATTCATTAATACAGGTTTGCACCTAAACCACATCCCGACGCATCCCCATGTCGGCATTCAGGAAATAATCCCACACCACACTTCCATGGGATATACAGTCTCATTACCGATGATTGTTGATGATGCATCCGATTTGCGGTCAGCAGACTGCGGATCCTCCTATCTAGGGCGTCCAGTTCTGTCTGAGTCCATTTGAAACCGGCATGATAAAACACTATTTAAAAATTTGTTCAGGCGGCCAAAGAAGCGCTCCTTCAACGCTTGCTTCATGTCGGCGACGTTGATGCCTTATGCTTCCATTATAGCCTGACCACCACTGCGCAACCGATAGTCCGGAACCCTCCAACAATGTGCTGATAGGATTCAGGGCTAAACAGAACCACATTGGACTCAGACTATCGGACTGAAATATGCCTCGCTCAATCCTTATTGGTTCGGCGTTCTCTCAGATGTGCCGACATCCTGGATAGTGAAGGACCTTCCTCCTCTGCCCCATACACGACATCAAGAAGATGCGCAGATTGCATATAATATATGCAACAATATAAGCAATAAAGGCAACAATCTTTATTTTTGACGCACATATAGCACTTGGCCGAAACGTCTACCAATATTATAGCTGCACACCCTGATAATGCCGCATAATTAGTCCGGTAAGATCGCTTACACCAACAGCCATCTACAATGACGTCTATTAGGGACCGTCTTTATTGACACTCCTTCTTTTATTGCAGCTTCTTTTTCTCTATCGTCAGCCTTTTTCATCTCATTCCATGCAGTCTCTTCCCAGTCATCACAGATATCGTTATGCATTTTATTGTTAGTAAAATCGGACATGTTGGGTAAACCTACTCAAGAACAAAATTTGATTGAGCTGTGCTTGACCACAACCAGCAGTCATAACTCCAGCAACGGCGTCTTTGTTTACATCAGCCAATGACGATTTTACAAGTCTACGTGATGTTCAGACTCCAATTTTAATGTGGCTAATCCACAAAGACTTCTGTTCAGAGAACTTTATAAGTTCTGTTGCAAAGTGGTTCACATCTATTATTCTTGTACCTCCGGCTCCTTCTGAAACAAATATAAAAAATAGATATCAAAATCGTACATGGAATGTGATAGCATGGCGCAGGTAAATGTTTTTCTTGCCCATTGTGTATTTATTTATTTACATCAATCACTTCACAGATATTGATTATGTTTATAAATTATTTTTTTGGTTCTCATATCTAGGCAACCATTGAAACCTGCTTCCAACTTTTCCGACAAAATCAGACAATCTATTGTGTTTTATAAACCGATTACTTACTGGTGCCTCAGTAGGGCGTTTAATTGTCAGTTCTGTAGAAACTTTATCACTCGAACACTCTCTGCTAATCTGAAAATATAAATAAATTAGGGCCTAGTACTAACTTCAGAGATAACATATTTCGACTAATAGGTACGTCGGTTATGTATAAAGGACAAAATTGTCTAATATACTCACTGCAGCTGTGGGAATGCTCTCGTTTTGTGATATATTAGTGTCATTAGTATCAGCATTTCTAAAATAAAAGAAGTCCTTTAATTTTAACTTCATCGTTGAATTCGTAGGTATATTGATTGTAATATTGAATAATACATAGCAATAAAAACTTACACATTTTGCAACTCTGTATAATTCGGTAGAGCGTCGTTTTCATTTCTAGAAGATACAAGAAAAAGTGTTTTAGTAATAATAATATTACCTATGTATAGCTTTTACAAAACGTTAGGACGTTAAGGAATTTTTCATACGTACCCTAAAAAGGAAGCTGTCTTTATTTTTGTTGCAAGTTGACGACTCCATAGTTTCAGTTTTATCACAAAAATAAACATCATTGAAGTCACAGTCAAAGTGACTTTTTGAACGTCATCTTTTATAGTAAACTACCACCGCTTCACATTACACAATTCATTATGAAAACATACTTTATTTTCGTCATAATTGCACATTTTTCTAAAAGACATGCTCTTCTTTTCCTTTTGGAACATTTTTCTTTCATTTTTCCCATCCTTATTCAATAAAACCGCTAAATTTGATCACGCAATCGCCGATGCAGTCCGGAAGCCGACTAGCACAGACCCGTCGCTGACAATGGTCAAGAGGGGACTGAGCGTCTCAGCGGGGCGAGGATTGCATATGCGCATTAGCTTATAACAAAACGACGTAAACGACAAAATGCTTTTTGCTATTTTATTTAGTCGGAAATGATAACTTGAGAAATTCCTCTTACAATTTTAAGGAGTATTTATAGACTTGTCTACAGAGCAAGTTGAGTGGCTAAAATCGGTCCCGTTTGCCCATAAAATGTGAAATTCTATTTAAAAAGAGGTATGTTTGATATTGTTTTCTCTGTTACAAAAGTTACTTAATCATGTAATGAACTTTAACAAAATAAGGTTTTCATCATGAACTGTTCAGATCACCAACTCATATTTTTATTCGTTTCGTAATTACTGACAAAAATAGAGATCACTGATGCCAAAATTTCCAATTCGTCCTCCCTTAAAGAGCTGTCAAAAAGAACCTAACACTCTGCTATGTGTGACTGAGACAACAATATATAAAACTAAACTTCTTTATCCTCTTCTTTGGATAACTGCTACATTTATTTATTACACCTACACAATAGGGATGACGACAGCATTAAAAAAATGGCATTCTGTTTAGTCCGTCTGATAGATCGGCCGAAAAACGGGACACGTATTTTCTGCTTGATCAAATTAATAAAAAAATACAAAGATAAAGAGCAACAAAGTTTCGGAGTGGGGGCTTTTGACGTCACCGTCCTGCAAAAATGGTATCAAATCGTGACGTCACGCGCAATTTCAAAGCACTGTATCGTTGTCATTCTTCGATTAAGAGAAAAATAGAAAAAATACGTGTCCAAAATTTTTTGATAATAATCTATCTGACGGACTTATTACTTTTTTGTCGTCTCGCCTTTTATATGAATAAAAAATACTTAAAAAGCTACTCACCAATATGTCGAAATCTGTCCACAAAGTCCACCATAGCTTTAGCCCAAGCGAACTTCTTGGCAGCATCGAGAAGCCCCATGCAGGGCTCCAGAGACCCATCATGGACCCCCACACAGAACTCCTTCAGACCATCATATTCCTTCACGCATTTCTTCCCATCAAAATCTTCCAAAAACCACGAATTCTCAAAAGAACTGGCGAAAAGACCATCCAAATATGGTCTTAGGACCGGTCCTAGAAATGATAAATGATAAAATTATGTTAATTTTGCAAATTGATTCAAAATCACACTTGTACCCTGACGAGTATAAGACAGTGTTTTATTATTAAGTAGTGGGTCTGTTTTTTGACTAATAACGAAGGAACAAACTCAGAGGTTAAAGTCTACTTTGAAGTCTATACAATTGTATGGGCTTCATATTGGTCAAATCTTTTTTTTTTTAAGGATGGGAAATCATCAAATCACTTCTCATGAGTGTCAGACTTACTGACACTAAACCGTAAACCCAACCCATGTTCCTTCGATTGCCTTTTATGTTCTGGGGCCACGGTATCTATTAGAACTATTCCGCAACTACTAACATTGGTCAAATCATGCAAGGACCATTTAGGTTAATAACCAAAATGTTCTTTTGATGAGAGAAGCACACAATTTGAGTGGACCTGCCCACTCAAGCAAGTGTTGCAAGTTGGGTTTGCAAGCATCAGTTGCATATAGTTAAGCTCAACTAAAAACTTACCTAAGTACTTCTTATCATCTTTGGAGCCCTTATAGAGCCAGTTGAGGATGCTCTTCATGACGACCAGCTGGTCTGTGAGGTCTTCGCGCCGAAGGTCAGGGTCTCTCCGGACGGCGTCGATGAGGCAGGCTGATGATGCGTCGTAGTAGTCTTTTAGTTTGTTCCATTTTTTTGATCTGGTAAATAATATGGGATGAGGTTAGGTGGTAAGAAATGATTATTAATAATTAATAATTCTTTATTTCTTTATTTATTTCTCCTCACAATGACAAGTAATATTCTAGGTTACACTTTTACATAATATTTTTACTTTTGTGCAATGTGAGGAGCTGGTGTCTGTGTTAGGCGTAAAAAACCTGTATTACAAATCACCAGGTCCCACCCCATGGAATAACAAAAGGATTAATCGTACAAAATATGTTGTATACGTGTACATCTTAATGTAACTGACAAGGAGATAATAAAAGACTTAAACGTAAATTATTATAATTTTGAGGGTAGAAAAATAAAAAGTTAATCAAAGCGCCGTGTCTGAGTGTTTGTGTTTCAATGAATGTGTTTAATGTTTATGTGTAGTGTTAAGTGTGTGTGTGTGTAAAGGTTTGGTGTAAGTTATAAACTTATATCGTAAAATTTAAGTTGAGTGAAGCAGGTTTTCTGTAGAATTGTAATCTATTTTTTTTAGCCAGTCCGAGACCAAAGACTTGCACTTGCTTTTTGGCAAAGGGAATAGCGATAAAACTCGATTTATTTTATTGTATAAATTTGAACCCTGGTAGCAAAAAAACCGACGTGCGAACTTAGTTTTGTACGAAGGTGTAGAACAGACTATATGCTTACGACGCTTGTTTCTGATTCTTTCTGGTTCAAAAGTTGTTAGGGAATGTTGTGTAATAATCGTTTTTAGGATGAAAAGCTGCCTTACAGAAAGTACTTTCCATTTTAAGTAGAGGTCAGCGGTTGAGTAATAGAAGGGTAAAAATAAGCTAACCTTTAGAAGTGCTCTTTGTGCTCTTTCAAGTTTTAAAAGATGAGTTTTACAGGTACCACCCCATGTTGTGATACAATAATCAAGTTGAGACTGGCAAAGCGCATAGTAGACAGATTTTAAAACAGATTCTGGTGCAGTACTTCTTAAGGCTTTAAATATTACTATTAGTCTGCGCACTCTCGATGACAGGATATTAATATGATCCTGAAATTTAAGATTTCTATCAATTATTACTCCTAAGTATTTGGTTGATTCAGTATTTTTAAGGTTAGGACACTGACAGATTGAAACATCACGACACGAATGGCAAACGATGCTCAGAGCGGGATCGGTTTGTCACTAGTTTGAATGGAAAACGTGATGTAGGTGGTTTTTTCTACGTTTAATGTAAGTAAGTTTTTATTTAACCAACTGATCACAGTGTTCATGCCTATCTGGGCTTTGCCAAAGACTTCAAGCCAGGAGTTCCCACTGAAAAGCAGGGCAGTATCATCAGCAAACGCGACAATTTTCGAGTCAAGGGACTTTAAAAGGCATATGTCATTTATGTAGACTAAAAACAGTGTTGGTCCGAGAATACTGCCCTGAGGAACTCCAAATGTCACAGGTACTTCATCGCTAGTTATGTTACCGATCTGAACGCATTGTGTTCTGTCAGTTAGGTAATCTTCAAAAAGTTTTAATTGAAGGTCCCGGATACCAAGGCTTTCAAGTTTTGTTAACAGAATAGGGACAGAGACTGTGTCAAAGGCCTTTGCTAAATCTAAAAATATTCCAATGGTTTTCCTCTTTGAATCTAAGTTTTTTACTATATAATTTGTTAGTTCTAACACCGCGTCGGAGGTGGATCTCTTGGATCTGAAACCAAATTGTGCTTGTGAAAGAAGATTTTTATTTTCCAAGTAATTAACAAGCCTTTTGTTAATAATGCGCTCCAAAATTTTTGATATGGTGGATAGAATTGAAATTGGTCTATAATTGTTGACACAGCCTCTGTCACCACTCTTATGTATCGGATGAACTCTTGACTTCTTGTAGATCTTCGGGAATACACCGGTTGAGAGTGACAAATTACAGACGTAAGTTATAGGTTTAGTTAGAATATCTTTATTAGTTTTCAAGATGTCGCTAGAAATTAAGTCAAGACCCACGGAACAATCACTCTTTAATCCGGTTATTATCGTCCTAACCTCTTCTTCATCAGTAGGGAGCAGACAAAATGAATGACTACACGAATTTAAGGTGTTGGGTTCCTTTTGTAGATTATTTTTAATAATTTTTTCCGCTAGCAATTTACCAACATTTGCAAAATATCATTTTTTTCGCTAGAATAAGTTCAAATATAGGCTTGGTTTCTTTTTCAAGATATAATATCTATAGATATTAGTATTATGTTAGTTAATGTACCGGAAGACGCAAGCAACCGCCCTGAAATCTGTTTTAGGGAAAATAGCAAAAAGCATGTGATAGGGATGGAGTTATAACACATTCATTTTCTTTCTTTTAACATCATATCTGTCTTTTAACACCGTTAGAAGTTTCTAGATCTCTGAAAGTAACTACAAACTGACAACGTGAGCATCGTAATGGCCTTATCGGTAACAATTTTTACGACTTGCATTTAAACGTTTTAGGAATCAATTATACATAATCATCTTACAGTTGACACCATAACGACGATTGTTAATGAAGAGTGCGTCACTTTTAGCGCAAAAAAATTAGCGTCACTTTTCTGACTGACCGACCGACTCTGACAAATCATAAGTGACTATAAATGGTCTAACTGAAATAAATGCCTTGAATTTTGAATTGTAAATTCAAATAAAATAATCTCATTCCTCACCTATAAGCAGACAGCTCCCTATCGAACTCCCCCACACTCCTGGACTGGAAGGTGTTCAGATACAGGTCTCGAGCCTGGTCCAGCATGATGGCCAGGATGTGGATCAGATCCTCGATGGGCTCCTGGTTTAGCGACGTCACTTGGATCAGGTTTGCTCTGAATGTGCTGTGGTTTTCCTAAGGAAAGAAAAAAATAAGACTTAATATATTAACTTCATCATTTCCCTAGCCCTTTTTCTAATTAGGTTAGAGTCGGCTTCCAGTCTTAATATCAGTGGTTTACTTGGAACGCCTGCCTATCAGACCTAGAGTGGTTGTCAGGCTTTTTGAACTCTAACTTTTTATACAGGGTATAGTCCTGTCAGGGTTGCGGAATAGTTCGCATCGTAGTTCGTTCGTTAGGTGTCGCAGTTATCTCTAAGCGTAAGAGCTCAAGAAACCAGTCACTTTATGCCTCCCTGTTGAGAGCCTCCCAGTGTCACAGTAGCCTCTACCACCTTCAGCTGATCATACTCACACGCGTCACCATACTCTTGCACTTCATCAGCTCGCTGGTGACCCTCCACAGGTACCGCAGCGGTCTCCCAGAGTAAGAGGTCAAAGTCTTAGCCACCACCCCTTCCTGTTGAGAGCCTCCCAGTGACACAGTACCCTCCATAGTCTCTAGCTAATCATACTCACACACGTCACCATACTCTTGCACTTCATCAGCTCGCTGGCCACCCTCCACAGGTACCGCAGCTGTCTGCGAGAGTAAGAGGGCGAGGACCCGGCTGCCACTCGTGCCTCCCTGTTGAGTGCCTCCCAGCGAGACAGCAGTGCTGCCTCTACCACCTCTGAGGGCGAGGGGGGGATGTCTTCACCTGGGGATTGAGTGTGGTGTAGGTTAGTATTTTTGTCAGCGGCAGATTCAGTTTATTGCTGGTTATAAACTTATCTTGCTGCCAGCGGTAAATCATCGCTCCACGTGTTTGTTTAGCGCTTTGGTTCTCTGATAGACGATTTCGGTTCGTCAAAAAATCAAACACAATTAATACAATACTTTTTTAAGTCTTTTTGGCTAAAGGTAAGCTTAAGCGTAAAAAAAATACGTTAAAATAATTCTATTTTAACGTATTTTTTTGGCAGATTTGACATTGTATTCACAGTAGTTCACATATTGTATTAATGTATTTTTAACGTAAATTTTTGACAGCTTTGACATTGTATTCATACTTAATCTACACATTGTAATCATGTATACTAAATATTGTAACACATATTTTTTTAAAAGAGTACGTATGGAGTTTCTTGCCCGTTCTTCTACATATAAAACTACCTTTTGGAATGGGCGACTAGAATCAAAATATTTTTTTAAATGTAATTGACGTTCCAAAGTGCCTCCATGGTCTAATGGAAATAAACGTTTTGACTTTAACTTTGACTTTAAACCAGCTAAATATTGTCTTATTAATAACCGTTTATACATAAACGTTTTATATATTTATTTATTTATTTATTTATCACAATCACAACTACCATTACAGGCAATATTCCTAATGCCTGCCGCATTGGTCACGTGGTCTTTAGTTACATTCTGAATTTCTATTTACTAGTTATATGTTAGCATAACATAATACAAACAATGTTACGTTTGTGAATTCATTCGGATAGCAATTAAATAAATCTATCCTATGGGCAGTGTCATTCAGTGTATGCAAGGCTCGCGTCAGGGGCGCTTTTCTGAGCAGGTTAGTTCGCGCGCGTGGCACTGCTAACAACCGTGGCCGTCGGCGTCGCAATGCATACTTATCAGGCACATTCAGACCTATCTCCTTCAACACACCAGCATTAAACCTTTTACCGCGCAACAGCTTAAAAATATACGTGGTCAAAGCCAGGTCCCTTGTTGTCTCCAGTTTGTTGTACCCAACCATGCCGATTACGAACAACGTTGGGTTGTATATTACAAGTCCAAATTTCCCTCCACCGATGTCGGTTTATTTTTTAATCACACCAAATAATGGTGATTTTTTTAATCACACAAAAAAGACGTAGTCCATAAAATTTGTAATCTTTTGGAATGCTCTCGAAACGATCTATTGATGAAACCTGACATGCTAGGTCCTAAGCATGGTCCTATTCTTACCAGCCACATGATGTATCTGCTGCAGACAGCTCCTGACGCAGGCGGCGTCGACCAACCAATCAGCATCTCGCGCGCCGCGCCGCACCAGCGAGCCGCGCTCTACTGGGTATATGTAGCCCGCCACGCCACCACGCTCGCACAGGGCGTATAATCTAGGAATTGTTCATAATATCATAAGTAGGGTTGCGGAATAGTTCTAATAGTTGCCGTGACCCCGGAACATTAAGGGCAACCGAAGGAACATGAGTGAGTTTTAGTCAGTAAAAGTCTGACACGCCCTACCGCCCTGCCTAGGACGGGAAGTCATTTGATGATTTCCCACTTACCAAAAAAATAAGTAAGTTTTTCCACTGACGGCTTCATTAATAAGGCGGTTAATAAAAAGAATGTCCTTGAAGTTTCTCCCTCCATTTTGGAATCAACAACTAATTGTTGATTAACTGATGGACACCTTTATAAGTGAAATGTTTAATAAAATTTCAGTGATTATGTCTAATTACATATTTGTAAATGTGTTGTGTCGTGGTGTGCGTCAAGCTCATCACGCCACCTTTTCCTGGGCTGGCCTCGGTGATGACGTCCATCTTCCGGCACCCACTGTGTAGCGACTTTAGCCCAGCGGTCACAACTCATGCGGCTAACGTGACCCGCCCAATCCCATTTGAGCCTGGCAGCTTATTTGCCCACATCCGTTATGCCCGTTTAGGAGCGCAGCGTAGTGTTCCGGATTCTGTCCAGTCGTTTTACACCAAGAGTGCTGCTTGTTCTTTGACACACTCTATAATGCAAGACTTTTCCGATTCGGTGAGTGACCAGGTCTAAGCACCATAGGTTAGGATGGGCAAAATACACATGTCGATGAGCTTGCGCTTCAGGGAGATTGGTAGATCACTCTTCGTTTGCGCCTCTATGTAGCAGTAGCTTTTTCAGCCGTATCCAATGCGACGACCGGTTTCCTTCTCCTGCCTGTTTTCGAAGAAAACTAGCTGGCCCAGATATATGTACTCATCGACGAAAAGTATTTCTTGCCCATAAACCGCGACCCTACCTTTAATACTGTTGGTCATTAGCTGGGTCTTAGACTGATTTGTCGTAAGTCCCACCCTGAAGCTAGCAGTGCTCAATTCTTGGAGCATAGTTTGAAGTTCCAGAGCTGGGGTGGTTAACCTTAATAAATAAATTAAAAAAAAAACCGGTCAAGTGCGAGTTGGACTCGCGCAACGAGGGTTCTGTTAATTTGTTTTTTAGTGAAATAGCTACAAATTTACGGTTTTCGGAGTTTTCCCTATACTTGTGCTACATGACCTTGCTTCTTTCCAAATTTCACGATTCTAGGTCAATGGGAAGTACCCTATAGGTTTTGATTCCCTTGCAAATGTCTAAATATGCAATGTAAACCGCCATATCTTTTTATTGCGTTGATTTAGAAACTTGATATTTTCACTGCTTTGAGAGATAGCAGACTTCAGTATGTGATATTAATTTCAGCTTGATATCTCGACGCGTTTCTGAGAAAAAGGGTCTTGACAGACGGACGGACGGACGGACAGACGGACAACAAAGTGATCCTATAAGGGTTCCGTTTTTACCTTTTGAGGTACGGAACCCTAAAAAGTCAGTGGTATCATAAACTCACGAATCTAGCACCAGTAACAGATGATGCGAGGCATGCGCGGCCACACAACACCTCGCGGCCGCGTGCGCGAGCGCGCCACAGCGGTCCAGGCGCCGTCGGAGCGCGCACTGAGCCGCGTAGCGACTGAGTACGCGGAGAGTGCCCTACAAGCAAAAAAACTAACTTTGGTCTTGTATCTCTGCCATCCAATTCATTGATAAACATATTTTTAGCACCGCGACGTATCTATCATTGGCTTCGCATATGCGAAGCCAATGATAGATACGTTATTCAACCCATAAAAAGGCTAAACCAATCTCACCTCAAGGTCACCTAACTTCACTCCCTTCTGGATGGCCAGTTCCGAGCAGTGTGAGTTCAGCTCCGCTTCCAGGGGTGTCACAGTTGCCACGTAGACGAACGGTAATCAAAGACCGTGGAAACGCTAATAGCCACTATACTTTGCAGCGGAAATAGGTGTGGGGGGCAGTACTACTTCTAAGAAGCTACTTCATTAACAAAAAGCTCTAAATTCTTCAACTTGTGCCTTAAAACCACCGGATCACGGACCAAAAAAACGGAACAAAATGATCACCTGATAAACTCCCTCCCTCATCTTATCAACAAGCACGTTGAGGGCGCCGGCGACCCTGGCAACGGTGGCCAGCTCCGAACAGTGCGCGTCTAGCTCGGCCTCCAGGGTCGGGTGCCACAGCTGCCACGTGGAGGACCGGTCGCCGCAAACCAGCGATGAAGGTGGACCTACTGCTACCACATAGTAGCCCTGGAGAATTGTGGGTGGGGTAAAGTCGTGTGTTTGTGAGTGTTATTATGGACCTATATTATTTTGCATTTGGTAGAAAGTAGTGTAAGGTTAAATATAGCAGGGACTTGAAAAAAAATACTGTAAGTTTATAGGAATATAAGGAAAAGAAAGAAAATGTTCTTCATCCACCTTTGAAAAGGGAGGATTCTTCGACCAGACGACGGGCAGTAGTCATCACACCATTGTGTCTGGTGGACTACTGCCTTGGGCTGGTTGTCGGAATTTTGTATACTAATATCGGGTCAAACTGTAATTGCGCGATGTTTGACGGACATGACCAAACTATCAATTAAGATTTTAGATTTGTTGACAACGAAATCCAAAAAATAAACGATTCGCAAGATTTTACAAAAAAGACGAAACATAAACCGCTTAACATCACCCAACCTAACTAAATAACTCACCCCCTGAGCACTAGTATAATGTAACAACGCCATGGGATGCGTCAGCGGCACCCGGCAGGTGTACGCTGCAGTGCTGCACCCCTCGACCCTGGCTCCCAGCATCAGCTTGGCCTCAGCCTCCCCAGCCCCCACGCGTACCATCACCCACGCCGCGCCTTCCACGATGGCCAGGCGACGGTCCGTGCTGGATAGGAGTGAGGATCCTGGAGGAAACCAGAAGAGGCAAAGGCTTAGGAACCATTTGATTTGAGGGTCGTAATTGTTTAATGGAAAAAGTTCAATGTTTATTTAGATAGGTGATAAGTTGACTTTTTATATTATTCTTTAAACTTGCCAGATCGTGAAATATAGAGATACTATTTAGATGTTTCCAAAAGATAAAACGGTGATGATTAACTGTTTGATCTACCCTATTCCCAATCCGACTAGACATATTTTAACTAAGATTTCGTCGGCTAGATAGCTGATATAAAAAATAACTTAAACTACACCTGTTTTCTTTTTCTGAATGCCTTACAAAACCGGTGTAATCAAGAAACCTATCTTTCACCGATATTCGAGTTAGAAATAAGATTTATAAAAAATACTTTTTTCGTATAATTCCATTGTTTAACATTTAGTCATTCTTTCTAAATAAACTGTATAAAGAACCTTAACCCACGATAACAATGAACAATTATTAAACGAAATCCATATAGTTAAATACAATAACTGAAGCGCATACCAAGAAATAAATAAAGCTCGTGCAATGCTCTGTATAACCTTATTATCGGTCAGTGTATAAGTTATAACGTATAACTGCACCATCTCCAGGGAAATCAGGGCTCCTCAGTCCGGTACATTATGAGCGAATATCTGCTAATTTACCTGATGTAACCTGACACCCATGGGTAGACTTCAAATATGGCTAGAATTTTCGAGATTTTGAACGTAAAATCGAGTGGCAATTGAGATTTTACGTAATTTCTTTGCAATTTTTTTAATCATATCAGACTGTAGCTGTCCACTGCTGATTGTACGTATGTCAAGTTGGTCGAGTGTACTACGTGAGCTCGACAAACGGATGGGCGTTTAACGCTTGTGCGACAGAACTGTAGAGCGACTCACCATAGTTCGAATGCACGCTTGTGCGACACACTGAAAATCGACATCACGCAAGTGTGACAAACGATTTCGCGACAGTAGTTCGACACTACGGTAGTGCGACACTACGGTAGTACAACAGTACTCTGATTCGACAGTACGTTGGTGTAGTATTACAGTAAATATAAATAAATAAATATCCTTGGACAATTTACACACGGCTGTCTGACCCCAAACTAAGCAGAGCTTGTACTATGGTAACCAGACAACAGAGCTCACGTAGTACACTCAAGTTGGTCTTGGGCAAGTGGAATATAAGCTGCCCGCCAGCCTTTTTTAAATCGTCGGTCTAACGTCAGCACATGACATTCATAGTGTCATGTGTCCATATCATTTCTACAACAGTAGTGTTACAGGAAGACCAAGTTATATGTGAAATGCCTTAAGTTGGAACTACGGTTAACATAACATTTCAGTCATACATTTGACTTCATTTGAGTGTACTCTGTCTATTTGCAACGCTGAATAGACGGAGTCACCCTCCTGCAGTTCACAGATAACTTGGTCTGTCTGTATGTGTAAGTACACATATCCCGCTCAGCTTCACACGGGTGTTACAAATCTTTAAAAATCTTAGCTTTTCTTTACTGTGCGTCGTAATTCAAAAGACTAGGCATGCATACAGGCAAAACTAAACTTAATTTTATACTAATATACTAATAACTAGCTATCACACACAGCTCTGCCCACGTGAATGTCGAAACTTCTATCCCATATTTTACCCCTTTCAGGTCGGAATTGTCCAAAAAAAACCTGCCTCAACCGTTACCTAGCCGTCACAAAGAACACACCCTCCCAGTTTCATGTCTCTAGGACCTGCAGTTTTGCTGTGCGTTGATCATAAACAGTCAATCAACCAGTCAGTTTACCATTTGATATATTTATATACATAAGTAACATTAACAAGTTATGTATTGTACCCGTAAATTTACATTACCTATTACAATAACAAGATTTACCTGACACCCATTTAACTGTAGTACATTTTTTATTCTCACCACACCAAAGTAACCACGGGAGTCTAAACAAGATGAATACGCTCGCTCATTTTTATACTTTGCAAGTTTCATTTATTCATCTTGAGCCATTCAGTCTCGAGGTTGCCCTAATTTATTAAAAAAACTGTTCATGTTTCATGCGCAGTCATCTTGAGTGCTTCTGCAGAAATATTAGGATGTCTACCCGAGTTTATATAAAAAATGTTGATAGTGAAATAAGTGATAGCGAGGTGGAATAAGGACCTAGTAAAATAATGCAGATGTGATTCTATGATATTATTTTATTACGAACTTTTGGGGCTTCAAGGTTAAGTAATAAGGGTTAAAGTGTCTTAAACTATTTGGCAATGGATTCTAGCCGCGACTTGATCCACGTTAAAGCTAAGTAAGTATACGTAATTTTGTAATGAATGTAAATCAATCGCCTCTTTCAATTTATATTTTTAAGTTTATATACAAAGAACAACATCGTGAAGAAACCAACTAACAAAGCTCAAATTAAAGTTGTTTTTATTTAGGCCAAAAAAGCAATTAGTAACTCATTTACAAATAAAATAGTCGCCATGTTTTACATTTTTTTGCTTCCCACCTATATTAACCGATTTTTTCCTTTATGCGCAATGATTTTGAATTTGAATGCGGAACAGCGCATGCACATTGGCTGCGAACTTATTTATTCTGTGACAGTATTCTGTGACAGTTGGCCGCGGTTCGCGCTCCGACGGGTACAACTTTGTTGTGTGTTACGCGATGTGTGTGGATTAAGGATGGTTTATTCTGTAAAACTCGCGTTGAATTTCGGTAAAGTATAGTTGAGGTAATCTAAATAATTTATATTAAAACTGAAATCGCTAATCAGCCTTGAGTAAGCTTGGTGATAAATGCTAACGTCTTTTCTACATCAGGGCAAAGGCCGCTTGTTTTTGAAGTAATTCTAAAGTAGTCGTGAAATGTAACATGTACGTAAGAAGCAGTGTCGGACCGTCTCAGCGGTCATGAGGAATTCCAAACCGTGCAACCAATGTGGTTTTTTCAAATCTAATACAAAAAACTTTAGCACTTAACTGTTAGTTCCCAATAACCGTAACCACGTAACTATAAAGTACACGTAAATAAATCCGTAACACGTAACCACGAATCGATATAAGTTACACGGTACGTTACAGGCTGCCGGTTTTCTCGCGCTTCCAAAATCTTTAATTAAAACTTGAAGCAACTTCCGAACCAAAAGTGTGGGGTGTGATATGAGGATAATTAAATTGTTTTATGTCTTTGAAAACCTATACGTCTTTAAAGTATTACCTTTTGTAAATGCTAAAGTAATTCGTATGTGTATGTCTATACGTTTTTTTACTATATGTCTAGTGTCTATGATTTGCTTTTGCTAGATTGGACAAAGACGAAACAACTATGAATAATTGAAAAACGATCTATACTCGTATGACTATTTTGAATGAAGGAGAAAAACCTGGTATGATAATATAAGTATGTATTTATGTCACCGGAAAATAACAAGATCCGTAAGTTTATCAATCTACTAGGAAGTTTATAAACTTCCGTAGGATTCTAAACGGGAGATAAATTGTAATATTTTACGTCCACATTTTCGTAAATTGATAAACTTACTGAACTCACTCGTAAAATAATAAGTAAGCAGTAACCAAATGCTACGCGCGATCTGATTGGTTGACTGTCACGTGAACTCACGTGTCACTTCTCCTTCCTCGCGGCCGCCATTGTTCGCCACGGAACATAAACTATGAACGTTGACCAATCAGAGAGCAGTGTGTTATTTTACGTATTCCAAAGATGCGTATATTTAAAAGAGTTTCTGTGATTGGTCGAACCATATAAAATCTTACGAATAGATATCCGTTAGTTTATAAATTTACCGTATGACTTCGGAAATTGATAAATTTACGAAAATGTGGACGTAAAATATTACAATTTATCTCCCGTTTAGAATCCTACGGAAGTTTATAAACTTCCTAGTAGATTGATAAACTTACGGATCTTGTTATTTTCCGGTGACATTTATATTGATTTTTCGAGGAAGTCAAGAAATGCCGACTCCAGCTAGTTTAAAACAAAAAAACACATGTAAAAGTTCTTCCAAAATCCTATCTTGCATAATAAACAATTTCATTTCATTTTATTGTATCACTGTCAACTGTAAGAGAAAGATATTACTCTAGCTGAACTATACAAGGTTTCCCGGTCGATATTACCACAGCATTGATGTCTTTAGCCGTGTGATCGTCTCTACGAATTCTTCGACAGGGGACGATACTACGATAGCCACATTCCTAGAATGCCGACCGGGGCTTCACAAGACATTTTATGTTTTGTGCGAAGGGTACAATGTAGACTGATCAGAATGAATGCTGTTAAAAGTCGCAAGTGCTTTTAAAGAGAAATGGATGGCTTTGTTTCAAAGATAAAGAAAAATATTGTAAAAGCATGTGTAAAACAGAAATAAGGCATGCAGCATTTTTTTATTAAATAATATACGAGTTTGTCTTGATGTTGAATGATTTAAGTCCGTATATAAATATAGCAGTGTGACTTTTCCATTTATAAGTAGGTATTTCCTAATATTTATAGTGTACATAACTGAAATCTCGTGCCTCGGAAAGCACGTAATACAATTGGTCCCAATTGTCATTTTTAGAATTTTGATATTACGGGTAGTTAGAAGCTAGAAAGTCTATGACCAGTCTAACCAAGGAGTATAGTGTTTCATAGTATATACTGTACTCTTTGGTATAGTGTCGCCAAGTTACTGAGTTGTGGAGGTCTGATATTTAGTGGTTCCACGTAATACACTGTTATCCAACTGAATCCGTTCAGACTGGAAGCCGACCCCAATATAGTTGGGAAATACCTAGAAAGACGATAATGAAATCCGAAATTGTGAGTCCGCTTTAAGCAAGTGTGATTCTCAATATTCTCACCTTCTCTGTATAAGAAGAAGTGTAATAGGGCTATAGTAGACTAGTATTATTATTGTCGTCACATATTGTCTGTGTGAGTGTAGATCACAAGAGAAATGTTACGTAACGATAGCTATGTAATACATAGACATTAGTCCGATAAGCGCCGTGTACGGATTCCCGGACAGGCGATAACATTACATTCCTGGAGCGTCGGCGTGTTCGCGTGCTGTCAGCAGGACTGTGTCTTTGTTCCTCGCTTTATGTTAGTAAGTTTTTGGCTATGTTAAGTTTTACGAAAAAAATGTGTAGATTTTTGCAACTATTCTGCACCTATATCTAACATAAGGTATAAGTTACATTATACAGATTAGGTAGTTCTGATACAACTTTTACTTAAACTGTATCTTACATAAAGCAAACGCATACTTAACTACTACTTAACTGCACCTAAATGTGAAAACTGTCTTACCTAAAAGGTTGACAACATTGAAAATATACCTATTAGCTTTCGCCCGCAGCTTCGCTCACGTGGATGTCAAAACTTCCACCCCCTTTAGTCACTTACTCTTCACAAAGAACACGCCCTGAAAGTTTCATGTTTCTAGGACCGGCGGATTAATCAACAGTCAGCCAATCAGTCAGTCAGTTTATTGTGTTTTATTTCACATATTTAGATCAGAGTCATGGAGGTTTACCCACCTGCCTGACTCGAGTTTCCATCGTATTCCTACCGAGTAAAAGGCTAATTTACTTTCCTAAGAGTGTAAAGAAAACTGCTTTTAAATGTCCAATCATACACTGGGATCTTCAACAGTCAACAGTGGCCAAGTCTATCCCGTCTAGAGTCCATGTAACCATGTACATACATTATTCACCATTCATTGTTATGTCACCACTCACCTCGCTGCAGATAGCAGTGCCCGCACGGCGCGGCGTGCTGAGCTGCGCGCGATCAGCTCCACCCAACGTTCTATCACTTTGTCCCTAGTTCCCTACCCACACTCACCTCGCTGCAGATAGCAGTGCCCGCACGGCGCGGCGTGCTGAGCTGCGCGCGATCAGCTCCACCCAACGTTCTATCACTTTGTCCCTAGTTCCCTACCCACACTCACCTCGCTGCAGATAGCAGTGCCCGCACGGCGCGGCGTGCTGAGCTGCGCGCGATCAGCTCCACCCAACGTTCTATCACTTTGTCCCTAGTTCCCTACCCACACTCACCTCGCTGCAGATAGCAGTGCCCGCACGGCGCGGCGTGCTGAGCTGCGCGCGATCAGCTCCACCCAACGTTCTATCACTTTGTCCCTAGTTCCCTACCCACACTCACCTCGCTGCAGATAGCAGTGCCCGCACGGCGCGGCGTGCTGAGCTGCGCGCGATCAGCTCCACCCAACGTTCTATCACTTTGTCCCTAGTTCCCTACCCACACTCACCTCGCTGCAGATAGCAGTGCCCGCACGGCGCGGCGTGCTGAGCTGCGCGCGATCAGCTCCACCCAACGTTCTATCACTTTGTCCCTAGTTCCCTACCCACACTCACCTCGCTGCAGATAGCAGTGCCCGCACGGCGCGGCGTGCTGAGCTGCGCGCGATCAGCTCCACCCAACGTTCTATCACTTTGTCCCTAGTTCCCTACCCACACTCACCTCGCTGCAGATAGCAGTGCCCGCACGGCGCGGCGTGCTGAGCTGCGCGCGCACACAGCACGCGGGAGCCGCCGCCGCCGCGCGCTGACGTGCAGCGAGCGATCAGCTCCACCCAACGTTCTATCACTTTGTCCCTACAACAGGAAACTGGCAATAAAAATGCTATAGCCTTTTGACTGGCAGAGCCGTGTATGACAGCCCAAAATGTGTCCAGAACGCCACGGACACGATCCCTTGACAAAATCCTTGTTTAAAAAGCTTGGCACCGAGGGCAGGGATGTGCGGGTGCATTACCACGAGTCTTTATTGCGAGATGCGATAATTGCATAAGCTCTAGTGTACAATCAGTGTCGTTTCTCGCAATCTTATGGTTAACTTTAAACAACTTTCAGCATTAGAGATGGCTATTTTCGCGACAATCCCGCCACACAATTTCTAACTACACAACGCCAGAAAGCCAGATTCAACAGTAGGGTTGTACAGAAAAGTGCTAAACAATGAAGCTAAACGTGTCCCGAAAAAATATTCAACGGTTTCGGATTCATAAAATATTCAAAAGAGAACAGCAAATGAATAAGAAACAATACACCAGGACAAAAAAAATTAACAAAATACTAACCTGCACAAATACCCTGAAGGTGTGAGGAACTCCTCCCATTTGTCAGCTTCCCTCCCTGTGAGTCGGACGCGGCCGTACCCGACAGGTCCGTCTTGCAGGCGACAGTCATCTCCCAGATTTAGGGGAGGAAGAGAGTCCAGAGTCACTAGGTACTCCAGCGAACGGGACCGCATCTGATGAAAGGATAAGATTTATGTTAAGCCAAGAGAATCTAAACAATGCTGTCAGTTTTGCACAACTATGTAATTAAGATAGTAAGAAAGAGATGGAGAACAGCTAATCTTAAGTAGAATAAGGAGCAGTCCAAATCTATTAGTCTAGCTAACACTTTGACTTTGACTGTCGGTGACTTAGACGAAATGATAAACAATCAACCTGAACCATGTTTATCTTATAGGACAGAGGGCACCCTCTGTCCAGCAGGCTAGGCTAAAGTAGCTAAATAACTACATAATAAAGCAGCTAACACTAGATTTAAATACCTACCTTCTTCCCCCTGTGCA
Source organism: Athetis lepigone (assembly GCA_033675125.1). Lineage (NCBI taxonomy): Eukaryota > Metazoa > Arthropoda > Insecta > Lepidoptera > Noctuidae > Athetis > Athetis lepigone. Next base: position 18,020,496 of record CM066225.1, read on the forward strand.
GAGCTATTAGATGACAGCATCGGAACCTCGGGTCCCTCTGACCAGCTCCGTCCACTATCCTCTGAACAAGGCTCTCCACTGTACTCTCCAGCTCAGTTGAAATCCGTCCTGTAGAACAAAAACAACATATTCCATAAACAAACCGAACAGTCGAATTTCTTGGCAGCATGGTCAGATTTAAAGAATACTGGATGTAGGTTAGATAGTTCCACAACTCTATTATAAAGAGAAGACCCTCATCTAAGGGAAGATCAGACACTGTAACTATTTAGACTGCTTACAGTCGATGGCCAGGTTTCTGTATCAGTTAAAATAGGTTAGTTCCATTTCGCACGTAGCTTGTTTATGTTTATTAATATCTCAGATATCAAAGAACGTTTCGATAATATCCACCGATAATATCTCAGATTCCGCATTACGTAACACCGTAAGCACCTAAACAACCACCAGCATACCTGTCTGGTCTTCTTCCCAAAGGTTGTCCACGTAGGAGTTCAAGGTCCGCAGCTGGTTGAGTGAGAACCGCAGCCCTGATGCAGGCAGACGCAGGTCTCCACCGGGCGTCTCGCTCGTGAGACCTGAAGCTCCAGAACCCATTGTTCCTTGTAACCAGAGGGGATGGGTCAATGTGGCTTTGTCATTTACATATGAAGTTAATCTTGGAAAGAAAACGTGGTGAAAAAACCTAGATTTAAATACAGGTCTAATGTAGTCAAACCGTCTTAAGTAATCATGACACTTAACACTTGTCTTTGCTCTTTAATAAAACAGATTTTTTGTCCTGCGAACGATCAAAATTTATATAAAATCTCATACCCAAAAGTTGTTAAAATCGCGACTTCAGCTAACAAAAGAGTTGATATCTTCGAAACTACTGAACCAATTTGGTTGGGATGAACAATGTCTAAGAAACATCGCTAGATAACCTACATTCAAAATAGAGAAACTGCATCCAAATCGGTTTACGCGTTTGAGAACTTCGGTACCACAGACGGACACACTTACATGAGTCAAACTTATAAACAGCAGAACTTCATCCACCTGATTGTATTTGAACTGGTACAAACCTATATGTTTAAGTCTGTAATGCCTCATGTACTACAATCTCCCTTTTTTGAAAATAAAAAATTATATAATTATACTTCAGGCTTCGTCCTCGGGATTAGCTAATAACACATGTAGTACCGCCTAGTGGTTCGCCAGTCTCACACTATAGTTGAGGGTAGAAAATAAAATTAAAAAATAAATTCACGTCAACAAGACAGTTGACCGACCCGCTTGCTTCATTCGCTTTTTAGTGCTCGCCACGATCACACGCTCGCGTCTCAAAAGTGCTAATTGTTTATTCCAAGTGCTTATCCAACATGCCTAAACGGAAACGAGGAAGATTACGATCATCTGCTGCGGTAGTTCAAGAAATTAAAAAAGAAAGTGTTGCGAAGATGCCGTAAGTACGCTGAGTCGTTCCAACTCGCTTGATACTCGTTCCCGCTCGGAGTCTCCAGGTCAGTCATTGTGTATTTATTGTTTGTTAGTTTTATTGCTGCCGTACAAAGCCCGTTTAATAACGAGCTGGCGATAAATAAGTCGCCATAATGCATGTCCATTAGGCAACGATTTTACTTGCCTTATTTACTTTTACATACATATCAAGTGTATCAAAACCTTTTTGTCACGGTTTTATGTTTACTAAGAAGTAACTTGTAGATACTTACTTATACAGTGTGTAACTGAATTAATGCACTTTGAGAAAATAGTTTGTTCAGAATCGTTTACTGAATCGATTTTTGTTATTTTCAATATGGGTAATATTTTATCCCAAAAATAATTAAAACTACGTACATTGCTGTCACACTTCCGCTGTACAGTCAAAAACAAACTAAAATGGATGAAATACCTACTACGCTAGACCCTTATGCAAGTGCGACGGTGTGCATGCGTAAATTTGTAATGTGACTATAATTTTCTCCCACAATCTGTACAACAAATTAATAAAAAAAAAAAAAAAAAAAAAGACACTGTTTTAAACATAATAATAAAAAATCAGTGTATGTATTATGATTATAACATAATATTCTAATTTGGGTGTCTGGTGGTGTGCGTTTATTCCGGGACATATTGTACACAAATTTTTTACAATACATTTAATCAATCTTAAGAAAAGTGTTGACTAAATTAGCTAAATAGGTTACATTTCATACCTATTGGGTTTAACTACCATTCGTAGAAACTCCTACGATATTTTAAGAAATGTTGTCTTTGCAAGTTTACCTACTCAATATCAAAATAGAATAATAGTTATGCGAACAGTATTTTAGGACTGTTTCTTAACTAATTGTCAATAAATTAGTGTGACTCAATCGTGATATTTTACATAAATTTTATAATAAAACATATTTTTTATAATAAAACATTACTTACACCCGTGATAGTAATAGTTACCTAGCCGGGTTTGCGTACTTCTCTGAAGTTGTACTACCCAATAAAAGCTTTGCGGACAGTATTCTAGGACTGTTTCTTAACTAATTGTCAATAATTAGTGTGACTTACTTGTAACATGGTACTTACACAACTAAAGATTATTATAACTTGGAGCTGTACTACCCGACAAATTAGTCTTGCGAACAGTACTTTGGTCTGTTTCTTGACTAGTGTAGGTCAGTAATGATGACGTAGATGGGTTTGCGTACTTCTCTTTGGAGCTGTACTACCCGATAAATTAGTCTTGCGAACAGTACTTTGGTCTGTTTCTTGACTAGTGTAGGTCAGTAATGATGACGTAGATGGGTTTGCGTACTTCTCTTTGGAGCTGTACTACCCGATAAATTAGTCTTGCGAACAGTACTTTGGTCTGTTTCATGACTAGTGTAGGTCAGTAATGATTACCTAGATGGGTTTGCGTACTTCTCTTTGGAGCTGTACTACCCGATAAATTCGTCTTGCGAACAGTACTTTGGTCTGTTTCTTGACTAGTGTAGGTCAGTAATGATTACCTAGATGGGTTTGCGTACTTCTCTTTGGAGCTGTACTACCCGATAAATTTGTCTGGCGAACAGTACTTTGGTCTGTTTCATGACTAGTATAGGTATCGGTGGTTTTCAGATCAAGAACGTAATAACAACGTTCCAAACCTACTTGACGGTATTGTTGATTCTGAGCCATGTGCGGAGACACTCGTCGACCCCGTCCCGGAACCCGACGAAGAGTGCCCCCGCCCCCTGCCGCCACCCGCCGCCGCTAGCGCCGTGGAGCCGGTGACAAATACTGAGGAGCCTGAGTCAGCTGATACGCTAAACAGTACAATACTCGAAATACTGGGCGAAGATCCTACTATTTCGAATATTTTCGGCCCCGAAATTCATAAGGACTATTCCGGAGTAATTGAAAACTAGTTAATGCTCCTGTATTAAATGCCGAAATTAACGCGGCTATTTACGACGTTAATGCCAAACGTGACAAAAATGTTGAAATTAGACAGAGACAAGTTTCTACTAATAACTAAAATGACAATAATCCCGAGCCTATGTTTTCTTTTGCATTAAGGGATACGAAATCCCATTCAAATAACTTCAAAAAAGCTATTCATGATTTATTATGTAATAGAGCTATGTCAAAATGTCAACCTACCGATGGTTAATTTTTATCTAGTATATTTCTAGTGTCTAAAACAAATGGCAAATATAGTATCATCCTAAATTTTAAAAGAACTTAAAAAAAAAAAAAAATTATTACAGCTGATCATTTTAAAAAATGAAGGTCTACGCACATTATTAAAATTAATAACAAAAATAGATTTAAAAGATGCTTACTATTTTATAAGTATTCATTATAATTCAAGAAAATATTTAAGATTTAAAGTTCAACAACTGTACGAATTTTACGTTCTACTATTTTGCTTAAGCACTGCCCCATATACATTCACTAAAATAATGAAACCTACTGTCCGGTTACTACGTTTGGCAGGCCTAATATCTATTAATTACTTAGATGAGTCATACGACAAATGTTTGTACAATACTGTACAATCTAAGAAATTAATTACATCTCTCGGATTTTTAATTAATGAGGATAAAAGTTTAATGATACCTAGTCAAGTATGTACATTTCTAGGTTTTGTTTTAGACTCTGAAAACTTCCAGATCACGTTACCCTCGGGAAAAATAGTTCGCGTCAAATCAGAAATTAAAAATATGCAAGATACGTGAATTTGAACAAATGGTCGGATTACCAGTTTCATTTTTTCCGGCTGTAGAATACAGCTTGCAACTATTTGAACGCGTAAAACATTTAAACTTAAAACCTGATGATAACTATGATAAATTTATGAATATATCTAGTGTGTTACTACCTGATCTAAGATGGTGTTATAATGCAATACATATACCGTTTTGTAGCACGATACGCATGATCTGAAAATTTTCTCAGATGCCTCAACTACGGGGTGGGGGGCTGCCTGTGGCAAAGAGAGGGCTAGCGGGTTGTGGAGTAATCAAGAGAAGACACAACATATATAACTACTACTTGCGGCCTTCCTTGGTTTAAAAGTATTTGCTAAAGATTTAAATAACTGTCAAATTTTACTCCTCATCGACAACACTACAGCCGTCTCTTACATTAATAGGATGGAAGGTATTTCGTTACCCCACCTCACTGACATCACTCGTCAGCTATGGCAGTGGTGTGAATGTCGCAAATTGTACGTCATAGCTCATTACATTAGTTCATTAGACAATAACACGGCAGATGCCGAGTCAAGGCGGACTGGGCATACCAGGAAATTGTCTCAACGTATGGGGTACCTCAAATAGACTTATTTGCCAGTCGAATAAATACTAAATACTCTGCCTAGATCTCCTGGCACAGAGACCCCAATGCAATGGCAGTTAATGCATTTTCAATTTCCTGGGCCGATATTTATTTCTATGCTTTCCCACCTTTCTCTGTCGTTTTAAAGATACTGAGAAAGATAATTACAGATAAGGCTAGGGGCGTACTAGTCGTACCACATTGGCCCACAGCTACTCAATTTTTAAAAAAGCCTTTTATTGTCTGATCCAGTTGTGTTTCAAGGCAAACGCAAATCCAATTTTATGTTTCAGTTCTAGCGATCGCGACATATACACCAAACTTAATTAAACCCCGGTGGCAGGGAACTTATGCGGACGGCGTGGGTAAGAACAAGCGTATCTCCGTCAGCAGTTAATGTGATGTTGGCGTCTATTTCTGAAAACTCCTATAAACAATATGATGTTTACTTACGGCGCTGGTATGGTGATTTGTATAACGCTTCGATTCCACAAATAATTAATTTCCTAAACATTCTCTATGAAGAGGGATATCAATACGGGACGCTTAATTCTTGTAGATCCGCGTTTGCCCTACTCATGGGAAATAATTTAGGAGAAGATGATAGGATCAAAAGGTATTTTAAAGGTATATTTCGGATACGTCCTCCTTTACCCAAGTATGAAATAACATGGGATACTACAATAGTAATAAATTATCTCAGCCAGTTTTATCCCAACGAAATGTTATCCCTTGAAAACCTTTCGAAAAACTTATCACTCTCATTGCCCTTTTGACTGCGCACAGAGTACAGACCTTGTCAAAGATCAATTTTAAAAACATAGAATTGTCCCCTTCTAAAGTAACTATCAAAATACCTGACCTCTTAAAAACAACACGCTAAGGATGTTTGCAGCCATTGTTAGTGTTACTGTTTTTTGAGGAACGACCCGAAATAATATGTCCTGTCTTGACTTTACTTACCTAACTCGAAAAATCAAGCCCGTTGCGAAAGAATATTGACTCCCTCTTCATAAGCTTTAGAAAGCCTTACAATGCTGTCGGTTCTCAAACCTTGAGTAGGTGGATAAAAGACACCCTGCGCAATAGCGGTATCGATGTGAACATGTCCACCGCGCACAGCACAAAGCACGCCGCTACATCCGCGGCTCTTCAGCTGGGCGTCAGCCTAGATCGAATAAGAAAAACCACTGGATGGAGCGGCTCGTCAAGCACATTTTGGTTCTATAATAGAACCATAGGTAATGTCAATAACAATTGAAATGATTGTTTTGCCAGAACAATTGTAAACAATAACTCAAATGAAGGTTAAGATACGCTGATTTATAATTACCTATTTTCTTATATCTGTTTGTAAAATTGAGGAATAAACAAAATATTTCACACTACTATCTCTAAAAGTCTACATGTGTTATTAGCTAATCCCGAGGACGAAGCCTGAAGTATAATTAATGATTAAACGAACTTACCTGTACGTGAAGTTCTATCATAATTATACGAAGGCTTCGTCCGAAGGGATTAGCAACCCTCCCTCCCATTAGTTACCCCATTTATTGTGTGTGAAATATTCAAGATGCGGCTACTCTCTAAACTAAATGAAGCAAGCGGGTCGGTCAACTGTCTTGTTGACGTGAATTTATTTTTTAATTTTATTTTCTACCCTCAACTATAGTGTGAGACTGGCGAACCACTAGGCGGTACTACATGTGTTATTAGCTAATCCCTTCGGACGAAGCCTTCGTATAATTATGATAGAACTTCACGTACAGGTAAGTTCGTTTAATCATTAATTATTTTATATAAATTATATAAACATCCCTGCGGCGCTGGCTAAAAAAAGGGTCCGTAATATGAATGTTGGACAAACATGTGTGCGTGATAAAAGTAATAAAACAAGCAATACTGTCAGCACAGTTAATTATTTAGATATTATCTCCGTGATGAGCGGTTGACACTGAACGTGCTAACACAATGTGCTAACGTGTTTAGCGTGACCAGTCACGTGACCTTTGACCTCCATGTAGAAAAGTTAATAGTATATCATAGGATTGGGAGAATTCCTGCTAGACAAGATTTGTAATAGTATATTATGTCAAAGACCGAAGGATTTTTCCACATTCAAAACTCAAATATACATAATTCCGATACCTAGAAATACCTCATTAATTGAAATTCAGCAAGATAACATTAGTTACAAAATTCATTTAACATATTTTCTCTTTAATAACTCTCGTCACTTTCTTCTTCACAAAGTATTAAAGAAAATACGAATTAATTTTAATAAATGTTATATACAGGTGTACATCGTATTTTTTTTCTTTGAGTTTGCTTGTTCTTCACCATGGAGATCTATAATTTAGGACAAGCAACCAACTAGATGTAACTTTCAGACTCTTCGACAATTCCTAAGTGTCTAAAATAACTAAAATAATTACTGTGACTTTGGTGGGGCTAGCATCAATAAATCGATTACCATTATTTTAGTAGCTGACCATCGTCGGTAAAATAAAGTGACGTGAATCATTACACATCAAATTATCTGTTTACATCCTACAAACTATCCTTCCCATCGATTTGTCCAAACAACGATCAATACAATCACAATCAATTGTGTAACATTGATGACACGATGTGCGCGGGCGCACAATATGAGCAGAAATCAAAATGGCGCCGATTGTCGTACTTCCGCCGGAAGCGCATTATGTGGTGCCGGTCATGCGAGTAGGTGACCGTGGTCTGTTATCTATTTGGAGTTTTTGAGTTGTTTACGTGGTTTTTAAACGAATTATTTATGCAAACTGCAAGAATCATATGAAAACGTTAAACTCTCTTCTCGCCCTGTCGCGGTCAAAGTAACTCTGAAGAAATAGAGCCATAACACAGTCGCTAGACACTAGGGATATTATAGTATTATTAAAATTAAATCTGGCAAGTCTAACCCAAAAAAAAAAAGTTTACTATTTACTTTGGATGTTTGATAAGCGGTTTTTGTTTGTGTTTCTTTTTATTTATCCCACATCTACAACAAAGTGACAAAACAGTTATGGTTCATAATTCCAACGACTTGCAAAACAGACAATGAGCCGGGACACATTGTGAATGATACGATAGCGTGTGCAGTCTTGATGATGCTTATAACGTTCTATGCAATACGATCAAGATCAATCAGTAACCCAAGTACTTTGCCTGAAACCTGCTTCTAGCATACCGACTACTCTCACCAACTCTTGTCGGATTAAGATTTAACAATTTTGTTTATAGAATCAGTAACGATACAAAAAGGAAATACAATAACGTCAACTGGAACAATACTCTAAAATGTAATTATTCCACAGACACTTTTGATATGTTTTTAAACATACATACATTAAACATCCATATGTACCGTACTTAGATTCAAGAAAATATTGTCGGGTGAAAGTCATTATTTCAATTAGTTTCTGCCAGAGCTAATCCCCAAATATTAACAACAATTTCGCAACAAATACCAACTCGGATCTATTCAGTTGTTATTAGCAATATCATTAAATAAATACCGACTCCCCAGCTTCACATTTAACTTCGCAAATAGCAAATCAATAGATCCATAGAATCCATTAGTAGCACACAATCGAATGAGTCATTTACTCTACAGTGCTGTAAGCCCACTAATGAACTACTAATGAAGCTAACTAGGTATAAAGACTTGCTAAACGTAAAAAACTTGAATGATACGATTGATGCTTCGTGTCGACTGGGTCGTGATTAATTAACGTCGTTTTTGTCTGTTGAAAGGAACGATATTACAAGTAAAAAGACGAAAATAGGTCATAGGCGTACCGCGAAGGGTCCCTCTTTTTCATGTGAAAAATCTTACTAAGTCACACTACTATCAGAAGTTCTTGAATAGATGGTGTGGCTTTTTAGCCACCTTCGAAAAGGAGGAGGTTCTTATCAATATAAACATGCATGTTGATGGCATGTTCTTTATGTATGCGTTTGTGTACCTGCCTTAAAGTTTAAATCTCATGTATGGCTATTTAATTACTTTGTATTACCATAATTGAAAAACATTGCCTAGCCTAATTCCATTTTAAGCTTCAAAAAACCGGTCGTTTATACGTGTTATCACGCCCCAAACACTGCAACTAGGGAAAATATTTGTCAAGACAACGAAGCTCAGAGTACCCAGTAGAAAGAAAACCCAAACCGTTTGTCAGAAAAGAACAGCGGAGGAATAAGAAAAAATAATAGTCGTGTTTTATACATGAATATCGAAGAATTTAAAGAGAGAGTGTAAAATGGAGGGGACTGGACTAGACAAACTTAAAACTACTATAGAGACTTATGTTTAGCTGAATGCAGTTATGTACTAAGAAGCACTACCATTATGTATTACTATGATTGAACCAGATTTAGGTATAAGTTTAGCGCCATATGTATACAGTGACATTTAGTGCAAGTAGGCCTAATGGTGCTTCAACACAGGCTATATTTTGCCGGCAATTTATGGCTACAATACAATGCTAGCAATTTACATTAACGTTTCAAATACTTGAAAATGATTCAGCTTCCCATGACAGTATAGTAATAGTTTAGAAATTGTAGTTAAAACAAATCTATAACTTTCGTGATTTTAGATTCTGTAGTTTCGGCTATGCATTGATTAGCAATAAAAGGCCTGTATACTAATAATAAAAAAGAGAAGAAATCTTTTTGTGTTGGAGAGCCCATTTATCGAGTAAGGTTATAGGCTATACAACATCACGCTACAACGCGACGGGAGCCGAGCAGTAGCCAAAAATACTTGTGTATCCAGGGGGACAGTTCGTTATTTATAGATGAACACATGACAACTAAACAAAACCTTCTATTAAAACAAAAGACAGACGGTCATGACAGTCCTCAATACCCTTCAAACACTCACCAATTATAGTTTTTTTTAACCAATAGAGTAGTTATTTATCTTTTTGCACGTTACTGAGTTACGGGCGACTGCCTCCGTATCTCCGCCACAATGGGTAACGAATGGCCGGTCATTTTACCCACTAATCACTGTCATTAGGATAACATTGATGTATGTGGAACTGTGGAATATGTGGCTGCTTTATGAGGAATATTTATAGAATATTCTGTTGTGATGGTCTGGTATGGATTTGTTGAGTTAACCACTTACGTATGTTTAACTTTTGTATGTTGAATTTTAACCGTAATTTAACCGTTTTTTTTCGTATGTTTTTTTTTCGACGACCAAGCGACATCCGGCTGTCGTGCTGCTATTGTGTCTCGAATCACAAGTGTTCGAAGGTTTAATCTTTCGACGACCAAGCGACAGCCGGCTACTGCTATTGTCTTTCTCGAAAGTTCTCGATTTGTCGCTTATTTTAATCATTTATATTATATTGAAAGAAAGAAATAAAGAATTTTTTTTCCAAGGAGTCCATGTATTATTTCTTAAACTCGTGACTCGTGACCTGCTCTAGCTTCTTTGAAAATCTCGGCTTTTCTTTTAGTACACGGCAAGGTCTTGGCTTTTATTTCAATCTTTCTTTTGAACCACTGTTTGATGAACCGGGTTGCATTCAAATCTGTTTGTGTTTAAAAGATCTAAGCGTATTATAGACAGAGAGAAAAACAGTAAGCGTTTTCTTTTAATAATGTTAAAATATTTGTGTGCTGATTACTCTATGATCGTGTTTCTAAATACAACGGCTTTTATCTCTTAATTAGCCTCTCAACCAAAATTAACATAAGCTTGTACTTAAAAAACAATTATTATAGTAATCAATTGATTAATATTCTATTATTCGCCGTCATCGCGTTTGACCTTAATTTCCATAAACCAGGTGAGTCACGATTATCTTATGCGCTGACAAGATAATCTCGTACCATAGACCATAGATAAAAGAGATTATCATGGCGACGAGTCATGAGATCAACGTGGTGACAGGCCTTTGCTGGATTTAAAATTAGGTCGACCTAATCTTCTATATACAGAATGTCCCACGGCTATGCCACATGGAGGGAAAGTACCTTAAATATTTTAGATAGAGCATTTTACTGAAAGAAGACATTATATGAATTTTTAAAATAATTTAGACTGCATTCATAGATATTTAAATAATTAAATGGTTGGGCCGGGAATCGAACTTGTCCCACAAGAAAAAATAATCATCCTGTAGAAACCTTTCGATCGGTATGATAAAAATCATACCGATCGAAAGGTTTTATCATAAGGATTATTTTTTGCTAAATAACATAGTGTCACAAATAAAAGGAAGACCGTACATTTTAACATTTGATGTCAAATTTTGTTCAGGAAAGGTAAAAGCATACATTGGCCGTAAGGACATACAATTGACAATCATATCTGCTTATTACTAATTATAATTAATCTACCACAACAAGACCAAAAAATCGGCAGGGAACGAAATAATCAAAAGTCATCACTTTGTATTCAAAAAGAAGAGACTCACTTTGAGCATTTGAAAAATTTACTAATTTGTATTAAAAATGTTAAAATTAATGGTCTTCCTTTTATTTTTGACACTATGATATAGCAAAAAATTATTCTTGTGATGAAGCCTTTCGATCGCGATCGGTAGGATAAAACAACAGGCTGATTAATTTTCTCGAGTAACAGGTTCGATTCCCGGTTCAACTATGTATTTATTTAAATATCTATGAGTAAACTTTAAAATGTTTTTAAAATTCAAATAATGTCTTCTTTCAGTAAAATGTTCTATCTACAATATTTAATGTACTTTCCCTCCATGGGGCATAGCCGTAGTGGGACACCCTGTATAATATAAAAAATCGTAAACTGACTGACTATGTGACTATATGGGTGAATTAAATATCAATGCATAGCCCAAATCGCTGGTCCTTAGAGACATGAAACTTGAATGGTATGTTCTTAACCTGTTGACGAACAACCGACAGCCGGCTGTCGGGCTGCTATTGTCTTTCTATTGTGACTCAAATCACGTGTGTTCGAATTAATGAAGAGTAGGTGGCCTCTAGGAAAGATTTTTTGGAGATTCGATCTCTAAAGGAGTAAAACAGTGAATGGAAGTTCACACGATCAAAGCCGCGGGCGAAAGCTAGTTAAGTAATTATATTATTATGAAGATATTTTAATGGTTTCTTTTACTTTTAGTAGGTTTTTTCTATACCTTACCTATAACATTGATTTAAATAATGTATAACTATAATAATAACTATCTACAAACGGCTGGCGATCGTCCCGCGCTAGATACTTTGTCTAGCCTGGGAATCGAACCCATTAGGGATTTCCAAATTATATTGAGTTTACGCTGACGGCTTGTAAACCTACTTGTAGCTTTGTAATAATAATGCTTATTTTTTTAATATTACTAAAATGAATGGAACTATTGGAATGTTTTAATATCCATATTGGTTTCCACTTTAATTGGTAATATCTAAATGATATGTCATATAAGTGTTAAAATAAAAACTCGACTACATTAAAAAACAAAATTAATAAACGAAAAACAAATAAGTACCTACCAGTTTTCCAAAACTTTCACAATAATAAAAGCACAAAACAAAACTAAAAACAAACTTCCATTGCTGTCAAAATTGGCGCGCTAACTTTACGAGTATTTTCCCGAGGCACAGGCGCCGCGGCATACAGCCACACAACAAATGTTTGTGTCCGAACAACACTGTTTACTCTGTCATTCAGCCTTTGTTACCATGGAGGTTTGTTGGAGGACGAGTCGCCTATTATTTATAAAATTTTGCTTTACTCTTTTCGGACAAAAACATGTAAGCTTTTCCGCATCTGTTGTATGTTATTAGAGGCTATTACGGGTATAACACTTAAAATAATGTCTGTTTTACGATTTTTTAGGTGGATTTAAATTAACACGGGTAGGTAACACGGCAAGTATGTAAAAGAAGTTTGTACTTTGGTAAAGGCAATAATAGCAGGAATCACGCTAGTAGATAAATCCATTTTTTATCTGTCTATTTCTTGTTATTTTTTTTAAGCGCGCTATTTTCTGGAATTTTCTGTAAGTATTGGAAAAACTGCGAGGGACAGCTATTTCATTATTTTTTTACTTTTTAATCTTAAAAGGTATGTGTTTGGATGTTTGTAAATTTTTAACGCAAAAACTACACAACGCATTTTGATGAAACTTTACAGTAATTAATCAGTAATGTAGCTTACACAATCAGAATACGAAATAGGGTACGTAACATTACGCTATGACCTACGGGCGCAAAGAAGTAAATAAAAACAGCTAGTACATGTATATTTCGACTGACTAGTTGGTTTAAAAATAGTACTAGCTTACTATTTTTCAAATGGGTTCTTCGTTTCTAAGTTATTATGTATATATCGTTTAATTTTGTTCGTCCCACCGACTTCATCCCCCTTGTGGGACGAACCGGAATTCGTTTACTCGAGTTATTTTTTTTTTATTTTCCTTCATTTCTTTTCTCAGTACAGAAACCCAAACTTTTCATAAGTACAAGTGTATTCATAATATAAGTATGTATTTTGTCTGTCTGTCTGTCAGTATGCATGTCCAGGTATATGTTTGTCTCTATGTTACGCTTTTTGGTCTAAACCACTGAACTAATTATGATGAAAATTGTTAAAAAGATAAATAAAACTTTGAAGAAAGACATAAGACTAGATACTCTAACCCGCGGCTACTGCAACAACGACCACCGACTTCCAAGCAGACGAAGTCACGAGCAGAAACTAGTACATAATATCTATAAAATAAAGTGTCTTAAGCCAGTTTTAATCTGAAACGCCAAGACACGGAATTATTTGCCTACTAAACTTCAAAACTTCCAATTCTGCCGGCATATAGTTACGTAAACTTGAATAGTTTCTTTATCAGGCGGCAAAACTCCTTATCGCGTAAGTTCTGTCCCAAATACAGCTTTACTTCGTTGAAAGGTATTAAAAAGCTATTAGGTTCGGAGAACGCTATTCTGTTGGAAATTCCAACTGTTAGACGTTACCTACCTATCTCTTTTACTTACAACTAGATATAGAGCATCTGATATTTTCCTTTATCATATAAATATCTAGGTGTTGCCCAATAGGATTGAAATTTAAAAAATACTTCTTTAGTGTTAATCATCATCAACTCCCTAGCCTTTTGACACTATGTTTAAGGTTAGTTTAACTACACTGATATTATATAGAGGTATAGTTTTTTTTTGTTTGTAGGAGGTAATTTCTGAAATACTCGGTACGTGTAACAAACATCCTTACAAAGTTTGACATTTAAAATAAGTAGTAAGTATCAAATAGGTTTGACCTATTTAATAAAACTCACGAAAGAGTTTTCTCTTCTTTACTTACATACAAAACTGGCCGTCATATCCTAAAAAAACAGGTGATGGCCATTATAAATCGAGAAAAAAAAGAAATAAAAAATAAACACAAATGGCGTTTCTAATTTTTTTGATAAAAGATGGCCAGCAATTCTTGTTAATGAATAAACCGAAGAAGATCCAATGAGGTTCTATTCAAAATAGTAGTTACTTATTAAAACTTTTACAAAATATTAAAGATTTTTCTGTAAGGTCCCTAGTCTTAATAACTACAATACAAGTATCAGTATTAGTATTAGTCAGGCCTCTTGTCTTCTCTCATCTCGTCTTGTTTCTTTCATCGCCTGCGATCAGCCATACGAATTAGAGTAGGTAAATCATAACGAAACCGTGCGTACGTCCGGCGCCGTCGACACCAGTCGACACCCTCCTAAAGACTGCCATACAACACTGATGAAAATCACGGCGTGCGTAGACGCGGCGCGCCGAGGGAGCGAGGCGAGGCGGCGCACACGGCGCGCGGAGCCGTACCGTAGCGCCGCCGCCGCGCCGTGCACGTCTACAAGCTTCCATAGTAATCCATGCAACACTGACGACACGGCAAATTAATCGTGGATTCTCACGGCGAAAAACCGTGTGTGTACAAGAAGCCTTACGCTTTGGGGTTGCGGAATGGCAACCAAAGGAATATGAGTGGGTTTTAGTCAGTAAAAGTCTGACACGAATGGACGGGAATCGTTTGATGATTTCCCACTCCCAAAAAAAAACAGTATTACGCCGACGTTCGCACTTTGATTTAGGATTAGTCGGCTGTGAAGAGGCTAGTCGGCCAAGCCTATTAGGTACATCTGTCACTTTGTTTCTGAATGTTTACTACAATACCTACTGGTCGGAGTTAATAATAATATTTTTAACTTACTTTAACTCGTAAATGTATTTAGGCAGTAAACGTTTCAATCAAAGTTTTAGTTGACACAAATGAAATGAGAAACCCAAAGAACGAGTTCTTTTTGTAAACACTCTTGTTTCAGCAACACGAATGAAATACTTCCAGGCGAGGCGGTTTGTGCTCGGCTTGGATTACTATCCACACAGAGCGTTATCTGGGGAACTTACACCCTCAGGCGGGGTGGGGGCACAAAGCAGTGTAAACGTAGAAGGTCAATTTGTCTGTCACCGGCGCGCGGCGGCGGCGGTCCTTTCTGAGGTCTCGTACTATAAGTAAATAAGTAGATTAGTGCAGTGACCGGGAAACCAGGCATTCATGGACGAAGGTTTGAGTCGTGTTGCTGCCAAGTAAGTACTCTCTCAAATTAAGCAAAACATTTTAAATAAAAAAAAATATATTTAATATAACGCGTCCGTTTCACTGATTTCAGATCTACTCACTGTGTTATGCTCTCAAGTATTTGGCTAAAGTTTCCATTATGACCCGTCGAGTTGGAAGTTCATATTTTATTTGTAGATAGTACTCACTAACTGAAGGCTTTTTCACGTAGTTTTGAGTTTAGGAAACTCACGGTTTATGAGAATTTTTTTTTTGAAGTTTTCATATTTCCATACAAAATGAAAAATAATACGCCATTTTTAGGTTAGATAAATTGTCAAAGTAAATGTCAAATTTGACGTTTTACGTTTCGTTCACGGCGGAGGGGTGTTTCGTTCAATTTTATCATGTCTTTAATACAATTATATTTTGAAAACTAATAAGGATCGTCAATCCGAGAGCGATCGATCAAAATTTTAGGGCGCCCCGACTCGGACAGGTTAGGTTAGAAGTTCCTTTGTGGTTATTTTTTTTTAAACCACCCAGAAGTAGGAGCCCCGCGAAGCGGGGCTCCGTCGAGTTATCTTTTTTAGACCTTAGAGTGAAAAATAATTAACTTTACACGAAAAAATCCTAACTTAACCTCAAAATTGACGTAAATAACCTCAAACTTTGATCATCGATATCTCCGTAACCATGGGGCTCCTAAAGTTGGGAGTGGTATGGGGGGGCTTACCCCAATAATTTGACAATCCAAGATGGCGGTCGTGACCTTTCACATAATATGCGTCATGGGTGTCGTTTTCATGGTTTTTTGTGGTGCTAAGGTCAAAAATGGGGTCGATTTGACAATCCAAGATGGCAGTCGTGACCTTTCTCATAATATGCGTCATGGGTGTCGTTTTCATGGTTTTTTGTTATGCTAAGGTCAAAAATGAGGTCAATTTGAGAACCCAAGATGGCGGTCGTGACCTTTCTCATAATATGCGTCATGGGTGTCGTTTTCATGGTTTTTTGGGGTGCTAAGTCAATAATGAGGTCGATTTGACAATCTAAGATGGCGGTCGTGACCTTTCTCATAATATGCGTCATGGGTGTCGTTTTCATGGTTTTTTGGGGTGCTAAGGTTAAAAATGGGATCGATTTGACAATCCAAGATGGCGGTCGTGACCTTTCTCATAATATGCGTCATGGGTGTCGTTTTCATGGTTTTTTGGGGTGCTAAGGTCAAAAATGGGGTCGATTTGACAATCCAAGATGGCGGCCGTGACCTTTCTCACAATATGCGTCATGGGTGTCGTTTTCATGGTTTTTTGGGGTGCTAGCTAAGGTAAAAAATGAGGTCAATTTGAGAATCCAAGATGGCGGTCGTGACCTTTCTCATAATATGCGTCATGGGTGTCGTTTTTATGGTGTTTTGGGGTGCTAAGGTCAAAAATGGGGTCAATTTGACAATCCAAGATGGCGGTCGTGACCTTACTCACAATATGCGTCATGGGTGTCGTTTTCATGGTTTTTTGGGGTGCTAAGGTCAATAATGAGGTCGATTTGACAATCCAAGATGGCGGCCGTGACCTTTCTCATAATATGCGTCATGGGTGTCGTTTTCATGGTTTTTAGGGGTGCTTAGGTCAATAATGGGGTCAATTTGATAATCCAAGATGGCGGCCGTGACCTTTCTCATAATATGCGTCATGGGTGTCGTTTTCATGGTTTTTTGGGGTGCTAAGGTCAAAAATGGGGTCAATTTGACAATCCAAGATGGCGGTCGTGACCTTTCTCATAATATGCGTCATGGGTGTCGTTTTCATGGTTTTTTGGGATGCTAAGGTCAAAAATGGGGTCGGTTTGACAATCCAAGATGGCGGTGGTGACCTTTCTCACAATATGCGTCATGGGTGTCGTTTTCATGGTTTTTTGGGGTGCTAAGTCAATAATGAGGTCGATTTGACAATCTAAGATGGCGGTCGTGACCTTTCTCATAATATGCGTCATGGGTGTCGTTTTCATGGTTTTTTGAGGTCATATTGTGAGAAAGGTCACCACCGCCATCTTGGATTGTCAAACCGACCCCATTTTTGACCTTAGCATCCCAAAAAACCATGAAAACGACACCCATGACGCATATTATGAGAAAGGTCACGACCGCCATCTTGGATTGTCAAATCGACCCCATTTTTGACCTTAGCACCACAAAAAACCATGATAACGACACCCATGACGCATATTATGTGAAAGGTCACGACCGCCATCTTGGATTGTCAAATCGACCCCATTTTTGACCTTAGCACCACACAAAACCATGAAAACGACACCCATGACGCATATTATGAGAAAGGTCACGACCGCCATCTTGGATTCTCAAATCGACCTCATTTTTGACTTTAGCACCCCAAAAAACCATGAAAACGACACCCATGACGCATATTACGATAAAGGTCACGGCCGCCATCTTGGATTCTCAAATCGACCTCATTATTGACCTTGGCACCCCAAAAAACCATGAAATCGACACCCATGACGCATATTATGAGAAAGGTCACGGCCGCCATCTTAGATTCTCAAATCGACCTCATTATTGACCTTGGCACCCCGAAAAACCATGGAATCGACACCCATGACGCATATTATGAGAAAGGTCACGGCCGCCATCTTGGATACTCAAATCGACCTCATTATTGACCTTAGCACCCCAAAAAACCATGAAAACGACATTCATGATGCATATTGTGAGTAAGGTCACGACCGCCATCTTGGATTGTCAAATTGACCCCATTTTTGACCTTAGTACCCCAAAAAACCATGAAAACGACACCCATGACGCATATTATAATAAAGGTCACGGCCGCCATCTTGGATTCTCAAAGCGACCTCATTATTGACCTTGTCACCCCAAAAAACCATGAAATCGACACCCATGACGTATTTTGTGAAAAATATTATGGCCGCCATCTTGCTTTTGAAAACGACTTACCACCCTCGGTAGATATGTGGACGCCATGTAAACCAAAAGTAAATAAAACAATATTGGTACCCCTTACATAATATTTTTAAATTTGCCCAATGTCCTTTGAATAAAAAGTTCGCGCAAGTGTCTAGTCGCGGAAGTGTTTGGGCGCAAACGTCTGTCGCGGAACTGTCTGGCGCGCAAGTGTCCGTCGCGCAAAGGGCTTCGCGCAAGTGGTTTGGCGCGGAAACGTCTAGTCGCGCAAGTGTCCATTCGCGGAAATGTCTATGGGCCCAAACGTCCATTCGCGCATGTGTCCATTCGCCCAAATGGCCGCGCGCAAGTGTCTTTCGCGCATATGTCTTTCGCGCATGTGTCCTGATACCCATTTATAATCAACCCCTATGAATCTTCTGACCGTCCCTGGCGCGCGGCAGAATTGTGGGCGATTGAAGTAAAACGTTCAACTTCGTCTTTGATGGAGTATGAATAAGTTGCAAGAATAATGAGGACCTTCACTGTAGCCAAACAGCGTTTCATACTGACACTCAGGGAATAGAAGATACTATCTGGCTAATAGCTTTTACTGCGACTTCGTCCGTGCCAATGTTGTTTGTCACGGATTGATGATTTAACATTTCTAGAAGGGCCGATCGTCTGATTAGTAAACGTTCGTTTCAATGACGATGCGAGTGATCGTGCGTGGCTTCTGATTAGCTTTAAAAACAACCTTAGGTATATGGAAATATTAGGTTACAACAACAACTACCTAAGTTTCATTAATTTTCCTTCACTTATCGAGTGTTTTCCCCACCCATTTATCAATGCTACTCCCCCATTACAAATTATAGGTTGCCAACAGAAATTTATTCAACACCTCACAAATTGCGAGCCATAACAATCAGCGCTAGAACTCGCGAGATTTTACCCACAGTCGTAATCGCGATGTTAATAGTCCGCCAAGTTTTAATTTATTCCGCAAACGGTTTGCAAGCACGCATAGCACCTGGTGATAGATTTGTAGCAATCTACTGCTAATCTAAAGCTAAAAGTTAAAGTTTCAGCGATTATCTTTAAATTGAGTTGAATGTGTTGGTTTTGTTACGTCAAATTGTTTTTTGAAGGGTCAAGGTTAATAGGGTACCTTACCTATACATTGGTAGTTGGTGGGTTTTGTTGAATTTTCCTGGTCTAGGGATAGAGGAACAAAAAACCGGTCGCTCAATGGAAGTGAAATTAACATCTGCTTTCTTCAATTTCACCTCACAAGGAACCAGAAAGCAGTGGCAGGAAAAACTAAGGTAAAACAGACTGCTTCTTTAACGATTATAAAAAACATAAATAAGCCAGCTTATGTACTTCTTCTTATAAATTATATCTTTAACAGTTAGAAATATAAAAATAAAATAAATGATATTTTAATTTCTGATCAATAGCTGTAGCGCTACAATGTTTATTTAGTGGTTAATTCAAATCAATTTGTGTTTTATGAGAGACTAGCTATTGCCCGCGACTTAGTCCGCGTGGATTAATAGCTCCCGTTCCCATGGGATTTCCGAGATATTTTCATCCCAAGTTTTCTATCTGAAGTCCTTTCTCGGGTCAAATCAACATCGAGCTATGCTGCGCTGTGCTAAGTTTGGTCAACTCGCTCGTCTAAGATTTTAATGAGGATACAAACCATGCTGTGTTGCGCTGTGTGGCTACGTTCTGTTTAAAAACACAACAGTGTCGAGCTAGGGGCGCTACCCGCCGTGCTGTGCCGAACTGTGCTGTTTTTTATGGAGCTCTGCCATGCTGCGCTGTGTCGAGCTGTGCTAGGTTTTTCAAACATGGAGCACGCTGCGTGCCCCTCGATCGCCCTCAGTCGTAAAACGTAGCTTAAAAAACACAGCACAGCACAGCGCAGTATTATAGCGCAGCACAGCTTGTTGTCGATTGTTAAAAAAACGTAGCTTAAGAAACACAGCACAGCGCAGTACAGCGCAGATAGCTCGATGTGGATTTGTCACCCTTAATCTGTACCAAATTTTATTCAAATCGGTTCAGTGGTTTAGGCGTGAGAGAGTTAGTTTCGTATTTATTAGTACGGATTATGAAAGATTAAGAACACGGATAGTAAAATTCATATTCTTCAAATAGCACTTTATTTTACTGTATATTTACATGTTTAAATTAAAAATAATTCATATATAACATGCAGACAGACAAACTTACAAACAAACAAAAAGTCGACTACGTTAATTAAGACACGTGTTTATCAACTTCACGCTAACATAATTGTCAGTATGAGCAGAGATCCCTCTAAAATACAAAACAACACTGTCAACATTTTAGATTTTTTTGTGGTTTTTTTAGTCATAACCGAATAAGCTAAGGTGTTCCAGGAACGACGAACTCAGAACATCTAATCCGACCCTTTATGTAGGTACCTAGTGTTAAGATTATATTTCAGAAAAAACTAAATGTCACCTCAGAAAATCGAACCTGGAATCTCCCGTTCGGCAACCCGCTACACAAAAATGTAAATTGCTCTGAACCAATTTCTCTACTTTCCCCCAAAATAAAACACGAATAAAATAATATTTATAACAATATCTTAGTTAGCGCAGTTGATAAAAACAATATAATAAACAATAGTGGGTACAAACAAAAATCGACTCTCACACCATACAAATAGAGTATATTTTACACATTGTGCCGAACTTAGGTCTGGAACATTTTAAGCGGATAGCAGTAATATACATAATTTTAATAATGTAAATAGAAATATTTGTTATGTATTCTTTAAATATTTATTACATTATGTACGTAAATAAATAGTAGAACTAATATTGAAAATTTTGTCATTTGCTGAATCTACAGACCGTTTACAAAATAGTTCTAGTTGACGAAGAAAAGATCGTAAATTCGTCACATGCAACAATAACAATAATTATTATTAAATGAAGGAAAAACTCATTTTTTTTACCAACAACTGATGAGGAAATTTCATAACTATAATCGTTAAAATGCAATGACAATCTTATCTTAGATACCATCAATCTCAAAAACTTTAGGCATTTTAGTCAAGAAAAAATTTTAACAATTAGTTCACACATACCTTAAACTACTACTATGAAATTAACCCCGTGACTGTTTTTCTTTTCTTTTGACCAAAGTGAATTTTTCTTCTTCTTTTAATTTTTTTTTTAATGGGCGTTTGTTGTGCATTTTTCTTATTTTTTTCTACTAATAAAAAGCAATTAAACGGTTAAGTCCGTAGTAATAGTTTACGTGTGTGTGTCACCTAGCAATTGAGAATAATTCTAGATCTGACCGCGCACTTAAATTAGTGACATTTTCGACATATAAGCTAACCCTTGCCTTGCGCTAGCGCATATCCGCTTCCATGATCGCTTGTTTCGGGGTCCACCGTACAATCACGGCGGCAGCGTTGCTCAACGTCTAATATCTATATTCAACGTCTATATTCAATGGGTGAGAGCCTGGAGATCTGTCACACAGGTCTCGAACCCAGTATAGACTCCAGCTCTCACTAAGGTTTATTTTGTGTTGCAACTTGGAACTATGAACAAGCAATGTACCTTTTTGAGAGAAATAAATAAATATTATTATTATATTATTATTAATATAAACGTGTTGACATTGTGCAGAGAACACGGAGTAATGAGCAAAATGGAGTATGCACTTGCATTACACTTTATTTTTATCGCTCTGCCAAGGGCTAAGGCGATGAATAAATGTATTAATGATTGTTTAAAAAAGTGGGAGCCATTTAATCCTTCAAACACACGTGATTTGAGACACAATAGAAAGACATTAGCAACCCGACAGCCCGGTGTCGGTTGGCCGTCAAGAGGTTAATCCAAATCATAGATTAAAATGGTACACCGTGTGGTCTATAAGAAATCAAAAGCTGTAAAGTCTCATAAAAATTCGTTTAATAGTTTTAAACAAATATCCATCCTCCTAAACTCTCACGTTTACAATAATGGTTAAAGGGTATCTTATCTTTATCTTTAAAATAGTAAACAATTTTTTGGAATTCTCTTTTTCGTTAACATGGTTCCAGAAGGTTGAAATAAATTATTTGACTTTGATAATAAAATATTTCACAATATATAAGCTTGCTACAGATGTTCAAAGGCTGACTAGTAGTTATATTCATTGTAATGCGAATCAATTAATTTTTATTAATAAATACATTAATCTGAATTCATTCCGCAACCATTAGATTACTTTTGGTTTCATAAATAAGAAACCAAAAGTAACCTAATGGTAAACGCTTTAAAACTACATCTGATTATTCCATTCACTCACTACTCCGTGGTACACGATCGCAAAATCTCGTATAAAAGCCATTCTCAGGTGTAAAAGACACTCAACAAAGACAATAGTTAGATATTCTTCAATCATCAATGTTACTTTGTTGATGAGCAATATGACTATAATCTATTTTTTTTAACAAACGAGTACTGAGTATATCTCTTTATAAATTTCCGGTATTGACAGAGAGAGATGGAAAATTAGTCAAGCCAACGCTTTTAACACCAATAATAACACTTATGCTGATTATTTGAACCAATAGAAACGCAGACAAAATTTTTGGTACTTACTAGTTTGTTAAAAAATCAGACTATAGTTAGCCGAGCGAAAGCTAAAACAGACTCGAGTGCACTCTAATGTCCGTTTTATAAAACAGTATGAGCAGTGCAAGGTTTAGCCCTTTTCGCGTTCCACGTCCAAAGCGCAGGCCTGTGACCCATGCCAGTTTAAACGTTCGCTCTTAGGGTCATATCTCATTAGGTCATTAGGGGCTAAAGTGTCTGCTATTGCAATCGTGTCTCAACTTCAACTTTTATATTTATTATGGCAATCCACCGAATTTTCGGTGATTTCTGCCAATGTCCAGTTTGAAAATAATATTTCAGTTTAAATGACAATGTACGGTTATTAATTATAGAATCGAGATCATACAAGCGTTTTTATATTTAAATCGTGTCTCAATGGCCAGTCATTGACCGGGTATTTGAAGACTTTGACAGTTTTTGTACGGGAAATGTGTCACAAGTTTGACGTTACACGTCATTAATCGATTATTGAACCACTATTGCGATAGCAGACTTGAGCCCCAGGTTTCGCAACCCGTGTCGTGCCACCAACAAAATGTATACCGTTGCGGTACCAAG
Source organism: Athetis lepigone (assembly GCA_033675125.1). NCBI lineage: Eukaryota > Metazoa > Arthropoda > Insecta > Lepidoptera > Noctuidae > Athetis > Athetis lepigone. The sequence goes on from CM066225.1 coordinate 18,044,011, forward strand.
TGAGACACCCTGCATACATCCACGTGTCCCTTTGAAATATAGCTCTTAGGCCCGTATTAATAGACGTAACTCAATTCTGAGACGCTCTCAAGTTTATTGCTGTCCTTATTTTTTCCCTTTAGAATGACAAGGACAGCAAGAGCGTCTCGGAGTTGAGTGACGTCTATTAATATGGGCCTTAGTGTGTTGGACGCAAGACGACGGCGAGGTCACATAGCCGGTCATATAAGGCTTAAACGCTCAGATTTCGATACTAATCGAAGTCACTGTACTTTCTGGACAAAATCTGAGCGTTGCGGTCCGCCAGTCGATTATAATATTATTAGGAATCGACTTAGACATAGTTAGAGATAGTCTTATGGGTCATGGCCCCGCCCCACCTTGAAATCCGCCCTTCATTAATATGTCTTTTTACACCGCGCATGTGACTATACCTATTGAATACAGTAATACCACAAACCTCACAAAGCCACAAACATATTATTTTACCGACATATCAAAACAATTAAGACGCAACTAAGTATGGAAGACTTAGGTGCTAAATAAATTCTCTCAGTAACTTTCACTAATTATTGTAATGACCTCTTTGCTAAAAGAGGGTTACTGGCGAGCCATACTGCCAATGCGACAAATTATGTGCCAAAAAGATGGAAGACGGAAAAAATCTGTCAAATGTTTTTTACTGAATTTCGGCAATTGAATCTTTAGAAACGCAAGCTGCGTTATGGATATTAATTAAGCAATATTGACAACACCAGGTTGTAGACGTGCGGAAACGGGGTGAGTGTCTGCGTTTACATTACGTAGCTGTTCCTTGGTTTATTGCCAATATTTTGATAGGCTGATCAATTGGAATTATCTTGTCCTCAGCCTACGGATACGCCCTCGTCGTCTATGCTTTATTTCGGGCTGCGATTGTATATCTTTTGGGTCAAATAAGGAAGCGGGCCTACGATAGTCTCGGACATATTCGCCACGGCCCATCAAGTGATCGGTTGTCTTCGTGCATAGCGCCGCCGGCACTGCGACACGTCTCTAATCACAACCCTGAGCTCAAGCTAAGAGATTACATTTTCTTTGTGTTTTTTCTATTGCTATATTTGTTTTCATATTTTCTTAATTACTTGTTCTAAAGTCTTGTACTAAAGCTATAGTATATTTACTTTCTTTTATATGGACAAAGTGTGCCAACGGTTATGTTAAAGGAAATTACTCATAATTACATAGACATCAAAAGGATTCGTTAGTCTTTCATTATGTGTCTATCCCTGGAACCCTGGTCATCTCATTATATTGACTAATATAATATATTATAATGAAACTGAAATTAAAAGGCGTATAACATTCCGTAGATAAGTAAGAACAACGTGAGCTTTATCTAATAAATATTTATTCTTGAAATACTTACAGGCACTCTATAATACAGGGCACTATAGTTTTATTTATGACTCAATTGGGGCATTATTTCGACTAATGCTAATGTAAAACTATCTAATATTGAGGTATTACTGTATGCATGTGACAATGATATTATAAGTAAAAAGATGTAGATAGCTTACCTAAACGAAATTCTATTTTCAAAAACGGCACACTAACGCACACATACATTACACGTCAAAGTAGCATGGCATGATTGAAGTAGTGCGAGTGAAAAAGCGATAAACGTCAAATGTCAACGTGATACTCAGTATCATGTTGGTCAAATAGCCAACTTTTTAAGTGTCACTTTTTGACTGCATATCACCTATCTACACCTTTTTACTTATAATATAATTGATATGTGATACAGGCTGTCAAGTGATAATACTTATGAGTCCGAATGTTTTTTATGGGACTAATAAAAATTTAAAACACGACCAAAATGTATGACACAGCTGATTTATTTAAAAGTTGTTTTATTTAGGTTAACCAATAGTACATATCTTGCGACCACTTTTTTAGCCATTTTTACTAAACCGATTTTTGTGAACTTTGCACTTAAATTAAGTTCCCATCCGTGCTAATGCAATATTATAATATTTTCATCTTGGTCTGATGATGCAGTCTATTTTTAAAACTTTAACTAGTCCTTTATACAAATTAGGTAAAAAATAAACATTTAAGTTAAACCGATTTTTAACTAGTAAAAGCAATCAATTTAACTTAACATATTTTTTCTTCTATTTTTTTAATTTCATTACTCCCATTCATGAGTACTCCCACCGCTTAAAAGATGCCTGTACAACATGTCAGTTTAAAAAACATCTAATATTTTAAATAAACAATTATTAGACCTATTTAAGCTTGTCATACCAAAATACAGCGAAATTGTTTATAAGTCTTATTTACGATTGCAGCCATTATCGTCCATTTTTAAAATACTTTGGGAGTACCATCTATTCACCTCTCTTTAGTTTAATTCTTAAAAACAACTGTCTTAGAGATTATGTTTTGGGGATATGGCTCTTTACCTCATGTAAATGGTCAATGTGTTATGTTTTGTCTTTTACGTCAATGGGAGTTTTAAGAATACGTACTAATATTATAAATGCGAAAGTAACTCTGTCTGTCTGTCTCTTCTTCACGCCTAAACCGCTGAACCGATTTGAATGAAATTTGAAACAGATATAGTCTGGGACCCGAGAAAGAACATAGGATAGTTTTCATCCCGGAAATCCCCCGGGACCTGGAACCACGCGGAAGAAGTCGCGGACAAAAGCTAGTTTTCAATAAGTACATACAATTACTAAGTTTTCATTGGGGTACCATTTTACTACACATTTTATAATTTTATAACACTTTAAATCGTAAAGTGGGTCTTTTTGCAACTCTTTCAAGTACAAAGCGCCGTATTACCATCTTGGCGTCCAGCGCCTGTAGAGTTCAAAGCTTCGGAAATCTTAAATAGCTGTTGATAATAAATCTCACTGAAATTCATATTTTTTAAAACTTTCCTCACAAGTATGTTGAAAAACGTATGAATGAAGTGTGTCACTTCACAAAAAACCCAACTAAATCCCAAATATTGATCAGTCTAAGCAATGATTTCTTTCAATAACTTACTATTTATTTATTTACCCAATACTTCCACTACCACACAGTGTTTTTTTTTTCATATTACATTTTTCAGGATCTAGGGACTATTCCCATTCTCCCCAAAACATAACTCTATAGACATTTCAAAGTAAGACTAGGCGTATCAGTGGTGAAGCTGTCACCTCCACTATTCTCCTACTCCCACCGACTCTTTTTCCCGCTCTTGCGGATGCGCTCGGCTCGTTCTGCTCGTTCTGCTCGCTCCGCTCTTTCCGCTCGCTCGTCTGAGCGCTCGTCGTCTTGCTCGGCTTGAGCGGCGGGAGCGTTGACGCCCGGTTGTATGGAGGGCCGTGTTTGCTCCCATGAATGATCTGTTGATGCTGTGAACTGGGAAGAAGGAATTTTTAAAGATTTATGTTAGTGACTTTACTGCGAATTATAAGTAGTTTTTAATTGTCACTACTGATGTAAAGCAAGTCGAGCAATATTTAGTTATTCTCGAGTAACCATAGACTCATAAATCAAAAAAATTGATTTCAGAATACCAAACAAAAAAATATACATAAATGAAATTCTAAAACTTTGTCAGGTGTGTGTCAAAACTTGAGTGTTAATTTTTCGACTGTGCACGGCATACATCTCGTACCTGGTTGTATTGTGAGCGGAAGGCGGCCTTTAGAGACGCGAGGCGGTCTGTGGCGGGCCCGTGCGAGCGGTCCGCGCCCCCCGCGCCCCCGCCCGCGCCCCCCGCGGCCCCGGCTGTTTCCTCAACCGGCGGCGGCAGGCCTGGCCGCTCTTTGTATCTACGGAAACAATATGATGGAACTCAGTAAGTGTTATTTCAACACACTTGTGAGAAAAATTTAATTATGTAATGTATGGCACTAAACTTTACTTAAAATGGTTTTTTTATTTAATTCAGTAATTAATCTAAATTTCTGACCACAGCATCCATTGGTTTCCGTGGGCATTGTCAGACGTGAACCTACATTACATGCTGGTCATTTGCTTAATTGTATACCGAAAAACGCTGAAGTAAAAATCTAAATAATGTCGAAAAAGAATATACATAACCAGGGTTCTTGAAAAGCGTGCTTGTTTATTTATTTACTAGGTAACAGATGAGCAATTAGGATATAATTAAGACATACGTACCCCAGTCCACAGCCGCCCACATTGAGATTCTTTCCCTTGCCCTTCTTGAAGCGCGACTTGCGGAACCACGCCGACTGCATCGCTAACTGCATCAAGTCCTCGGGCACTTCCTGCACACAAATATTCCGTTTTCATTATTTTTTATTTGTCACCTTACACATGGATTAGACGCATCAGAAGAAAGCCATATTAAATTTTTGTCGATCTGCTATAAAAGAATATCCTAGCGTAGCAATAGCAATCACGGTTTTGTAAAGTTGCCTCTGAAATTAGCATCGGCGTAGAAAGTATACAAGTCGCAACCTACAACTTTAACCCTCAGATATGGGGCTGTTTGTGGGATAAAGCGGTATGCATCGTGTAGCAATGTATCGTGTAACAATGTATCGTGTAACCACATATCTTTCGCATAAACAATCGTCTAGCAATGGTACATATACTAACGATTTGTGTGTGATAAGTAGAGAAGATAGAAAGAATAGTAGCCACTCCCTCCAGCTTGTGTCCGGCGAAGTCCTTGTCCCGCGCGCGGTCGAGGAGCGTGTAGGCGTGTGCGTGTCTATATCATACCTGCTGTACTCCCTCCAGGTTGCGCAGCAGATGTCCGGCGAAGTCCTTGTCCCGCGCGCGGTCGAGGAGCGTGTAGGCGTGTGCGTGTCTATATCATACCTGCTGTACTCCCTCCAGGTTGCGCAGCAGATGTCCGGCGAAGTCCTTGTCCCGCGCGCGGTCGAGGAGCGTGTAGGCGTGTGCGTGTCTATATCATACCTGCTGTACTCCCTCCAGGTTGCGCAGCAGATGTCCGGCGAAGTCCTTGTCCCGCGCGCGGTCGAGGAGCGTGTAGGCGTGTGCGTGTCTATATCATACCTGCTGTACTCCCTCCAGGTTGCGCAGCAGATGTCCGGCGAAGTCCTTGTCCCGCGCGCGGTCGAGGAGCGTGTAGGCGTGTGCGTGTCTATATCATACCTGCTGTACTCCCTCCAGGTTGCGCAGCAGATGTCCGGCGAAGTCCTTGTCCCGCGCGCGGTCGAGGAGCGTGTAGGCGTGTGCGTGTCTATATCATACCTGCTGTACTCCCTCCAGGTTGCGCAGCAGATGTCCGGCGAAGTCCTTGTCCCGCGCGCGGTCGAGGAGCGTGTAGGCGTTCCCGCGCACGCCGGCTCGCCCGGTGCGGCCCACGCGGTGCGTGTGCGTGTCGATGTCGCGCGCGACGGTGTAGTTCACCACTGTGCGGATGTGTGGGATGTCCAGACCTCGAGCTAAGCAGAGAAGTAGATAAATTTAATGCCTGCAAAAGTATACCACTGTGATGTGGCATCAAATCATTTCCTTGAAAATACACCTATCATGTTGCGCTGAATAAGTAATTTGTTTAGTATTAGTTTGTGGTAATTGTAAGAATTTTAATTTAGATTAATTTTTAATTCGACCCTCTGTCGATTGCTTAGGAAATATTGCCGGGCCCGGTAGTGCAGATTTTAATAGGATTTTTTTTACATTGCATTTTTTTAGAGTTTCGGGTTGTCTTTGACTTCGAAGATGCGAGGTTCTTAATGGATATTTGTCATCGGTGATTACCAGTCACACTTCTTTATCTATATATATAGATAAGGTTATATGCAATTATTTCCCTCCTTAAAGTGAGTTCTTTTAAATTTTTCTTAATTTTTTTTCTAAATTTTGTAAATATACCTATTGGGTGCCATTATAGTATTTCTTAAGCCACGATGGCGGCTAAGAATTTTTTTGTATGCGCCTCGGCCTCTTGTGTTGTGGTATTCGGGGGCGCTGAAGCCGAAAATGAGGTCCATTTAAAATCCAAGATGGCGGCTAACATGCTTTTAAAGTATTAGTCGTGGGTATCGTATCCGTGGTTTCTGGGAACACAGGTGCCGAAAATGAGGTCGATTTCAGGATCCAATATGGCGGCTAATATTTAAAAAAAGTATCGATCCTGGGAATTGCTTTCGTGGTTACCGGGGACACTGATGCCGAAAATGACGTCCATTTCAGAATCCAAGATGGCGACTAACATTTTTTTTTCAAAATATCGGTCATGGGTATCGTATCCGTGGTTTTCTGGAACACTGATAACGAAAATAGGTGGTATAGGGTGGTATAGGTCCATTTTAAAATTCAAGATGGAGGCAATTAAATTTTAAAAATGCTTCATAGGTCATTGTGTCTTGTAATCGTAGTTTTTCGTGTCACTGTTATCAAAAACTTCTATAACTAACTTAGATTGGAGTACAAAAATCTAAAATTGCTGAAAAAACTTTTCCTATACATTTTCTATAAACATGTTAATTGCGATTTCTATCCGTAAAATAAGTTTTATAACAATATTAGTAACATGATCGATTGGCATAAAAAAAAATCACATTTCTAAAATAACTTAAAAACATTTATTTAATTCATTTCACTATACAGGGTGAAATGTTTCAATGGGCCATGCTCAAAAAAATTGCAGCAACAAAATTGCAGCAATTATGTTGCCCGTTTAGGAGCGCCTCTAGTAATTTGTTTTAGTAAACTTTCGAAGTCGTAGCGAATGACTGAATCTAGAATGTTCATCATAGCGAAGTACGGGACTTCGCTATGATGAACATTCTAGATTCAGTCATTCGCTATAATGAACTTTTGAGATTCCGTCCATCGGTATGTTAAAATTTTTAGTACCCCTTTTTTACAGACTTTGGTTTTAATACACATACATGTAATAAAATACATTAAAACTGTAGCTTAGTGGGAGTTTATTTTTTAAAGGATTCAAAGGATTCTGTCGCAACCGGGGGATGCCAGCCAGAACAATATTTTCTGATAAATGAAAAATGCAAAAGTTACTCTTTTACACGCCATTTTTTTTTTCTTATTTTAATCAGACGATGGGGCCGGTGTTTCTGAGCTGGATTACTGATAGTAAAACATCATTTAATAATCTTCTAACTCTGTCTCCGTGAAGTTCTTCTGTCTGCTGAGCTACTGACCTGCGACGTCGGTGGCGACGAGTATGTTGCTCTCGTTGCGCTTGAAGGCGGTGATGACCTTGTTCCTGTCGGCCTGCTCCATGTCTCCGTGAAGTTCTTCTGTCTGCTGAGCTACTGACCTGCGACGTCGGTGGCGACGAGTATGTTGCTCTCGTTGCGCTTGAAGGCGGTGATGACCTTGTTCCTGTCGGCCTGCTCCATGTCTCCGTGAAGTTCTTCTGTCTGCTGAGCTACTGACCTGCGACGTCGGTGGCGACGAGTATGTTGCTCTCGTTGCGCTTGAAGGCGGTGATGACCTTGTTCCTGTCGGCCTGCTCCATGTCTCCGTGCAGCAGGAGCGCGTCGTACTGCTGCACGCCCAGGTTCGCCGCCGCTTGCTCGGCTTCTAACTACGGAGATAACAGTTATGTATAATAATAATAATACCAGCCTATTACTGTCCCACTGCAGGGCAAAGGCCTCTTCTCATACAGAGAAGACACGAGCATTGATCACCACGCTTGCTCAAGGCGGATTGGCGCTTTCAGACTTATATTTACTACAAGTCCAGGTTTCCTCACGATGTTTTCCTTCACTGATGTCTGTGATGTCTAAGATAATCTTTAGAAAGTACATATGAATTGAAAAAGCCACACTGGTTCAACAGTTATGTATAAATAAATAAATATCCTGGAACAACTCATACACGGCCAATTTATCCCGAACCAAGCAGAGCTTGAACTATGGTAACCAGACAACTGATAAACATACTTATAAATATATGCATATCCTCTTATATATAAAACTAGCTTTCGCCCGCGACTTCGCCCTCGTGGAATAATAGTTCCCGTTTCCCGGGGGATTTCCGGAATGAAAACTATTCATGTCCTTTTTCGGGTCCCAGACTATATCTGTAACAAAATTCCTTCCAATCGGGTCAGTAGTTTAGGCGTGAAGAAGAGACAGACAGACAGATAGACAGACAGACAGAGTTACTTTCGCATTTATAATATTAGTACGGAAGTACGGATTCTCGTATCACAATGTTAGTTACCTTATTCCTGCGAAACGCTTTACAGATTTTTACTAAATTTTATATGTTTATTCAGTAGGTCTGAGAATCGGCTACTATCTGTTTTTCATAACCCTAAGTGATAAGGGTTTTTCACACCTAACATTTTTTAACGCGGGTGAAACCGCGGGAGGCAGCTAGTTATAGATAAATTACACCCAGACACAACCAACAATCATGTTCATCACACAAAGTTTGTCCTGGGTGGGATTAGAGCCCTGGACCTCCGGCTTAGCAGTCAGCACTAACTACTAGACCAACAGGTCCGTAAGGCTAGCCGCACACACACAATAATATTGACAATAAAGTACGTATTGTCAATAATATTGTGTGTGCGGCCTGTATTGCGGTATTGGATAGATAGAATCTAGATTATTGACAATCTTGTATTGACAATATTATTGTGTGTGTGCGGCTAGCCTAATAATAATTGACTTCCGTTATATAATTTAAGATTTATTATTTTTTGTTCATCAATCTGTTATTTTTAAAGCATTTAAGATAACAATGTACCTTCTTAGTGACGAATATTAGAACACTGCCGGCTGAAAGGAACTCCACTAAATGATTCAGTAGCCAAGTCCACTTCTCTTCTGGTTTGTGGAATATTCTGGAACAAAATAATGACACTTAAAACAAGCCTCCTTATAGGTATTTATATATTTTTTATAACTAAACCGGGTACTGTCTCAAAACTCGTTACAATTATTTTACACGATAACAAATTTCGGGTGTAGCTATTCATTATTTCCGTAGTCTTTTTGAAACTTCGTTGCGGTCGGCTCGCCTCTGACCTTCACAATTAAGTTACTAGACTGGTAAGGCTGGTCTAATCCAGCCAGGCAGCTAGAAAATGCTTACTTAGTTCTAAAACCATAGCACGACGGAACCAACTCGTATTCTTTTTTTCTGACGGATGGGAAATCATCAAATTACTCCTTCCACAGAACGAAATGGAGTGTCAAATTTTATCTAATCGTTTTATGAGTCTTCCTTCTAATGCCCTTTGCGTTCCAGGGCCGCGGTGAATATTTCGAAAAAAATTCTGGACGTGCAGAGCGTCACGCGCCAGTTTCTATGACATACCTGACGTGTTGTGTGACGTGCTGTATGACATACCTGACGTGCTGTGTGACATACCTGACGTGCTGTGTGACATACCTAATGTGCTGTGTGACATACCTGACGTGCTGTGTGGCATACCTGACGTGCTGTGTGACATACCTGACGTGCTGTGTGACGAGATGTGAGGCCTCTCCAGCGGCGCCGTGCTGCACGCGCACGGGGTCGTGCAGAGCGTCTCGTGCGAGTCTCTATAACATACCTGACGTGCTGTGTGACATACCTGACGTGCTGTGTGACGAGATGTGAGGCCTCTCCAGCGGCGCCGTGCTGCACGCGCACGGGGTCGTGCAGAGCGTCTCGTGCGAGTATCTATAACATACCTGACGTGCTGTGTGACATACCTGACGTGCTGTGTGACGAGATGTGAGGCCTCTCCAGCGGCGCCGTGCTGCACGCGCACGGGGTCGTGCAGAGCGTCTCGTGCGAGTCTCTATAACATACCTGACGTGCTGTGTGACATACCTGACGTGCTGTGTGACGAGATGTGAGGCCTCTCCAGCGGCGCCGTGCTGCACGCGCACGGGGTCGTGCAGAGCGTCTCGTGCGAGTCTCTATAACATACCTGACGTGCTGTGTGACATACCTGACGTGCTGTGTGACGAGATGTGAGGCCTCTCCAGCGGCGCCGTGCTGCACGCGCACGGGGTCGTGCAGAGCGTCTCGTGCGAGTCTCTATAACATACCTGACGTGCTGTGTGACATACCTGACGTGCTGTGTGACGAGATGTGAGGCCTCTCCAGCGGCGCCGTGCTGCACGCGCACGGGGTCGTGCAGAGCGTCTCGTGCGAGTCTCTATAACATACCTGACGTGCTGTGTGACATACCTGACGTGCTGTGTGACGAGATGTGAGGCCTCTCCAGCGGCGCCGTGCTGCACGCTCACGGGTAAGTGCAGAGCGTCTCGTGCGAGTCTCTATAACATACCTGACGTGCTGTGTGACATACCTGACGTGCTGTGTGACGAGATGTGAGGCCTCTCCAGCGGCGCCGTGCTGCACGCGCACGGGGTCGTGCAGAGCGTCTCGTGCGAGTCTCTATAACATACCTGACGTGCTGTGTGACATACCTGACGTGCTGTGTGACGAGATGTGAGGCCTCTCCAGCGGCGCCGTGCTGCACGCGCACGGGGTCGTGCAGAGCGTCTCGTGCGAGTCTCTATAACATACCTGACGTGCTGTGTGACATACCTGACGTGCTGTGTGACGAGATGTGAGGCCTCTCCAGCGGCGCCGTGCTGCACGCGCACGGGGTCGTGCAGAGCGTCTCGTGCGAGTCTCTATAACATACCTGACGTGCTGTGTGACATACCTGACGTGCTGTGTGACGAGATGTGAGGCCTCTCCAGCGGCGCCGTGCTGCACGCGCACGGGGTCGTGCAGAGCGTCTCGTGCGAGTCTCTATAACATACCTGACGTGCTGTGTGACATACCTGACGTGCTGTGTGACGAGATGTGAGGCCTCTCCAGCGGCGCCGTGCTGCACGCGCACGGGGTCGTGCAGAGCGTCTCGTGCGAGTCTCTATAACATACCTGACGTGCTGTGTGACATACCTGACGTGCTGTGTGACATACCTGACGTGCTGTGTGACGAGATGTGAGGCCTCTCCAGCGGCGCCGTGCTGCACGCGCACGGGGTCGTGCAGAGCGTCTCGTGCGAGTCTCTATAACATACCTGACGTGCTGTGTGACATACCTGACGTGCTGTGTGACGAGATGTGAGGCCTCTCCAGCGGCGCCGTGCTGCACGCGCACGGGGTCGTGCAGAGCGTCTCGTGCGAGTCTCTATAACATACCTGACGTGCTGTGTGACATACCTGACGTGCTGTGTGACGAGATGTGAGGCCTCTCCAGCGGCGCCGTGCTGCACGCGCACGGGGTCGTGCAGAGCGTCTCGTGCGAGTCTCTATAACATACCTGACGTGCTGTGTGACATACCTGACGTGCTGTGTGACGAGATGTGAGGCCTCTCCAGCGGCGCCGTGCTGCACGCGCACGGGGTCGTGCAGAGCGTCTCGTGCGAGTCTCTATAACATACCTGACGTGCTGTGTGACATACCTGACGTGCTGTGTGACATACCTGACGTGCTGTGTGACGAGATGTGAGGCCTCTCCAGCGGCGCCGTGCTGCACGCGCACGGGGTCGTGCAGAGCGTCTCGTGCGAGTCTCTATAACATACCTGACGTGCTGTGTGACATACCTGACGTGCTGTGTGACGAGATGTGAGGCCTCTCCAGCGGCGCCGTGCTGCACGCGCACGGGGTCGTGCAGAGCGTCTCGTGCGAGTCTCTATAACATACCTGACGTGCTGTGTGACATACCTGACGTGCTGTGTGACGAGATGTGAGGCCTCTCCAGCGGCGCCGTGCTGCACGCGCACGGGGTCGTGCAGAGCGTCTCGTGCGAGTCTCTATAACATACCTGACGTGCTGTGTGACATACCTGACGTGCTGTGTGACGAGATGTGAGGCCTCTCCAGCGGCGCCGTGCTGCACGCGCACGGGTCCGTGCAGAGCGTCTCGTGCGAGTCTCTATAACATACCTGACGTGCTGTGTGACATACCTGACGTGCTGTGTGACGAGATGTGAGGCCTCTCCAGCGGCGCCGTGCTGCACGCGCACGGGGTCGTGCAGAGCGTCTCGTGCGAGTCTCTATAACATACCTGACGTGCTGTGTGACATACCTGACGTGCTGTGTGACGAGATGTGAGGCCTCTCCAGCGGCGCCGTGCTGCACGCGCACGGGGTCGTGCAGAGCGTCTCGTGCGAGTCTCTATAACATACCTGACGTGCTGTGTGACATACCTGACGTGCTGTGTGACGAGATGTGAGGCCTCTCCAGCGGCGCCGTGCTGCACGCGCACGGGGTCGTGCAGAGCGTCTCGTGCGAGTCTCTATAACATACCTGTCTAATTGAATCTGAGGCTATTTTACAATCTTTACTTTGCATTATGTTTTAGTGTAACAATAATATGATGAGTTTATTATCCCATTGTATTTAATTAAAAATTCAGTAACACCATAGCGTTCTAGATGGCGTTGTGCAATTTGATGTATTTTGTGAATCGCGCTATGGTTTCGTTACCTCGAGTAGTATAGGCTATTAAGCAGTTTTAAATAAAGAGTTCAGTTCAATAGCAGAGTGTTTGTTTCATTTCGTAGATAGTGCTAACATCTGGTGCCGAAACCCGGGAATTAAAGTGAGTGACAAGTGAAGTGACAATTAGTGACAAAGTGAATGACATCAGTGACAAAGTGACAGTCAGTGCCAATAAAAAAGTATTAAGTGACGTATGTTATGGGACTTGTAAAAATATCGCGAGATTGACATAGAAAATTCGAGAAATTGGTGATGTGTTTTTTGAACTTGGAAAAAAATTGTGCAAAACTATTATAATTTTGTGTTGTGAAATTTCTTCTAAATATACAATAAATTGAGCTTAGTGGATTCGACGGTAAAATTCTATTTCAAACCTAAAAATGGAGAAACTATTGATGAAACAAGAAGATATGTTCGATCATATGAATAAGGCGTATACAAACTACAAAAAAACGCCTAAAGAGAGGTTAAAATTATCCTATATTGAAGCAAGATTAGAAAATTTAGAGAAGATCTCTGTTGCCTTTAGTCAGGTACATAGTGAGATAGTCGGAATAGTAAAAAGAGAAGATAAAGCAAAGCTATCCTACTTTATAGAAGACGTTTATTTTCAATTCGAGGAGATTTACACTGACTACAAGACAAGAATGAAAGATGACCTTTTGACTTATGGTGAGAAGCCTTGCTCGTCTCAAATCTACAAACCTGGTGAACCGAGTTTATCAAGCAATAAAGTCAAGTTGCCACAAATTCAACTACCGAGATTTTCTGGATCATACGAAGAATGGCAAACCTTTTACGACATGTTCCTATCCTTGATACATCAGAACGCAACTTTGAGTGACGTGCAGAAAATGCACTATTTGAAGAGCAGCCTCACCGGCGAACCAGAGACACTTCTGAAGAACTTCTCAACTACTGATTCGAATTATGAAGAAGCTTTCAAACAACTTACTCGCCGTTATAATAATAAACGATATATTTGCAACGAGATTATGAAGCGCTTATTTTCGCAACGCAACGCCACTGAATCTGCTAGTTCAATCAAACAACTTCTTGATATTACGTCATCATCTCTAAAATCATTAGAAAATATCGGAATATCTATCAGCTCCTGTGATGTCTTCGTTAACTATTTAGTATTATCACGACTTGATTTAGAGTCACGCAAATTATGGGAGACCCAAGTAAGTCAACTAGACCCAAACGAATTGCCATCTTGGGAACAGCTCGTGAAATTCTTAGAAACCAGATTCCGAACACTAGAGATGATAAGTGGTACCAAACAAATATCCAAGCCTCAATTTACGCACCCTAACACGTCCAAGCCGAAAGTATTCCATTCTACAGCGCAAGAAGATAAAAAATCTAATAACAATTGTGTGAATTGTAAAGGTCAGCACTTTCTTTATCAATGCAAGCAATTCGGACAGCAGTCTCCTCAAGAGAGATCAGAGTTTGTACAATCAAAGAGACTGTGCTTCAATTGTTTTGCACCTACGCATCCAGTGAAAGAATGCCGTTCGTCGGCATGCTGTCGTCGTTGCGGCAGACGTCATCACACTCTGCTACATATCGAGAGAAACGATTCAGCTGGAAATTCATCTTCCAGTCCCGAGAAAATTGAAGTTACGAACTTAAATCAAGAACCGAGCCAAGATATTGAGAAGAAAGTGGTAGCTCATTTGATTACCGAGAGTGTTCAGAGAGAGATGCTTTTGGCCACAGCTATGGTCAAGGCATATTCAACAAATGGTTACTCACAAGTCGTCCGAGTTTTGATCGACCCGTGCTCAGAAGGTTCCTTTATTACCGAATCAACAGCACAGTCACTAGGCCTGAAAAGAGTGTGCATTAATGGTCTAGTTTCTGGAATTGGAGATAGTTTAGCCAGATCAAAAAATATGGTGTCCTTAAGTGTGGAGTCAATTATCAATACAAAGTATTCGGTAAATGTCGATGCGTATGTCCTGAGAAAACTGACATCATTTCTTCCTACCTGCCAAACCTCAATTACAGACTGGCTAGATATAGAAAAAGTGCAACTGGCTGATCCAAATTATGGATTACCTGCTAAAATCGACATGATTTTGGGAGTTGAAGTGTATGAACAGATCATTTTAGAAGGTTTTATTAGACATCCATCAGGGAAAGGTCCAATAGCACAAGAGACACAATTTGGATGGATTTTGTCCGGTCGAGTAAGACAGAATTCCGTTTTGATGAACTCCCAGATTACAAACTGTCATATACGAGTGAGCGAGGACGAATTACTTAAAAGGTTTTGGGAAATTGAAAGAGAGCCAGACGCAATTACAAAGAAATTTACAAAAGAAGAAATTAAATGTGAACAGATGTTTGAAGCTACTACAACGAGGGATGACGAAGGACGTTACATAGTTAAACTACCATTTACTGAATCTAAACCAAAATGTGTTGATGGAAAATCAAGGGAGATAGCTTTACGCCGATTCCAATATTTAGAGAAGAAATTGTTAAAAAACCCATCATTATATGAAGAGTACAAAAAGGTGATCGACGGCTATATTGAACAAAATCACATGATACAAATCACGGAGAATGAAGAAATAAAGAATTCAAAGGCTGTATATTTGCCCCATCATCCTGTGGTACGAGAGGACAAAGAAACTACTAAAGTCCGTGTAGTCTTTGACGCGTCTTGCAAAGGTGTAAATAATATTTCACTGAACGACTGTTTTCTTATCGGACCTAAAATACAGCAAGATTTACGACATATTTTGATGAGGTGGAGACGACACCCTTATTGTATACTGGGAGATTTAGTACAGATGTACAGACAAGTCCGTGTGTATGAGGAAGACGCCGATTTTCAACGAATTCTTTGGCGATCTGAACCTAATAAGCCCACAGAACACTACAAACTACAAAGATTAATTATGCATATACCAAAAGAAAATATGTACGCGTGGTCAGACTCCCCCGTGGTATCAGCCTGGTTACGTGGCGATCCCAGTCGCTGGAGTACATTCGTCAGTAATAGAGTCTCTGAAAATCATACCATGCTTGATCCCAATCAGTGGCGCCATATTGGTACTCATGATAATCCGGCTGACTTTGGATCTAGAGGAATCAAAGGCGCAGGGTTGGCTGGTCTTACTCTATGGTGGCATGGTCCAGACATTTTGCGTCACAGTGATATTTATGATGATGTTAATACATTTTCTACTACTGAGGAACAAAGACCTATCAAGACTTTAACCACTGTCATTAAAAACCAAGAAGATTTTATTTGGTCTAAGTTTTCGAATCTAAATACTATGCTGAGAGTGTTATCTTATTGCAAAAGATTCATAAGCAACTTAAAGTTACCCAACAAGACACAAAGACCAAAAAATAGGGAATTTATAAACGTTACTGAAATGCAAGAAATATTAAGAATTATAATTATAAAAACGCAACAATCATATCTTAACAAAGAGATCGAGAGTTTAAAATCTCGAAACCCTGTTCATGTCAAAAGTCCACTACGAACGCTGTGTCCTATTGTGGATGAGAATGAAGTTTTAAGAGTTGATGGTCGCATTAAAGAATCTGAAGTCAAATTCGACACGAAGTACCCCGTTATTCAGCCTAGTGATAGTCACATAACTAAGCTATTAATTATTGATGCTCATTATAAAACTATGCATGGGGGCTCACAAACAATGTTAAATTATTTACGTTCAAAATATTGGATGATTCGAGCTAGAGAACATGTAAAAAAATATTACAGAGAGTGCATCAAATGCATAAAATATTCGCGCCAAAGCAATCAACAGCTCATGAGCCAATTACCAAAAGTGAGATTGAAGCCATCGCGACCCTTCATGGTTTCTGGCATTGATTTCACTGGATTTATTAACATACGATTTTCACCTGGAAGAGGTTCTAACTCGTATAAGGCTTACATATGCATTTTTATATGCATGGCAACCAGAGCCGTGCATATTGAAGCGGTATCAGACTTCACTGCTAAGGGATTTATAGCTGTCTTTCGTCGATTTGTATCCCGAAGAGGCCAATGCCAAGATTTATACAGCGACAATGGAACGAATTTTGTGGGAGCTGATAAAGAGTTAAAGGAGATGTTGAATAACGCAAAATCAAAGCTCCCCACAGAAATAGCCCAAATCTTAGCCAATGACGGAACCACTTGGCATTTTATCCCTCCACACGCTCCTAATTTCGGCGGATTATGGGAGGCGAGCGTGAAATCAGCTAAGTCACATTTGAAGAGAGTTATAGGAG